>JAOTOM010004798.1:0-472500 GCA_034440615.1 Ashinkailepas kermadecensis | reverse complement strand
GATCGGAGAAATGGCCATTGCACCGAGTGTAATACGGAGGAATTTGTTTTTAATACCGTGAACAATTTTCAAGATTAAGGTGGTGACACCAACAGAAAATACAGAGCCATATTCCATGACGAGAAGAACTAAATAATTATACAGTCGTAAAAGTGTGTGACGATGGGCTCCGAATGCTGTAGAAATAACGCAGCGTAATAAATATAGTCGGTGAAGACAATTAGTTTGGACCTGCTTCATGTGTCTGTGCATAGGGAGCCTACGATAAAAATGACGGGAATAAATTCAAAGGATTTTACGAAAGGTATGTCATGGTTTCCAAGGAGAAGGGCGTTTCTGCGTTTGGAGTGGATTTGGTAAAACATATTTAAGCAGACTTTGTGGTCGAACAATTTAAACAGGACTCTATAAGCCATTGATGTGCCTGGTCAAGTGCGTTTTCAAGTCGAACTAAACAATGTTCATACTTTTTGTCTGAGCACAAGTTGCACTGCCATCCGCAAACACGGAATCTGATGCGCTGACAGGCATGGCAGCGAACAGATCGTTAATGACGAAGTTAATTAAAACTGGTGACAAACAGCTTCCCTGTGACAATCCCTTCTGCAGAACCTGTGGACCGGAGATGACTGACCGGCACCGGATTTGGTATGGACGATAACCATTATAAAACCTATTTATTAATGAGCGAAGTGTCCTTTTTAGCCGAATTGATAAATTTTGAAACGCAATGCTATTTTGATAACTATATCATCATCTTTGCGAATGTCGAAAATACTGCGATATTGTGTTCGTGTTTTTTTTAAATAGCCAACTCGGATGCTTGTCTTCAGGCAAATAAGATGGTCAATAGTACTGCGTCCCCAGCGAAGACCACATGGGATTGGAAATAACAGAATTTGTGTCCAGGTGCCAGTTCAGTCTTTTAACCCTCGCCCTGCCGGCCGACAGATCCACCTCCGCCGGGACGAGGGAGGGGGTGGGGGTGGGGAGGGGGCACCTCTTGAAAGGCCCCCATATATGACCTTATGTTTGACCTGAAACCAAAAACTGATATGCTATGAGGTCGCATAGCATCGGGCTGTCGATTGCCCTTTGACTTTTTCAAATCGAACCAGTGATTTATCTCTCTCGAAAATTAAAGCGACTGAAAACTGGTAGCAGTTTATCAATGGCGTCGCCAACCAGCTCTTGCATAGTTAACTGAAAACGTGGCCAGCCGCGCAGCACCATCGACCGCGTCACCTGACACGTGGGCAGCACCATCGACCGCGTCACCTGACACGTGGGCAGCACCATCGACCGCGTCACCTGACACGTGGGCAGCACTATCGACCGCGTCACCTGACACGTGGGCAGCACCATCGACCGCGTCACCTGACACGTGGGCAGCACCATCGACCGCGTCACCTGACACGTGGGCAGCACTATCGACCGCGTCACCTGACACGTGGGCAGCACCATCGACCACGTCACCTGACCGTGGGCAGCACCATCGACCGCGTCACCGACACGTGGGCAGCACCATCGACCGCGTCACCTGACACGTGGGCAGCACTATCGACCGCGTCACCTACACGTGGGCAGCACCATCGACCGCGTCACCTGACACGTGGCAGCACCATCGACCGCGTCACCTGACACGTGGGCAGCACTATCGACCGCGTCACCTGACACGTGGGCAGCACCATCGACCGCGTCACCTGACACGTGGGCAGCACTATCGACCGCGTCACCTGACACGTGGGCAGCACCATCGACCGCGTCACCTGACACGTGGGCAGCACCATCGACCGCGTCACCTGACACGTGGGCAGCACCATCGACCGCGTCACCTGACACGTGGGCAGCACTATCGACCGCGTCACCTGACACGTGGGCAGCACTATCGACCGCGTCACCTGACACGTGGCAGCACCATCGACCGCGTCACCTGACACGTGGCAGCACTCACCGCGTCACCACACGTGGGCAGCACCATCGACCGCGTCACCTGACACGTGGCAGCACTATCGACCGCGTCACCGACACGTGGGCAGCACATCGACCGCTACCACTAGCCACCGCTCCCTACGTGGGACACCATCGACCGCGTCACCTGACACGTGGGCAGCACCATCGACCGCGTCACCTGACACGTGGGCAGCACTATCGACCGCGTCACCTGACACGTGGGCAGCACTATCGACTGCAAGACCTGACAGGAGAGAGGATAGGCGCTGTGGGACCTGACAGGAGAGAGGATGGGCGCTGCGTCTCTCTGACCCAGCATCTGTCGCCGACTGGCGGAGGCGGTGGGAAAATGTCATCTGCTGCAGCACCAACTCGGCCAGACGGCCGGCCCCGGCCGGGCTGAGGCTCGGGTCGTCTGGCTCACCGAACTGCGTCTCGCCCGGCCTGTACCTTACGCCCGGCATGCACCTTATTCCCTGCCTGCACCTTACGCCTGGCCTGCACTTTACACCCGGCCTATACCTTACGCCCGGCCTGTACCCTACGCCCGGCCTGCACCTTACGCCTGGTCTATACCCTATGCCCCGTTTGTACTTTACGCCCAACTTGTACCTTACGCCCTGCCTGTACCTTATGCTCGGCCTGTACCTTATGCTCCGCCTGTACCTTACGCCCGGCCGGTGCCTTATGCACGGCCTGTACCTTATGCCCGGCCTGGTTATTGGTTTTACGACACGTCGACCGTTGAGTCATGTAGCGTCGCCAATCTCTCACGCCGATTGGTCGCGGGCGAAGAGTAGCGACAGGTGAGACTCGAACCCACAACCTTTCGATTGTGAGACGAGCATCTTACCCCTAGACCACTCGTCCCCTATGCTAGGCCTGCACATTGCGCCCGGCCTGCGCTCTAAGCCAGACCTGCGCCCTACACCCGGTCCTGTTCTGGTGTGGTGAGACATCCATCTAGACCAGTTAGTTCGCCGATGGAGTTAGCTTGCCAATGGAAATAGTTCGCCGATGGAGTTAGCTTGCCGATGCCACGTGACAGGTGGATCGGACCGGGACTTGGACCGGGGCCGGGACTGGGACCGGGGCCGGGACTGGGACCGGGGCCGGGACTGGGACCGGGACCAGACAGCTGGCTCGGTCTGGGACACAGCTGGCTCGGATGACGTGCTTCGTGTACGAGCTAGGCCGGCCCCGACGGACGCCGTTCAGGCACAGTCGAGTCTGGTCGGAGCACGAGCCGGGTAAGCGTGGGTCTTACGTAGAATTCGAGTCTTACGTAAAGCGGATGGCCGCTACCGTTCCCACGAAGTGGGCGGGGATGGAGGGGGGGGGGGGAGCCAGACATCATCACCGCATGCTCTGTGTCAACCAGATGTTGCGAGGCACGGCCACTTCACGATCCGATCGCACGATCAGATCTCCAGATCCCCTGATCGGATCGTCACGATCCGATCCAATCACGGGGTAGCACTTAACTCTGTTCCCACCCCAGCTTCTCACCCATGCTATCGCGGAAGTCGTTTACACAATCTGCATGAGGTGCAAACTTCCGAATACGATGCGATTAGAACAAATTGCGAAAATATCGTGTCAGTCAGCTCTTCGTATGTTTCGACATGTAAGAAGCCCGTTTAAAAGAGCAATGTTTTCGTAAGTTTTCCTAATCGCATCGTAATCAGAAGTTTCGCCGCTCATGCAAACGGGGTAACTGCATTGAGGCATGGTTAGCGAGTGGAGCGGGCACGCGACGAGATATTCAGAGCTGCAATACGTGCCGACACTGCACGTGACACCAACCCGCCTGCAACGTGCGGTGACTGGGACACCAACCCGCCTGCACGTGCCGAGTCTGGACCCGCACGTGCCGAGTCTGGACCCGCACGTGCCGAGTCTGGACCCGCACGTGCCGAGTCTGGACCCGCATGTGCGGAGTCCGCTCAGTGACGCACCGTCTGGCGGAACAGATAACAATGGAATTGATCAAAGAAAAGTACAGACACAGGCGACGTAATCAATAGAAAGCTAACGCTAACTGGAGGATCTCAACCTCGTCGCGCACCAGTGCCGACGGCACTGGTGCTTTGATGTTAGCTGGAGCACGACTCCCAATGTTTGCAGATCGGTAGCCGGAAGACCTCATTCCAGCCAGCTCCGTGTGCACTACTGGCGGCTGCAGAAGACCGACGTGAACACCGCGGGTGTCCCGAGTCCCGAGTAGTCACGCCACTCAGGTAAACCACCCGACCACGCAGTGTGGGGGGCCCGCGGATGGTGCAGTGTGCGGCACTCCATCGACAGGGCGCGCTCCGATACCAGGTCGTCAAGAGGCGGCCATTTAAGATCACGCAAAGTGAGTGACACGTGATTGGTTCCCTTGCGGCAGTGTATACAATGCGAGTACCTTAACTCGGTACCGTTGTGTCACCGCACACCCAGTGTACATCGTCACACTGCGCGTGATACGTGGGAATACGCAGGTCAGTCGATCAAACACTTCCCTACTTTCACTGGGAGCCGGAACGAAACTTTGCATGGATCGGAAAGTGTAGCGCAGCAGCGGCGCACCACGTACCTCTGCTACGCTACAGGAAGTGTAGCGTAGCAGAGGTACGTGTGCTGCTCGCGTCACGTCACGGTCGACAGCCATGTCCAACACCAGGAGACACCGTGACGGGCGGATATGAGTGCCCGCTAGGATGGACAGAGAAGTCATCCAGATGAATGCGTCGCTGACGAGCTCGAACCAGTGCAATGTCTGTTCTATGAAGGTTGATTTTAAGACTGTTATTTGGAAACCATGCGCCACGAAATTCAACGGTGGCCTCTGCTCGCGAATTTGAGGCTAGAAAAGGTGGCTGAGGATACTACAATGGATGAACTGCGTATCGGCAGGCTTCATAACAGCCCTGCAAGCAGTGACATGGGTTGGTAATTCGTTAGTAAATAACGGAAACAAAGTTGGTCTCAGCACCGAGCCCTGAACCGTTCCGCGACTCACCGACGCATCGTGGTATGCACTGAGAACGCTCACTTCGCCAGTTTTCGAAATACCGCGGATCTGTGCCGTACTAGCCAAGTTTTTCAATGAGCCGAGAATGCCTGCCGGATTCGAACGCATTTGAGGTGTCTCCAGTGGTAGCGCATGGTATCAGACAGTTGTCCACGTCATCCACCGGCTGACAGCGACGCCCAACATGCCGTTTGAGTGGAGTGTCCAGGTCTGCTGCAGTGCAGGCCAGTCGCGCTGCTCCCTGCATGTAATGTTGTGCTGAACACAACATGTCATAAGTTGGTCATATGCTACCCTCTACGTCACCTAGGCAACGGTTGGCAAGATGGACGACGGCCTGTGGTTGATGGGGTCGAGTTTACAGTCTAACTTGTGAAGCGGCACGACGTTGGCTGTCGTCTCGGCGGTAGGTAACACACGTGTCACAAGCAACTCGTCCACAACTTTCAGCAAGCGAGAAGGCCCAATGACTGCGAATACCGTACGTGTCATAGCGGTGGTGATACCTTCTTCACCGGCGGCTTCAGAGCTGGACATAGGGTGTACGGCATCAGACAGCTCTGGCGGTGTCGCTGGTTGCACGCGAAATGCACCACCAACCACGCAGCGAGGACGCGTGGAGAGGCCGGGTCGTCAGCCCTGCTGTCATCACGTGCCGCGGCCACCCGAGAGAACTCGCAGGCACGAACTGCGCACTGAGCAGGTCAGCCCAATGGCTAGTCTCATCATGGCGCGATATCGTTACAGAGCTGATCGTACATGACGTAGGGAATCGCTGGACGTCCTTCCACGTTCGTCGACGGAGTGCCGGATAGATGTCGCAGAGAACGCCGAGCGAGATCTCGAGCGTTTCGTTCGTTCGGCTTCGTTTCGTTCGGCTCCGACACACACGCTAGTCACCGAGTGTGTTGGCTGTTGGCGGTCGTCACCCGTCGTTTTCAGCTGAGCCATCACCATGTGGTGGTCACTGGCACTGCACGGGGTGACCATGGCAGCCGCTGTACAGTCTGACACGGGCGCGATGACATGGCCGGTAAGCGACCCTGCTTGACCGTTCCCGCCCACCGAGATGTCGGGTCTAGTCGGTTCTGCGGGTCGCGGGTAGCAGCAGGACGCCACTGTTCTCGCGACACGTGTCACCCTCTTGTCCAGGGACTGAGATTGCTTCTGCCCCAGGACCGACACCGTGACGTTGTGTCGCTCCAGGACCGACACCGTGACGTTGTGTCGCCCCCACTGGCTAGGTCACGAGTTCCCGCTGTGCGGTTCGGTAGACCGGGGGGAGCGTTGGGTATTGGCGCAGAGCCCCGTGGCAGGTCTCGGGATACCGGTAGAATACCGAGCCGCCTGTCGCGAGCTCCGACATGGCCGACTCGCAGACATCCTGACCGTTGTAAAAAAACGAGAGGGTAAAACTAAGCTACGTGGATAGCCGTGGTGGCCCAAAACCTGACTGAAAGAGTACAAAGATGTCTCCACCGGGTCAAAAACTCACGTTACTGAGTAACTGGCTCTTCTAAACGGTTAAAATCGAGACATAAATAGAGAACCAGCGGTCACAGTCAGACGCCACCATCTCCACAGCAGCTCCACAGTCAGGCGCCACCATCTCCACAGCAGCTCCACAGTCAGGCGCCGCCATCTCCCCAGCAGCTCCACAATCAGGCGCCACCATCTCCACAGCAGCTCCACAGTCAGGCGCCACCATCTCCCCAGCAGCTCCACAGTCAGGCGCCACCATCTCCACAGCAGCTCCACAGTCAGGCGCCACCATCTCCACAGCAGCTCCACAGTCAGGCGCCACCATCTCCACAGCAGCTCCACAGTCAGACGTCAGCAGCTCCGTGCCTGTGAGCATGGTGCTCACGTCCGTGGCATAGTCGTTCCTATATACTGGACTTGTTGGTGGTGCATAGTGGCTCCCATGCGGCCGCCACACAGCATCCAGACAGAATACCAAGCAGGGGAGGCAAATTCAGTGTCGTCATGCAAGCTCCAGCCATTGGCCTGGGTCAGAAGTTTGACCTTCACAGTGCCTGGAAATGGAGTCAGTCATGCTGGCCACGACGTTCACCCTCCTGGCCCGGATAAATCGGATCGACCAGCCGTAAAGTCAAAGTGGCTGTGTTAGGCCGGCTGGGTTACGTCAGGTGGGAACTCGCTTAATTGTACCACACAACGGACCATGCCAGCAGAACTGGACTAGCATTTGGATAGGCAATGCAAAAGCCCATGCTCGAAAGCCTTTCGGATTAATTGTGGGCTTAAATTAATAGTATGTCTATGTACTTTGAATGTCAATTAATCCTCCGTCGTTTTTATTTGTGGACTCGCTTATTGGTAAAGGTGCTGTATTCGGAAGGCAGCTAATGTTCGTGAGTCGATTACAGCTGATGCAAAACATAACGGTTTGGGTGGATATTGGAACTGTCAGACACCCCAGTGCTTTGGTACTGCCGTCTCACAGCAACTATGCATATGCTTTGGTAATCCCGTCCCACAGCCACCACATACATGCTTTGGTACTCCAGTCTCACAGCCACCATACATAGGATTTGGTACTCCCGTAACACAGCCACCATACATAGGCTTTGGTACTCACGTCCTACAGCCAACATACATAGGCTTGGTCCTCTGGTTCCACAGCCAACATACATAGGCTTTGGCAATCCCGTCCCATAACCACCATACATAGGCTTTGGTACTTCTGTCCCACGGCCAAAATGCATAGGCTTTGGTACCCCGTTCCACAGGCACCATACATAAGCTCACGTGGAATGAAGAGGCTCGTGTGCAATGGAAGCTGACAGCACAAGTGACGCAACGCCCAAATTCAAGGGGAGGAGGGTACAGACTAGGAAAGAGGCCTGTTCTCAATGTCGACCTGACGGGGATGGGGGCTTCCTTCCAGAATGGAAAGGTACAAAGAACTACAACATAGCTCTTTAACTAATTTATATATATATATATATATATATATATATATATATATATATATATATATATATATATATATATATATATATATATAATAATAGTAATAATAATAATAAGAATAATGATAAAATATCAGCATCAGCTAACCCCAGCATTGTATTATGCAAGTTTCTGGCTGGAAAGCAGAAATAAATATGTTTATTTTTGTGTAATTTTCGTTTCCACGGGAAACGTTCGGGAGCCAAGCCTTTATCAAATCCGTATCCCTTTATATTTGCAAAACTTTATCCAATCCGCTCCGTTTTACATACCAAGCGGGTATACGCACGGATATCAAATTCGTGTTATGATCTATCCTGATCGCTTTTTTGTGTTTGCATTGTTATCGGTCACTTATCTTTGTACCCATATTCATTTCCCACTATATCATACGTGGTTTGCTGCTGAAAATGGTTCAATGTTGAGCGTTTTGTGTTCTGAAAACTGTGAGTGTCGATTGCGCTTTGACGCTCGTGCGCCAAATCTAAGAAAATTGAATACGCCAGCAGGATCGTCACCTGCCTACGATATAACTACAAAACTACTTTTATATTACACGAAAGGATATTTTGTGCCGCTGAACACGGCAAAAATTCCTGGGACGGTGTTGGTTTCCCCGTAAAACACGCAGTATCTCGCTTTAGCGTGCAGCGACCACCGGCCGACCAGATATTGAATGCAGAGCCTCTTTAAATATTGCAACAGCTGAGCAGCAATATTCATTGCCTATTTGTGACCGAGTGCGCTGTTGCCGATGTTGCTGACACACTGGCTGGTCGGTTAAGGAAAAACGTGTACCGACGGGTGATACGGGTGATTCAGTGAAAATGGGAAGGTCAGAAGTGCATCACAGTCCTGCCACCATCTGGTGCTGAGCGTCACGTACAATGTATCACTACAAATCAGCGGTCCTTTCCAATTGGGCAGGGCTATTGCGGAGGGAACACACGTGTAGGCTGCCCGGTACTCTGCATTTCCATTGCCACGACATTCAGAATGCTACATGACTCAATCTAGCATTGTATTGCGCAATACCACGTCTCACCGGCAAACCCCACCGTTAGGGGGCAGTCAGAGGCTTCTTAAGCACGGGTCTGATCCAGCAACCATCATCATCATGCATTTCGGAGCTTTCCATCACGTCGGTTTTCGGTTTTCCACGTGAATGTCAAATGTAAAAACACGACACAGGTATACAATGTACATTTACAATGCTCATGCAGCAGGCTGCAGCTTGAGGTGGTCACCGAGTCTCCAAATATTGGCAACGCACCGCCTTTGTCAAAGAATAAGCACTAGGTGCCTCTCCTGCATCCGGTGGCAGGCAGTTCCACGCTCTTGCCGCACGGCACACGAAAGACCTTCCGGCGAATTCAGTTGGCATGCGTGCATATGGAGCTGCGCATCAGCAGCAGCCCTTGTGCTGCGCTGGGAGACAGCGCGACGAGTGATGCAATGATGTTGGATTAGCCTGAGTGCGTGTGTGTCGTTAAAAATGTTATACATGAATTGTAGGTCTTTTTATCACACCGACCACACTCTGCCATCGCAGGTCAGAGAGCGTTTCAACCACTCCGTCTCACGATACTTCAGTCCGGCGACGATGCGAGCGCTAAAGTTAATACACTTTTGCACCCTTCTCTGTTGAGTCGCATTGCATCCACCCCAAACAGTCACGCAATATCGTACGTGGGGGAACACGAGCGCCTCAGCCAGCAGGCGCATGGTCTCGCGTGGCACGCGATGCCTCATCCTGGCCAGTGGGATGAGAATCAATAGCAGCAGCGCATGGTGGTCGCAATGTGTTGCTCCCAGGAGAGGCAATCGTCCACGGTGATTCCCAGAATTTTAACGCATCATGACGGTTTCATTTCCGATTTTTCGAAGTATGCGGAGTGATGTTGATCTTTTTTTCACGCCGTGACTTCATGATTATCATTTCTGTATTTGACGGAATTATTTTTCGCCTATTTTGTCCATACCAATTCATTGCAGGGTGGTTTCGACCCGTTGTTTCAGCACAGAGATATTTCACGTCCATCTGCGTCCAAAAACTGAGTGTCATCGGTGTGTATGTCAATCTTTCCGTGTGGCATGCGTTCTGGCATGTCGTTGGCAAATAGAAGGAAGAGCACAGGGTCCAATATAGAGCCATGGGTCACCGATATGGTCTGATAATGCTCGACATACCCCATGCCATTGCTGAGTCATGGGAAGATCCACTGGCCGACAATGCCGTGCCACCGTAGCTTTTCCAAGAAGAGGCCCTGTTCGACGCTGTCAAATGCTTTTGAAGTGTTTACGGTAACCAGAGACGTCATCATGCCTTTGTCAACATTGCTAGTCGAATATATCACAACATCAAGGACTGCCATAGACCAGGGCGGAAAGCATACTGCTGCGGGCCTAGAATATGTTGACTATATGAATATTGCATCAGTTGTGTGTATGCTACACGCTCACAAAGCTGAGCCACGACCAGCTATATCGACATTGGTCGGAAGTTGCACGGTTCGGCATCGTCGCCACCACTATGCATCGGCACTATTGTAGTGGGTTTCCATGATGACGGAAGGTCACAGTTTAAAATGCTGCCTTTAATGACATGCAGTAGAGGTGGCCCAACAACAGCAAAGTCGTGTGAAGAATGACGATTGTGAAGCTGTCGGCACTGCACGCGCGTGACGGTCTCATCCGCCGCAGCACGGCCCGCAGCTCCGGCAGTGTGGCCGGGCGGTCTCGTCTCGTGACGGTCCCATCCGCCGCAGCACGGCCCGCAGCTCCGGCAGTGTGGCCGGGCGGTCTCGTCTCGTGACGGTCCCATCCGCCGCAGCACGGCCCGCAGCTCCGGCAGTGTGGCCGGGCGGTCTCGTCTCGTGACGGTCCCATCCGCCGCAGCACGGCCCGCAGCTGCGGCAGTGTGGCCGGGCGGTCTCGTCTCGTGACGGTCTCATCCGCCGCAGCACGGCCCGCAGCTGCGGCAGTGTGGCCGGGCGGTCTCGTCTCGTGACCGGTCTCATCCGCCGCAGCACGGCCCGCAGCTCCGGCAGTGTGGCCGGGCGGTCTCGTCTCGTGACCGGTCTCATCCGCCGCAGCACGGCCCGCAGCTGCGGCAGTGTGGCCGGGCGGTCTCGTCTCGTGACAGTCTCATCCGCCGCAGCACGGCCCGCAGCTCCGGCAGTGTGGCCGGGCGCATGGCAAACGTTGCGCTACAGACCGGCGGCGGGCGCGGCGGCGGCGCGCCCGCCACCGCCACGTCGTTCGCGACCTTGGAGACGACGCTGGTGAGATGGATGTCCGGTCGTTCTGGCCGGCGGGGGCTGCTGTTTTGCCGGGAGGTCCGGCCGACCAAGCGATGAGCTTGTGCTTCTTTGAATCGACCAGAAATCGTTGAACGTCTTTCCATGGGGTGGATTTTGAGTATCCGTGTGACGTCAGAAGCAGACGAGAGCAGACTCCTCGCTGAGCCGGTTCGACTGTGCTGCGACATTAGCGGCACACGGCCTACGTCTCCGCGCACGGCGCTAGGTCTTTATCGGTTCGGGCCTGGTCTCTGGCTGTGATGGCTTCTTTGACGCCAGCGTCTTGTAGCCAGGGTTGTGCCAGGTGACGTGCCATTATTTGTCCGAGTGGCATATGCTTATCAATAATGGGATGCCATGCTGTCAGCCAAGCGTCCAATTTCTCAGATACAGTCCCAGCCTGATAAACTAAAGCCCAGTCAGTCGATAGTAGATCTAGGCACGGCGAGTCTTGATTGACATGCTGAGTGGACCGTGCTGCGATCATTCTTGGCAGTCGACGGGCCTTGTCATCGATTACCGCGGAGGCTATTAAGTCGGTGTCACTGATGCTGCTTTTGGTGACTCGCACATCGGTGGTGGACTCGGACTGATTTGTGATACGGTGGTCAATGAGAGTCGGATTGCGCCAGGACGTGTGGGCGAGGATACCATCTGGCTCAATGAAAGGTCATTTTGCAGCTGCATATGTGATGTCACTCTTGGCTTGGTCCGCTGAAGAGTGTCAAAGTTGGTGACGCCGGAGATATAAGTCGGTTTATTTTCGCGCGGTCGTGAGTCAGTTTCTCCCCCCCCCCCCACCACAGGAGGGCGGTGCATGGCGCCGATGATCAGCTGACTGCGGCTGGTCAGCTGCGGCCTCAGTGACTCCAGTGACGAGTCCGCCCCCCCCCACCACCACCACAAGGAGGGCGGTACACAGCGCCGATGATCAGCTGACTGCGGCTGGTCAGCTGCGGCCTCAGTGACTCCAGTGACGAGTCCGCCCCCCCCACCACCACAGGAGGGCGGTACACGGCGCCGATGATCAGCTGACTGCGGCTGGTCAGCTGCGGCCTCAGTGACTCCAGTGACGAGTCCGTGCCGACCGCCCACATCTGCTCTCCGGTAATGCAAGGTGGTCCATAATTGCCACACCTCCGCTGGGACTTGGCCGATATGTCCCGGCAATAAATAACATAGCCGGGGGAAAAGGAGAGTGAGGCTGTCCATTTCTGCAGATGCCACGTCTGACAAAACCGAATATTACCGAGACTGGTTTCGGCGCGCGAAGAGGGCCGAAAGTTTCTGGTTGTGCGCAGTACAAACCTAATTTTTATCTAGTGTATTTTTGTATAAAGGGAAGGGCGGCCATTGCCTTGGCTGAACCTCTAATGATCGACGCAAGAGAGACGACGTTCATCACCAATAAGCGATCCAGTGCCACCACACCAGTTCCTGCCCTATCCCACATAAACAGTGGCCAATGACAGTGACATATAACAACACTTGCCACCACACCAGTTCCTGCCCTATCCCACATAAACAGTGGCCAATGACAGTGACATATAACAACACTTGCCACCACACCAGTTCCTGCCCTATCCCACATAAACAGTGGCCAATGACAGTGACATATAACAACACTTGCCACCACACCAGTTCCTGCCCTATCCCACATTAACAGTGGCCAATGACAGTGACATATAACAACACTTGCCACCACACCAGTTCCCGCTCTATCCCACATTAACAATGGCCAATGACAGCGACATATAACAACACTTGCCATCACACTAGTTCCTGCCCTATCCCACATTAACAGTGGCCAATGACAGTGACATATAACAACACTTGCCACCACACCAGTTCCCGCTCTATCCCACATTAACAGTGGCCAATGACAGTGACATATAACAACACTTACCACCACACCAGTTCCCGCTCTATCCCACATTAACAGTGGCCAATGACAGTGACATATAACAACACTTGCCACCACACCAGTTCCCGCTCTATCCCACATTAACAATGGCCAATGACAGCGACATATAACAACACTTGCCATCACACTAGTTCCTGCTCTACCCCACCTTAACAGTGGCCAATGACAGTGACATATAACAACACTTGCCACCACACCAGTTCCCGCTCTATCCCACATTAACAATGGCCAATGACAGCGACATATAACAACACTTGCCATCACACTAGTTCCTGCTCTACCCCACCTTAACAGTGGCCAATGACAGTGACATATAACAACACTTGCCACCACACCAGTTCCCGCTCTACCCCACCTTAACAGTGGCCAATGACAGCGACATATAACAACACTTGCCATCACACTAGTTCCTGCTCTACCCCACCTTAACAGTGGCCAATGACAGCGACATATAACAACACTTGCCACCACACCAGTTCCCGCTCTACCCCACCTTAACAGTGGCCAATGACAGCGACATATAACAACACTTGCCATCACACTAGTTCCTGCCCTACCCCACCTTAACAGTGGCCAATGACAGCGACATATAACAACACTTGCCATCACACCAGTTCCTGCTCTATCCCACATTAACAGTGGCCAATGACAGCGACATACATATAGCAACACATAACGTCACAGTCTGGTCGAGTCGCAGCCTCCCCTCAGCGCCCCACCGCATGGGGCGACCCCAGCCGTGACGAACTGGCTGGCCACATTTGACCAATCGGCCTACATTGGCGTCGTTCTGGCCGATCAATGAGGCGAGTGATTTCGCTTGGATCGCCGTCAATGCGGGCTGAGAGGGCTGGCACCGGCTGCAGAGCAGCGCTATCAGCTGTGATCAGCAGCGCTATCAGCTGTGATCAGCAGCGCTGTCAGCTGTGATCAACAGTGCTGTCAGCTGTGATCAACAGTGCTGTCAGCTGTGATCAGCAGCGCTATCAGCTGTGATCAGCACCGCTATCAGCTGTGATCAGCACCGCTATCAGCTGTGATCAGCAGCGCTATCAGCTGTGATCAGCAGCGCTGTCAGCTGTGATCAACAGTGCTGTCAGCTGTGATCAGCAGCGCTATCAGCTGTGATCAGCACCGCTATCAGCTGTGATCAGCACCGCTATCAGCTGTGATCAGCAGTGCTGTCAGCTATGATCAGCAGTGCTGTCAGCTGTGATCAGCAGCGCTATCAGCTGTGATCAGCACCGCTATCAGCTGTGATCAGCACCGCTATCAGCTGTGATCAGCAGCGCTATCAGCTGTGATCAGCACTGCTGTCAGCTGTGATCAGCACCGCTATCAGCTGTGATCAGCAGTGCTATCAGCTGTGATCAGCACCGCTGATGGAGCAGGCAGGTTCGGCTGACCAGGGCTATGTATTTCACTACGGGCACGATAGGATGCATCTCATCTTGTATCTTGTATCTCATGTATCTTGCCCCGTAAAACACGCAGTATCTCGCTTTAGCCTGCAGCGACCACCGGCAGACCAGATATTGAATGCAGAGCCTCTTTAAATATTGCAACAGCTGAGCAGCAATATTTATGGCCTATTTGTGACCGAGTGCGCTGTTGCCGATGTTGCTGACACACTGGCTGGCATGACAGGCTATGTATCTGACCACGGACACGATACGATGTATTTCACAAAGGCTATGTATCTGACCACGGGCACGATGTATCTGACCACGGACACGATGTATCTGACCACGGCCACGATGTATCTGACCACGGACACGATACGATCTATTTGACAAAAGCTATGTATCTCACCACGGGCACAATACAATGCATTTGACAAAGGCCATGTATCGGAACTGACCTCTTCAGCCAGGTACAAATCGTCGCCCTCAGTTTCCGATGATAAAAAAGATCTGACAAAACGAAACAACTCAACTCTGTCTAGTTAAGACTGACAGGATCTGAGAAGTTGGCTGCCCAGCACAGACCGGGTACAGTGGTGGTGTCCCGGTGTCCGTCACGGACCGGGTATATTTGGTGGTGTCCCGGTGTCCGTCACGGACCGGGTATATTTGGTGGTGTCCCGGTGTCCGTCACGGACCGGGTATATTTGGTGGTGTCCCGGTGTCCGTCACGGACCGGGTATATTTGGTGGTGTCCCGGGGTCCGTCACGGACCGGGTATATTTGGTGGTGTCCCGGTGTCCGTCACGGACCGGGTATATTTGGAGGTGTCCCGGTGTCCGTCACGGACCGGGGACAGTAGTGGTGTCCCGGTGTCCGTCACGGACCGGGTACAGTGGAGGTGTCCCGGTGTCCGTCACGGACCGGGTACAGTGGTGGTGTCCCGGTGTCCGTCACGGACCGGGTACAGTGGTGGTGTCCCGGTGTCCGTCACGGACCGGGTACAGTGGTGGTGTCCCGGTGTCCGTCACGGACCGGGTATATTTGGTGGTGTCCCGGTGTCCGTCACGGACCGGGTATATTTGTGATGTCCCGGTGTCCGTCACGGACCGGGTATATTGGTGGTGTCCCGGTGTCCGTCACGGACCGGGTATATTTGGTGGTGTCCCGGCGTCCGTCACGGACCGGGTATATTTGGAGGTGTCCCGGTGTCCGTCACGGACCGGGGACAGTAGTGGTGTCCCGGTGTCCGTCACGGACCGGGGACAGTAGTGGTGTCCCGGTGTCCGTCACGGACCGGGTACAGTGGTGGTGTCCCGGTGTCCGTCACGGACCGGGTACAGTGGTGGTGTCCCGGTGTCTCCCACGGACCGGGGACAGTGGGAGAGTCCCGGTGTCTCCCACGGACCGGGGACAGTAGTGGTGTCCCGGTGTCCGTCACGGACCGGGTACAGTGGTGGTGTCCCGGTGTCCGTCACGGACCGGGTACAGTGGGGGTGTCCCGGTGTCCGTCACGGACCGGGGACAGTGGGAGAGTCCCGGTGTCTCCCACGGACCGGGGACAGTGGTGGTGTCCCGGTGTCCGTCACGGACCGGGTACAGTGGGGGTGTCCCGGTGTCCGTCACGGACCGGGGACAGTGGGAGAGTCCCGGTGTCTCCCACGGACCGGGTACAGTGGAGGTGTCCCGGTGTCCGTCACGGACCGGGTACAGTGGTGGTGTCCCGGTGTCCGTCACGGACCGGGTACAGTGGTGGTGTCCCGGTGTCCGTCACGGACCGGGTACAGTGGTGGTGTCCCGGTGTCCGTCACAGACCGGGTACAGTGGTGGCGTCCCGGTGTCCGTCACGGACCGGGTACAGTGGAGGTGTCCCGGTGTCCGTCACGGACCGGGTACAGTGGTGGTGTCCCGGTGTCCGTCACGGACCGGGTACAGTGGAGGTGTCCCGGTGTCCGTCACGGACCGGGGACAGTGGAGGTGTCCCGGTGTCCGTCACGGACAGGGTATATTTGGTGGTGTCCCGGCGTCCAACACGGACCGGGGACAGTGGGGGTGTCCCGGTGTCCGTCACGGACCGGGTATATTTGGTGGTGTCCCGGTGTCCAACACGGACCGGGGACAGTGGTGGTGTCCCGGTGTCCGTCACGTACCGGGTATATTTGGTGGTGTCCCGGCGTCCAACACGGACCGGGTACAGTGGTGGTGTCCCGGTGTCCAACACGGACCGGGTACAGTGGTGGTTCTCGGTGTCCGTCACGGACCGGGGACAGTGGGGGTGTCCCGGTGTCCGTCACGGACCGGGGACAGTGGTGGTGTCCCGGTGTCCGTCACGGACCGGGGACAGTGGAGGTGTCCCGGTGTCTCCCACGGACCGGGTACAGTGGAGGTGTCCCGGTGTCTCCCACGGACCGGGGACAGTGGTGGTGTCCCGGTGTCCGTCACGGACCGGGGACAGTGGTGGTGTCCCGGTGTCCGTCACGGACCGGGTACAGTGGAGGTGTACCGGTGTCCGTCACGGACCGGGTACAGTGGTGGTGTCCCGGTGTCCGTCACGGACCGGGGACAGTAGTAGTGTCCCGGTGTCCGTCACGGACCGGGGACAGTGGAGGTGTCCCGGTGTCCGTCACGGACCGGGGACAGTAGTGGTGTCCCGGTGTCCGTCACGGACCGGGTACAGTGGAGGTGTCCCGGTGTCTCCCACGGACCGGGGACAGTGGTGGTGTCCCGGTGTCCGTCACGGACCGGGTACAGTGGAGGTGTCCCGGTGTCTCCCACGGACCGGGTACAGTGGAGGTGTCCCGGTGTCTCCCACGGACCGGGGACAGTGGTGGTGTCCCGGTGTCCGTCACGGACCGGGGACAGTGGTGGTGTCCCGGTGTCCGTCACGGACCGGGTACAGTGGAGGTGTCCCGGTGTCCGTCACGGACCGGGTACAGTAGTGGTGTCCCGGTGTCCGTCACGGACCGGGTACAGTGGTGGTGTCCCGGTGTCCGTCACGGACCGGGGACAGTGGTGGTGTCCCGGTGTCTCCCACGGACCGGGTACAGTAGTGGTGTCCCGGTGTCCGTCACGGACCGGGTACAGTGGAGGTGTCCCGGTGTCCGTCACGGACCGGGGACAGTGGTGGTGTCCCGGTGTCCGTCACGGACCGGGTACAGTGGTGGTGTCCCGGTGTCTCCCACGGACCGGGGACAGTGGGAGAGTCCCGGTGTCTCCCACGGACCGGGGACAGTAGTGGTGTCCCGGTGTCCGTCACGGACCGGGTACAGTGGTGGTTCCCGGTGTCCGTCACGGACCGGGTACAGTGGTGGTGTCCCGGTGTCTCCCACGGACCGGGGACAGTGGTGGTGTCCCGGTGTCCGTCACGGACCGGGTACAGTGGGGGTGTCCCGGTGTCCGTCACGGACCGGGGACAGTGGGAGAGTCCCGGTGTCTCCCACGGACCGGGTACAGTGGAGGTGTCCCGGTGTCCGTCACGGACCGGGTACAGTGGTGGTGTCCCGGTGTCCGTCACGGACCGGGGACAGTGGGAGAGTCCCGGTGTCTCCCACGGACCGGGTACAGTGGAGGTGTCCCGGTGTCCGTCACGGACCGGGTACAGTGGAGGTGTCCCGGTGTCCGTCACGGACCGGGTATATTTGGTGGTGTCCCGGTGTCCGTCACGGACCGGGTACAGTGGAGGTGTCCCGGTGTCTCCCACGGACCGGGGACAGTAGTGGTGTCCCGGTGTCCGTCACGGACCGGGGACAGTGGTGGTGTCCCGGTGTCCGTCACGGACCGGGGACAGTGGGGGTGTCCCGGTGTCTCCCAAGAACCGGGGTGGTCTGGGCGGCGCGGAACCGATACCCGAATCCTAAGAAAACAACTGCCTAAACTTTACACCATCGATGTTTTCACATCGTGTATTGCACATCGATACAGAAATCACACGGAACGCTGGCGCCCCAAGGGAGGGAATTTTCAGCTTCAGATAGGAGCGGAAGGCGTATAACCTTCATGTATTTTGATTTGGCGTACCTATGCTCGTAGGCAGCTACGTGTAATCGATGGCTGACCATCCTACTGATGGTTGACCACACGACTGATGGCTGACCATACGACTGATGGCTGGCTACACGACTGATGGCTGACCATACGAATGTAATCGACGGTGGACGATACGACTGATGGCTGACCATAGGAATGTAATCGATGGTGGACCATACGTCGGATGGCTGGCCATATTAATGCAATCGATGGCTGAATATCTATTTGCGACATCTAGAGACCGCTATAAACGCCCCAAACAAGCATTTCTGCTTTCCCAAAAGGTCTCCCAAATGTCGAGTGCTCAACTGTAAAATAGCGCACAGCTTATGCAATACTCATATCGCCACGATGTTATACTACGTTTATTATAGACCACTCGAATACATGTCCGGCACCAGTGCTGCCGACTAACGCTCTGACGGATTGACTACCCACGTATTTGAGTGCACGTCCGATGACAAAGAGCTCTTTGCAGACTCCAAGCTTACCAATTACGCTTTTACGGTTAATATTACCCATAATATGACCAAGCACTGCCTGAAGTCATTGGATTAGGGGACCCGGGAATTTCTCCTTTTCGAAATGTTTGCACCTTCGCTGAATATTTTAATGTTCAATTTTCTAGGGTGGAAAATTGACGCTGAATTTGGCTTCACCCACGTGCGCAGCCACGTCCCCTCGGGAGCATTAGTTCCGCGACCGGAAGAATAGCGAATCGCCGAGGGACCTGCGAGGGACCTGCGCGCAGGTGTTCTGATGGAGAAAGGTAGTTCCGCCCGACTAACTTCAGTGTGATCAGTCCCAAGGCTTGGTCTGATTCACAGACGTCCACATGGCCACGTTCGGAGAACGCCAACTGGTGTGGGCGCGGCTGGTGTCTCGGCGAGACTGTAGACTCCGCGTGTTCGAGGCACGCGACAGAAATAACGTCTGGACACAGACGTTATTTCGTCTGTGTCCACACGTTAACGTCAGCGGCACAGAACACAAAACAAACCAAACCGGTGATGATGTCGAACAGCTGCACACGAGAGAAGTTGTTCACTGGTCAAGATGACGGATAATGGGACAGGGGTATATTATTGCCCTGGAAGTAGTGGATATTAATTCGACATCAGCGGTATGCAACTCGTTTTTCCGAAATATACGAGGGAAAACATGAAAGACACGCTCTTTCTTCGAAGCGTAACAAGTGTACATTTCGGATGCACCGTGTCAGGCATGCCCCTGCAGTCTCCACTCCAGACAGAGGAGACGGGGTACTGGGGTCATGTGTCCCCACGGAAAGGTGGCGCCCCTCCGGCCGGCAAAGGCGCTACTTCAGGAAGGCTCAAGATAGCTCTCAAGTGATTTTTTTCAGCCCAAAACGCCCTCTTCAGAGGAAAACACGTCCCTCTCGAGCCCGAGCTCGATGCTCGAGTGGTGCATCCCCTTCTGCATAACTTTTTTTGTCTGAAGGCGTACCTCAGAGGTAATGTGCCCCATCCCTCTCCCACAGGAGATCCTCGGTCCGTCTCTTGGTTTGATATTCCGATGTTCGATGACGCCTACTTGATCTGACAAGACAAGCCTGAACAGCACCTGGCAACATCTGAATACGCCTGGCAACACCTGACCACGCCTGGCACCACCTGACCACACCTGTTAACACCTGACCACGCCTGGCACCACCTGACCACGCCTGGCACCACCTGAATACGCCTGGCAACACCTGACCACGCCTGGCAACACCTGACCACACCTGGCAACACCTGACCACACCTGGCACCACCTGACCACACCTGGCACCACCTGACTACGCCTGGCACCACCTGACTACGCCTGGCACCACCTGACCACGCCTGGCACCACCTGACCACGCCTGGCACCACCTACCGGAAGCCCAACAACTGAGCAGATGAGGGACGATCGGCAGCCACCAACAGCGGAAAGGCGGCAAAATTCATTCCCGGCCAGCACCTAACAGCAAGAAGGCGGCCAAATTTCGCCCAAGTCAGCTCCTAACAGCAGCAAGGCAGCCAAGTTCAGCCCAAACCAGCCCCAACCAGCAGGAAGGCTGCCAAATCCAGCCCCAGTCAGTCACTGTGCCACAGGAAGTCGGCTAAATGCAGCCGAAATACAGCGCCACATCAGCCAAGATCGTATCACATTTACTGCTCGGCGCTTTGCTTGAGGTGGTGGAGATCGCATAAGCTTAATGTTCAATAGTGGTGATTAACTGCGTTCTGCTACTGCTTAGCTCGCCGAAGGAATCCACTAGGCTAGTTAAAAATGAAATGATTTCAATGCATACATTGACTTTGTGTAATTACCAATTTATTGGATTGCCAATATTTTTATCTCTCAAAAACGTCGATGTCATGAGACAGCGCGAAGCTGAGGATAAACTCACTCCGTATCCGTGTCCGTGTCGTGTCCGCGCCCGTGTCTGTGCCCGTGCCCGTGCCTGTTTCCGGTTCGGGCTCCGTTTCCTTCTGCCTGTCTGCCCTGGACCGCCCTTGCGCTTGTCTACGATCTCGATTGAAGAAGACGCAGGATTTTCTTGCTGAAACAGTGTGATAAAGTACCAATATATGACGAGACCGGACTATGAGAGTGTATGCCGTCCCAGGCCGGGCCGTGACAGTGTAGGCCGTCCCAGGCTGGACTGTGACGGTGTAGTCCGTCCCAGGCCGGACCGTGACAGTGTAGGCCGTCCCAGGCCGGACCGTGACAGTGTAGGCCGTCCCAGGTCTGACCGTGATGGTGTAGGCCGTCCCAGGCCGGACCGTGACAGTGTGGCCGTCCCAGGACTGCCCACGAGAGTGTAGGCCGTCCCAGGCTGGACCGTGACAGTGTAGGCCATCCCAGGCCGGACCGTGACAGTGCAGGCCGTCCCAGACCGGACCGTGACAGTGTAGGCCGTCCCAGATCGGACCGTGACAGTGTGGGCCGTCCCAGACCGGACCGTGACAGTGTAGGCCGTCCCAGGCCGGACCGTGACAGTGTAGGCCGTCCCAGGTCGGACCGTGATGGTGTAGGCCGTCCCAGGCCGGACCGTGACAGTGTGGCCGTCCCAGGACTGCCCACGAGAGTGTAGGCCGTCCCAGGCTGGACCGTGACAGTGTAGGCCGTCCCAGGCTGGACCGTGACAGTGTAGGCCGTCCCAGATCGGACCGTGACAGTGTGGGCCGTCCCAGACCGGACCGTGACAGTGTAGGCCGTCCCAGGCCGGACCGTGACAGTGTAGGCCGTCCCAGGCCGGACCGTGACAGTGTAGGCTGTCCCAGACTGGACCGTGACAGTGTAGGACGTCCCAGGCCGGACCGTGACGGTGTAGGCCGTCCCAGACCGGACCGTGACGGTGTAGGCCGTCCCAGACCAGATCGGTTGTTTCAGCACACAACCAGCACGTAGCGGGCAGCTGGTGTCGCTAACGACGCCCCAGACACATAGCCGACTGGCAGTGCGGAAGCCAGGCTGCACCTGAGCTTGGCGCGGCGTCGCACCGCATTTTCGGCCTGCTATCTGTTCCTCATGTGCATCATAAAATAAAGATAACGACTGGATTATTGACCGATGCGTTCAGCGATTCATTGCATTGGCGTGTTACGGGTCCATTTTACGAGAAGCAGAGCGTTTATGGCTGATGTAGAAATCCCACTCGTGTGACATAGATGATTGGTACGATTCCATTTGGCGAATGCGACTCACAGCGCTTGGTCGTGTAGTCGAAAATTGAGTTACGTTCCCTGTGAAATGCATTGATTTCATCTGAATAGCTTGGAAGAAACTGTTTTCTTTTTCTAGGGGAGGGGTATAAGCGACAGTGGTAAGCAGAGCTTGGGAACTCACACCATTCGGACGGCTCACAATCAATTCACACCACGACTTCCAGCACATATAAACCACAGCTAACAGCACATATACACCACAGCTGCCAGCACATATTTACCACAGCTGCCAGCACATATTCATCACAGCTGCTAGTACATATTCACCACAGCTGCCAGCACACATACACCGCAGCTGCCAGTACATACACACCACGAATCCCAGCACATATACACCACAGCTGCCAGGACATACGCAACTCGACTGCCAGCACATATACACCACAGCTGCTAGAACATATACACCACAGCTGCTAGTACATATACACAACAGCTGGCAGCACATACACACTACAGCTGCCAGCACATATACACCACGACCGCCAACGTATATACACCACAGCTGCCAGCACATATACACCACAGCTGTCAGGACATATACACCACAGCTGCCAGCACATACACACCACAGCTGCCAGCACATATACACCACAGCTGCCAGCACATACATACCACAGCTGCCAGCACATACACACCACAGCTGCCAGCACATACACACCACAGCTGCCAGCACATACACACCACAGCTGCCAGCACATACATACCACAGCTGCCAGCACATATACACCACAGCTGCCAGCACATATACACCACAGCTGCCAGCACATATACACCACAGCTGTCAGGACATATACACCACAGCTGCCAGCACATACATACCACAGCTGCCAGAATATGTACACCACGGCTGCAGCACCTACACACCACGACTGCGAGCACAAGATCTATGAATGTTTCGCTGGTAAAGCCGCCGGCCCTTTCTGTACGCTTTTCCAGGACCACGGAAAAACGGCGAGCGGCATCGCGTTCAAAGTTCGCATACATGACGATACACAATTTGCGCATCTTTCGAAGGAGAAAATTTGCCCAGGTCATGTCAGATCACTGGAAGCTTCCTCTGTTTCGTTGCATTCTTTGGTCAACAGGGCCTCCCTTAGGAAAATTCTGACTGCGGCATTGGGCCCCACCCTTATCATGAACACCCTCCCTATGTCTGAATGTAGCGGATAACAGAAATAACCAGTGGTGTCCATGGAGATGAGCACTCGTACTTTTGCTGAAGCTAATCAAATTCATGCCGTCATTAGAGATGTGCTAACGCAATGATAAATTATTCGTGAAATAGGGTGGAATATGCCCCTTCTGAACATTTAATAGACATCCTTTCCAAGGAAGCATCGACATCGTGCCTGTTGATTTGTGTTTACGAAGTCTCCATCACACGTTTCTAAGACTATTCCGTGTATAAGTATCATGCTTGTGCTCACCATTGCAGATTGTGATGCACAAGCATCTCGTAGCACAATTCCAGGTGCAGAGATTATACATGATGTTGTCCGCTAAACACTGCCATCAGCTGATACCATGATATCGCAATCTTTATGGTTAGTATGTGCATCCCTATATTATATATGCATATACATATATATTTATATAAATGTATATATATATATATATATATATATATATATATATATATATATATATACTAGGTAAGGACGCCGTCTTCAGATTTTCGTCCCCCCCCCTAGAACAAATCCTGGCTACACCACTGGCTAAATTCATGAAATTATGTCTTCGTCGTTCGTGAAATTTATGGACACTACACGGCTTTGTACCTTATTACTTTTTAAAAACGTCCATCATCCGCACAATGGCAGAAAACACGTCTGTGCATGATATCCTAATATATCTCGATTGTGTGTAGAGTGGCGAGTTAGTAGTTCCATCATTGAATAGCTTGAAATATGATAAAGTTTCTGCTATCCAAAGTAGCATTTGAAGCAAAAACGCTATTATTTTTATTTCTGATATATGAAGCGAAAGGATGGCCATTACATACTTTCAATTCTTTTGAAAGTATTTTAACTGGCATCGAGGTCACCGGAGGTCAGGTGACATGAGGCCATGGGGAACGTTTTTATTTTTCCCAGTAAGTTTAAAAATAGTATTGGAATCGGATTCCCTGAACCTTTACGAGTTCACAAATGTCAGGTTATTTATATTTTTTATGATATTTAACATAGTTATCGGCCACCGAACATAATTTTGCAGAGTGACCTTCCAGAAATGTACGAGGCTATAACTCCCGAACTGTTGACCTGATCGAAGTAACATTTGCATAGGTGGATTCATGGCACAAGATAACCCCACACAACAATATTGGTCCCGATCTGAGAGATGAGGGTGCCGGGCCCTGGTCGATCTGTCGTGACCCATGGTGACGTTACTCTTTGAGGAGTGTAATTCGCGGGGTGGTTTCGGGCCCTACATATCGAGCGCTTTTCGATGACACCTCTTTCGTTTTCGTGCGACGCTTAGTTTGGACATTAGAGGGGGTATATAATGACCCCCTCCCCTTCGAGACGGGTTAATTTCATTCTTCGAAAGATGTGCAAAATTGTCAAACATGCCAATTTTGAGCGCGCTGTCGTTCGCCGTTTTCTTGTGATCCCGGAAAAATCTACACAAAAGGGTGGGAACCACATCAATGTGAGCTCACATTCAACGGCATTGGCCATACTTCCCTGAGTCACTAGCCATTTGCGCTTGTAGTATCGCAAAACAGGTTGATAATGCCCTGTTGATGAAAAAGCGTATACGTAATGTGCTGCTTCAGGGTATAGCTTTCAATTTAGGCAACATTTGTCCAATTTTACCATGGGATGGTATCGTTTTACCATTGGTTTGGATTGTACAGCACTTCCGATCCCCAACCTATAAATTGGTCGGATCATCAACTAGTCACGTGTCAATTGGCTCTGTCTGAATGGATGGATGGCGTATGAAATCAATTAAAATTCGGCAGATACAAGACCAGTTTGTTGGGAAATAATTGATAAGCATGATTATTCACCTCACAATTCCGTTCTTTCCCACCGAATTGCATTGCACTTCCACATCGATCTATTCTGACGCAAAGCAAGGAGATAGAGAGCGAGAGCGAGAGCGAGAGCGATAACGATAGCGAGAGCGATAACGATAGCTAGAGCGATAGTGAGAGTGATAGTGAGAGTGAGAGTGAGAGTGAGAGTGAGAATGAGCGTGAGAGTGTGAGTGGGAGTGATGGTAAGAGCGAGAGTGAGAGTGAGAATGAGAATGAGAATGAGAGTGAGAATGATAATGATAGTTAGAGTGAGAGTGAGAGTGAGAGTGAGAGTGCTAGTGAGAGTGAGAGTGAGAGTGTGAGAGTGAGAGTGAGATTGAAAGTGATAGTGAGAGTGAAAGTGAGAGTGAGAGTGATAGTGAAAGTGAGAGTGAAAGTGAGAGTGAGAGTGAGAGTGAGAGTGAGAGTGAGAGTGATAGTGAGAGTGAGAGTGAGAGTGAGAGTGAAATACAAATGCTGGGTGCGTCCATTGTGCTGAAGCCGAATAAATCCGGTTGCGGTGAGGGGACCGAGAACTAAGTTCCCATGATATGATATGTAATTAAGCGAAAGTTGTAGTTATTTGCAACAAGTTTCACATGTAACCTGATCCAGCCGTTGGTGCCGTTGTGATTTCCATTTGTGACCTTGATATGCGACATTCGAGCCTACCATAACATGCCCTTCCTATCCGGCTTAGTTCGGTCCTAAGCAGTCTTACTCTCTGCCCAGCGCTGGGCTAAGTAGTCCTACCCTCTGCCCAGCGGTAGGCCGCCGGTTCCACACCGCCCCGGTCCTAAGCAGTGCTATTCTGTGCCCAGCGGTGGGCCGCCGGCTGCAGCCTGCCCGGGTGGGTGCTGGTCCTGGCTGGAGCGGTGGTCTTGGTGAGCCCATCCATCCCTGTGTCGACTGGACCGTGTCATGTGACCGTTTGACGAGCCGCCCTGTTGGTCACCGCCTGATCTATCTCGTGTCTGGTCATGGCTGGCCGGCTTTTCATGACCCTGTTTATCGCCATCAGTGGCAGGCCGACCTCCACTCCTGGTAATGCCAGCGTCGGCCACAGGTCAGGCCGACCTCCACTCCAGGCAATGCTAGCGTCGGCCACAGGTCAGGCCGACCTCCACTCCAGGCAATGCTAGCGTCGGCCACAGGTCAGGTCGTCCTCCACTCCAGGCAATGCTAGCGTCGGCCACAGGTCAGGTCGTCCTCCACTCCAGGCAATGCTAGCGTCGGCCACAGGTCAGGCCGTCCTCCACTCCAGGCAATGCTAGCGTCGGCCACAGGTCAGGTCGTCCTCCACTCCAGGCAATGCTAGCGTCGGCCACAGGTCAGGTCGTCCTCCACTCCAGACAATGCTAGCGTCGGCCACAGGTCAGGCCGTCCTCCATTCCTGTGACCAGAACCATTTTGCATTAAATGATCATTATCCTGGGCTGGACCATCCTGGGCTAGACAATCCTGGGCTGGCCTATCCTGGGCTGGACCATCCTGGGCTGGGCCATTCTGGGCTGGACCATCCTGGGCTGGATCATCTTGGGCTGGATCATCCTGGGCTTGACCATCCTAGGCTGGACCATCTTGGACTGGGCCGTCCTGGGCTGAACCATCTTTGGCTGGACCAGCCTGGGCTGGAAGGTCCTGTTCAGTCCAGACCATCCTGGGCTGGACTGTCCTGGGCTGGACCAACCTGGGCTGGACCATCCTGGGCTGGACCGTTCTGGGCCAAACCATGGCTGGACTGCAAGCCAGACGCGAGTAGCTGCCATTCATAAATTCCAATCAACCGGCCGGTTTTCCATCTAAGCAGGCTTCTGTGGGCAAGGCCAGAGCCATATTACCGCGACGCGGGCGTTTTCTGCCACCAACCACAGCAGTCAGTCGCACGGTGTATGTATTGTTGGTACGTAACGGTGCCAATTTTCAGCCAGCTTTTGAGGTGGTGAGGTCAGCCCAGTTATTTAGTGGGGATACTTGACTTGTTCTCAAAGTCCGTCTCACCCAGGCTATGACGCGGTGACCGACTCACCAGAGACGGGATGTGGAGCGGGTGAGCTGGCCGAGATTGGTTATGAAAGCGGTGATGTATCACGCCATGAATTGAGCAAGATTGGGCATATCTAACGCGAAGTAATCCTGGATTTCCGTGAATTCAGACGCGATGCGAAGGAACGGCTCGCTACACAGCTCTTCTCAGGCTCTTCAGTGACTCTCGAGGTCTTTGGCAGCTCTCAAGTTTTTCAGCGGATATCGAATTTTTCGTCGAATATGAATGTCTTCGGCGACTATCAAACCCTTCCCCGATTATTGCCTTTGATATTATCTCTGTTTTTATTTCATCTCTATATATAATGCAGTAGCCTATCCTAGTTCCCCGTGCGTTGTAGTCTTTCAATGTGGGCTCCCTTGGCTAGCTGCCCAAAGCCTATAGATCAGCAGTAGCTATATAGAGAGTGGCCGCCACCAGTCAGCAGTAAGAAATACGACCCTGTGAATGTCATGTACCGACAGCAAGCTGGGAACGCCCCACAGCACTCCCAGGGCCAGAGAGTAACAGCATCCGTGGTAGTGTAGCACTGACGAAGGCCGACTCGTGCAGAGGGAGCTCATGCAACATGCACATAGCAGATGCATACAGCTCGCTCCACATCTTTCACACGCACACACCCACACTGACAATCTGCACGCACTAATGGATCAGTAATCTAATCACTAATCAATAATGGATACCTACCATCCTATTCCCTCAGGAGAAATGCGTGCACTACTCCATCGGATGCTAGGCACATCGTTGTGCTGTGTGCACAGACTTGCTTCAACTTAGACGTGCTGTGATTCGTTATATTTCAAGATTTACTAACACACCAGTGTCACCTCCTTGCCACAAATATTTATTCATTTGCATGAACCATCCATCAGCCGACTCCTACGTCTGGAACAGCCCACGGGTTGTTATGATATGCATATCCCATCGAGGAAATATCATATCCCATCGAGGAAATATCCCATCGAGGCAATATCCCATCGAGGCAACATCATTCAAGTAGTAATGCGCTGCAATTCGCTTTCTTGAAGGAAATCGAGAAGTTGTATCAAAGTAACTAACGAAGTCGATGTTTAAAGCATGAAGTATTATCTGGGTGTCAAGTCATTTTTCAGCTTTCTTTAAACTAGCGCGTTATTGCACAACCTCCGGTCTCTCCTATGATGCCGGCTTCAAGGCCACGGCAGGACAATCTGACAAACATGCTATTGGCATAAATTATTCCCTTTGCTTGACCCCTTAGCCTAGGTTATTTGCCCACAAATCAGTTTTCGGTTAACGTAGCTTGTTTAATATAACGAAGAATGGCTCTCAGACCTCCCAACAGGTCTGGTGCCACTTGGCCACGGTCGCAAAAAAACAACAAAAACAAACACCCCCTCGAGCCGGCCCCTAATTGGGCCGGTCTGTAACGGGGCAGTCCCGTAATTGGGCCGGTCGGTAATGGGGCCGGTCTGTAATGGGGCCGGTCGGTAATGGGGCAGACAGGTAATGGGGCCGGTCGATAGTGGGGAAGGCCGGTAATGGGACTGGCTGGTAATCCAGCACAGCTGCAACGGGCCGACATCCGCTGAACACCACGTCAGCCGGCCAAACCTTATCGCGATGAAACATATTGCCCATAAATAAGGCCGCTTATACCACTTTCAACCCGGCATTGACCGAGGTCGGGGCCCAACATCGTGGACTGGAGAGGGCAGTTAACGTACCCTACCCGGCATTGACCGAGGTCGGGGCCCAACATCGTGGACTGGAGAGGGCAGTTAACGTACCCTATCCACCGCAAGGGTGAATGGACACGTCGAGTTGATTCAAACGGTAATCCGTAGCCCTGGATCATGCACGCCCGGAGGTATGTAACTTCTGACCTTGCTAGTGAGAGGTCAGAGGCCATAACAAAGTGAATATTTTGCAATTTGTTGGAAGCAGCAATTTCCCACCCATTTATATTGGCAACCACACAACATATTGAGCGGTAATCCACAGCCACAAACCTTGCAGGTCTCATAGGCAGACAATTTTGCCTTGTGTGATCGTGGTTGACGTCATAGTCAGGGGAAGAAAAAATTGGAAACATTGCAAAGTCTTACCTTTCAGGCAATGTATATAAACACTCCAAATACCTCATACCGGCCTTATCTGACCGGACTGCATCTGACATCCCGCACACATCTGGTAAGCATGCATGCTTACCGGATGCGCATGCTGCTTGTGGACCGGTGCACAACATGTACATGCACATACGATGCATCAAAACCGTAGGTGGTTTGGGAGGTCATATTTCAGTCATGATAATGAATTGACTCTTTACAAGCGTTTGTTCAACAATATGTGCTAGTGCATTATGTCTTGGTGTTGAAAATGTAGATGTTAAGTGGAGAAAATCTAAACAATATTTTCAGACATATTTTATTAGTGTATGACAATTATGTGCTGTCATAAAAATAAATATCGGGGAGCAATGTTCATTACATGTTGTTTGATGTTACAGAAACTTCGAGATCTGTAATACACAATAGTTTGCATCGTTTTTGCATACCTATGACTTCAGCGAGAAAAAAGTTATAACATGACGTCATCATAATGGTATTCACATCTGTGCTATAATTGCTTCGATATGCTGCCCATCAGGAAACGTGTAGAATTAATGCGGCGGAATGCACGGTAAGTTACATGTGCATATTGTAGTGCATTTTCTACCTCTCGCAAAAATGTGCCAACGCAGAGAGAGACAGAAAAAAACCTTCACGACTGGCAATGACATAAGGTAATTCCACCGTGAAAACGCTACAAACTCCTCCAATTTGAGAAAAACACGGTTCCATGAACGCTTCTGCTCACATTCTGCTCATATATTGGAAACAAACATTCCACATCAGCCGCAATGATAGGCATTGTCCGGCTTCACAGGTCTTGCAGTGGACAGCTGAAGGCACGCAGCCTTTCTCTGGGCTTAGGCATGCCCAGTTGCACACCTACAGATTTCTCAGGTAGTATTCAGCTTTGCCTACCTTTGCAGTCATGGACATTGATGAAAATAATTTGAGCTGTCAGAAATAAGTTGGCCGGATCAGGAGAGTACTTACCTTTGGTTTCCATAGCTGCCGGGGCAGGAGGGATGGGCGGGGCTGATACGGCTCTGTGCGAAATTCTCCGGTGTTCCTCATCGGCAGCTGAAAACATCCACAAATTAAAAAACAACAAAATGTTATGATGGAGTTCGCGAAACATTTCATCGAATATCAAATGACGATTCCCATTGTGCCCAACTACCCCCCCTTGGAAAAAATGCACTGACTACCAGTACGAATAAGCGTTGTTTACAACAAACGATAGAGCGCGCCGTTCACAACAACCTGAGGCGTCTACGCCAAGTAACTGCATGAGCTGCTCTATGTCGCTTGTGTGCATGGTAGGGATAAATTCCAGGGAAGATAAGGTCAGGTCAGGTCAGGTCAGGTGGAGTTAGGCGACAGTCCACCAGTTGGGAGATGACCAGCTGCCAGGGAGTGGCGGCCCAGTCGGCTGCCGCACGCTGCTCACTGACTGTTCACCGATCGGACAAGTTTCAGCTGAAAATCTCGGCATTGTTGGCTGGCTCACGTGTGGTCATGTGTGCACAACTTCCAGACCATCGGATGCAAACCCAGCTGAACTATTTTTTATGATAGAAAGTGCTCTAAGTGGGAACCTCAGCCCAGTGAGATGTGGTGTCCATGCACAGATATTGATCCACAGTGGTGATCCACACATGGCGATCCACAGATGGTGATCCACAGATGGTGATCCACAGTTGTGATCCACAATGGTGATACACAAGTGGGAGTCAGTAAGGATGGTAAACAGCCAGCCCAGTGAGACTGACATGTAACTTAGCCTGAGCAGAAGCGCCGCCAACCATGGGACAGGAATGCCACTATTAAGAGTGTTAACAACATAGTGGAGAACAGAACCATGCTGGAAAACAGAATGTAAAAATTATATTGCGTTTTTCTCGGGATATGGCAGATCTGATAACTGCATCCCATTCAAGTCCACGTTAAGCAAGTCCATTGCGTTCCATTAAACATTCCATGCCAGTCTGTAGCAGCACCCTCGGATATGGCAGTTTCCTCGACTGATGTGCTTGGTGCTATTGGTGCCTGAACTGCATCAGCTGCAAACAGCCGCTGGTCCAAACTGAGTGCGGTCTGACCAACTGGTCCAAACACGGCGCGGTCTGACCAACTGGTTCCACATGGCGCGGTCTGGCCGCCTGCCCAGCCACGTGAGCTCAAGAGCAGCCGCCGTGGGTGTTGTGAGCTCAGCAAATCCTGAGCTAGTGCCGGGGCACCAGAGTCAGGGCGGCTGGCTGGGGCAGCACCGGCATGGAGTAGGTGGTCGACCAGCTGCAGTAATGCACCACCTGCCACGGTCGCCGCACTTCCGGGCACTAAATACTCGTGAAACTGACTGCCCCCGGCGGTGCATCGATCCGGAGAAAACTTGTCCCGCGCAGACCTGCTCAGCAATGACCCGAGTTCCCGCGTCACCTTCGTGCAACACCGACTCCATGTGGCACTGACTCTATGTGGCACCAACTCTGTGTGGCATGGATTCTGTGTGGCACCGACTCTGTGCGGCACGGACTATGTGTGGCACAGACTCTGTGTGGCACCGTCTCTATGCGGCACTGACTGTATGACAACGGCTATGTGCGACGAATCCGTGCGACACCGACTCCGTGCGACACCGACTCCGTGCAACACCGACTCCGTGCGACGGACCCATCAGAGCCGTCACACACCGACTCCGTGCGACACCGACTCCGTGCGACACCGACGCCGTGCGAGGGACCCATCAGAGCCGTCACACACCGACTCCGTGCGACACCGACTCCGTGCGACGGACCCATCAGAGCCGTCACACACCGACTCCGTGCGACACCGACTCCGTGCGACACCGACTCCGTGCGACACCGACTCCGTGCGACACCGACTCCGTGCGACGGACCCATCAGAGCCGTCACACACCGACTCCGTGCGACACCGACTCCGTGCGACACCGACTCCGTGCGACACCGACTCCGTGCGACGGACCCATCAGAGCCGTCACACACCGACTCGGTGAGGAAACTCCTCGCCGAAACGGAGTGAGGAGTCTACGGACCTGAACGGTTCCGGAACAGGACATCTTCGAAACTGTCTGAATCTGCCACTGAGTACAGACTAGCGACAGGGGGTTGGTTATGGAGGCGGGTGAGCATTGAGTACAGGGCAGCTGTTGACACGCTGCTGGTTATGGAGGCGGATGCCAATGCTGACTTTTTCAATGGAATAGCATTAGGTCGCCGTAAAAGTCGGCAAAACTTGAGACGCAAATGCAAACATTCCCCTTAATCGCATCAAGAGTCGTCTCTTGACACTAATTGAACTCAGAATAGACTGGTTGGGGCGGGTATTGACTTAGTTGAAAGCAATATTCAGTGTTCATTCAACATTCACGCCAGTCGCACGATCCACTCTGACATCTTGATTGCGATTTTATACCATGCTGTGTGGTGTGGTGGATGTGGTGTGGTGTGGTGTGATGTGGTGTGGTGTGGTGTGGTGTGGTGTTGTGCTAGTAAGTTAGTTATTTGAGCTTTCGGGCGTTTCGACAGTTCTGGTCATATTGCGCCCATAACTCATACGATCATGGAAATGCGGTTGGAAGCTTATACCAAACATCACATCGTGGCGCCGTCTATGTCGTTTTATTTTGTTACAAAGTTTACATGTAATGCATATCAATGAGGGGCATATATAGTCGAAAAGGACACTTCGAATAAGAAATCCATCAGTTGTCCCAACTGGACAATTGGAGAGCTGTTGGAAAGTACATTGCTAAGAGAAGCCATCTGGAGAGATCCAAAATAACGTCCACGTTTGTCAGCATACAAAGGACACGAGATCAGAACGTGGTGAACTGTCAGTGGTGATCGACGTCTGGCGCAGTGGGATCTGTCGCCACCGCACAGTAGGTAACCGTGCGTGGCGTAGAGTGCCCTATGCGGAGACGACACAGTGTCACCTCTTCCTGTCTAAGCATACGACGGGACGAACCCCATGGTTCCAGACGTGGCTTGATGACTCTCAGTTTGTTCGCATGGGGCGCGTCCCACATTGTTTGCCACTAGTTGGGGAGACGGATGGAAATCTGTCGGTAATGGTCCGTGGCAGGAGGCGGTAGCGACCGAGTGCACGGGGCAGCGTCTGCGAATTCGTTCCCGTCGTCCCAAGCGGTGCACAACGGTAAGACAACTCAGAATATCACGCAGAAGTGGGTTGAATGGATAAAATGTGTTCACGGACCGCTGCACTAAAAGACTGCTGAAGAAGTCAGGAAAGATCGCATGGCGATCACCTCCTGACACTTCGATATAACATAGGGCTTTCAAAATGGCGACACGTTCTGATGGATATACAGATGCGTGCTGCGGGAGGGAAAATGATCGGGTGACAGAGCCACAGACAAACGCGTTGCCAACACCATCAGTGTACGTATTCACCCATCCATGGAATGATTATATGTGCTCAGGGGCCAGTGAACGGAACTCTTCTGGAGCGACATCGGTTTTCCTGGTCTTAGCAAGGGACGAATCCACCTCTGGTGCGATCAACTCCCATGGAGGTGTCCCCATGTGCTCGACTTTCCGGATTCCTTGGAGTCCAACTCGGCTTTCTTGGAAAAGCTTACGTATGCACACACCGAATGGGGCGACACTCGAAGTTCGATCTGCGGAGAAAATGGTCGGCAATCGTCGCGAGAAAACATGTGTGTAGGCGGGGTGATCAGGGAGCTGGCGAAGCTTGCAGGCGTAGCGCATACGCAGCCTTACTCTACGCAGACAGAGGCGGCTCGTGTGCCTCTGCAAGAAGGCTTATCGTGGGAGAGGTGCAAAATGCTCCAGTTGCAATGCGGATAGCGGTGGGATGGATGGTGTCAAGTGTACGCTTGTTGGCTGCAGCAGTACCGTCATAGATAAAACTGGCGTAATCAAGTTTTGAACGTATCAAGGAAAGATACAACATCATAAGCGTATGTATACCCGCACCATAGGAAGTGCAAGCAACGCATTTCATGATGTTCAGTGCGCTAAAACGTTTTCAGATGGTGCTAGTATGCAAGACGTCGGTCAAAGTCCACTCACATAAATCGCACCACGAGTTGGACGGGTACATTCCTGCCCAAAGGTTAATTCCTACGTCTAATGTAGGAACCAATTGTAACCAATAACCAGTTGTAGTGAACTGGAGGTATGAAGAAAGATGACATATGTATTGGCATCCTAAGGGATTCCTAAGCTGGCTGTCCTAACTTTTGAATAGCTGGCCATTGGAAAGCCAAATATCAATCGAGCCTATAATAGTGCGTGTAGCCAAATAGGATAGGCTGCTGCATACCAAACAGGGGTCGACATTAGGGAAAACAGTAATATGTGGTGCGGGGTGGTATGGTGAGGTATGGTGAGGTGTAGTGTGGTGTGGTGTGATGCGATGTGGCTTGGTGTGGTGTGGTGTGGTGTGGTGTGGTGTGGCTTGGTGTGGTGTGGTGTGGCTTGGTGTGGTGTGGTGTGGTGTGGTGTGGTGTGGTGTGGTGTGGTGTGGTGTGGTGTGGTGTGGTGTGGTGTGGTGTGGTGTGGTGTGGTGTGGTGTGGTGTGGTGTGGTGTGGTGTGGTGTGGTGAGGTGTGGTGTGGTGTGGTGTGGTGTGGTGTGGCTTGGTGTGGTGTGGTGTGGTGTAGTGTGGCTTGGTGTGGTGTGGTGTGGTGTGGTGTGGTGTGGTGTGGTGTGGTGTGGTGTGGTGTGGTGTGGTGTGGTGTGGTGTGGTGTGGTGTGGTGTGGTGTGGTGTGGTGTGGTGTGATGTGGTGTGATGTGGTGTGGTGTGCTTTGTGATGTGATGCACGATGTCCACAATTGAACCTGGTCCAACGTCATAATCTTGAGAAAGAAAAAAACACCATTATCAACTTCCAAAGGATAATTATCGACATGGAGAATGTTTCGAGGATCTATGTAACTATCCCTCCCCCCCCCTTATTCACCTAACGATGCTATTCAAGCAAATATATTCATCGGGAGAAATAAACGCTGCAGTGTTTTTGCCTTTTTTTTGCAGTATCTACTTTGTTGGGCATAACAGGGTTGAACCGGGCTCAACAGAGCTCAGTAGGGTTGAACAAGGCCCAACAGGACCGAAGGAACAACGGGCTACGCATGTTGGCACACTCGCCAGAAGGGCAGGCTCGCCATCGTATCTCTACTTCCGATATGCGCCCCCCCCCCCCCATAGTCTCAGATGAGGCAGTCGGGTGTAGTACGATCAGGGTACAAGGGAGGTCCAGGTCCAGGTCCTGGTCCAGGTCCAGGTCCAGGTCCTGGTCCAGGTCCTGGTCCAGGTCCTGGTCCAGGCCCAGGTCCAGGTCCAGGTCCAGGTCCAGGCCCAGGTCCAGGTCCAGGTCCAGGTCCTGGTCCAGGTCCTGGTCTAGGTCCTGGTCCAGGTCATGATCAAGCCGGCAGCATCTCAGTGGGCAGCAGGCAGCTGTATGTGGTCAGGGGCCCGGCTCATCAGCCCAGATGGGGGCGATTGGGTCCCAGCTGACTGCTGACCACAGTACCTCTCCTGAAAATTAATACATTCCCGGTGCAGGATTCAAGGGTTCGTTGGGATCTCAGTTGAAGGACACTGGGTCTCATTTGAATATATATGCATTACCAATAGGAATCAAGGCTTCCGACGGGAAGAATATCAGATTTGGAACAAAAGTCGGTCCTAGTCCCGAGTTGGAAACACATATAACCAGTTGGAATGACACTGTGTCCCTCCAACTGGGACACAGTGTGCCAGTTGGATGAACACAGTATGCCAGGTGGAGGGATACAGTGCCCCAGTTGAAGGGACACTACATCTCAGTTGGAGGTACACTGTGTCCAAGTTGATGGGGAACAATGTCTCAGTTGGAGGGGAACAGTGTTCCAGTTGAAGGAACACAATGTCCCAGTTGGAGACACAGCATCCGAGGGACACTGTATCCCAGTTGGAGGGACGTTGTGAGGGACTGTGACAGTGAGGAGGGATAGTTATAGGGAACTCACGATCCCCTGCAGTGCCAGCTGGAGGGTCCTGGGATCCCACCTGGAGAAGCCTGCGGTGCCGGTTCAGCCTCACGATCCCCTGCAGTGCCAGCTGGAGGGTCCTGGGATCCCACCTGGAGAAGCCTGCGGTGTCGGTTCAGCCTCACGATCCCCTGCAGTGCCAGCTTGAGGGCCCTAGGATCCCACCTGGAGAAGCCTGCGGTGTCGGTTCAGCCTCACGATCCCCTGCAGTGCCAGCTTGAGGGCCCTAGGATCCCACCTGGAGAAGCCTGCGGTGCCGGTTCAGCCTCACGATCCCCTGCAGTGCCAGCTGGAGGGCCCTAGGATCCCACCTGGAGAAGCCTGCGGTGCCGGTTCAGCCTCACGATCTCCTGCAGTGCCAGCTGGAGGGTCCTGGGATCCCACCTGGAGAAGTCTGCGGCGCCAGTTCAGCCTCAGGGTGGCTGAATGATTTCGCACTCTACTCCCAGATCCGCGCAGCAAATCTGATCCGATCAGCAGATTGGATGAGGTGGCCCGAAACGATCAGACAGGCGGACCATCAACATGCTTGACCGACGACCGACCGCCGACGACCGACGAGGGCGACGCTTCAGAGTTAGCCTCCGAATGGCGATTTCAATTGCACCATGTATTGGTGGGCGGGAGGCGCGGCGCCGGCAATTTGGCAGTGACCGGCCGGTGCTCTGGCCGCGATGAGGAGGGGGGGGGACCACCGCAGTCGCCTCGGTTGTGTGTGTATGTGTATGTGTGTGCGCGCGCGTGTGTGTGTAGGTGTGTATGTGTGTGTGTGTGTGTGTGTAAGTATGTATGTATGTATGTATGTATGTATGTGTGTATGTATGCATGTGCGTGGAGTTCAGCGCGTCTCTGCAAGGCTGTGCCCGGGGGCATGCGAAGCCGACTTGTGGTCGGTGACCCTCTCTGACAACCGCACACATCCGCCCCGGACAGGTAGCACGTTACGTGACACAACCGGTGACAGCTGGTGACACAACCGCACTGCCGCTACAGTCCGCTCTGTTGGATCAGGGCGTGACGCTACAGTCCGCTCTGTTGGATCAGGGCGTGACGCTACAGTCCGCTCTGTTGTCTCTGGGTATAGCGCTGCAGGCCTCTCTGTTATCTCTGGCGCTACCGCACTGCCGCTACAGTCCGCTCTGTTGCATCAGGGCGTGACGCTACATGCCGCTCTGTCGTCTCTGGGCATAGCGCTGCAGGCCTCTCTGTTATCTCTGGGTGTATCGCTACAGGCTTCTCTGTTATCTCTCGGGTGCTACAGGCCTCTTTGTTGTCTCTGGGTGTGACGCTACATGCCGCTCTGTTATCTCTGGGTGTGACGCTACATGCCGCTCTGTTACCTCTGGGCGTGACGCTACATGACTCCTTGTCGACTCTGGGTGCAGCGACAGCTGTGGGTTTCCGATGCTGTAGAGGCTGATGTTGCGAGTTTCCGATGCTGCGGGGACTGATGCTGCGAGTCTCCGATGCTGTGGAGAACTAATGTTGCGAGTCTCCGATGCTGCGGGGACTGATGCTGCGAGTCTCCGATGCTGTTGATAACTAATGTTGCGAGTCTCCGATGCTGCGGGGACTGATGCTGCGAGTCTCCGATGCTGTGGATAACTAATGTTGCGAGTCTCCGATGCTGCGGGGACTGATGCTGCGAGTCTCCGATGCTGCGGGGACTGATGTTGCGAGTTTCCGATGCTGCGGGGACTGATGCTGCGAATCTTCGATGCTGTAGATAACTAATGTTGCGAGTCTCCGATGCTGCGGGGACTGATGCTGCGGGTCTCCGATGCTGTAGAGACTGGTGTTGGGAGTCTCCGATGCTGCGGGGACTGATGCTGCGAATCTCCGATGCTGTAGAGACTGATCGCTGGTCTCCGATGCTGCGCGGACTGATGCTGCGAGTCTCCGATGCTGTAGAGACTGTGCTGCGGGTCTCCGATGTTGCGGGAACTGACGCTGCGAATCTTCGATGCTGTAGATAACTGATGTTGCGAGTCTCCGATGCTGCGGTGACTGATGCTGCGAGTCTCCGATGCTGTAGAGACTGATGCTGCGATGCTGTAGAGACTGACAGCTGGTCTCCGATGCTGTGGGGACTGATGCTGCGAATCTTCGATGCTGTAGATAACTGATGTTGCGAGTCTCCGATGCTGCGGGGACTGATGCTGCGGATCTCCGATGCTGTAGAGACTGATGCCGCTGGTCTCCGATGCTGTGGGGACTGATGCTGCGAGTCTCCGATGCTGTAGAGACTGATGCTGCGCGTCTTCGATGCTGCAGCTACTGATGCTGCGAGTCTCCGATGCTGTGGAGACTGATGCTGCGAGTCTCCGATGCTGCGGGGACTGATGCTGCGGAGGACTAAAGCAGACGGCGGACAGCTACACTTCACCATGAGCAACATTGAATGCATTTAATGTTGCTGTCTTGCTCTAATTTCCTTCAGGTGTATGCTTGGAAACGTGGTTCGGCTTAGTAACTTCGTCGATCGTGTAACTGTCGATCGTGGCTTACATTATCTATTTTGCGTTAGTTATGGCTGGTGGTGGTCGTGACAGCGGAGGTTGTAGTTGATGTAAGGACAGCGGGTACCGTTCCAATTACTGTGCCAAGTTCCCTGGAGAAAGGTCATGTACCAGATTTTCGACTGAGTTGGTCAATTTCAACACTCTTCATATCTTCGTCGCTGACGACCATCAGGCTTCTGCTTTTGTTCCTCAGCGAGGTGGTGCGCTATGCACTTGACTGGCTCGCGTCGCCGTGCTGCGCCACTCACCCTCACCATTTCAAACAGGTGGTACGCCATATGTGCCACTTACACTCTCACCATTACCAGCAGGGTGGTGTGCTATACGCGCCACTCACACTCTCACCATTACCAGCAGGATGGTGCGCTATGCGTGCCACTCACTCTCACCATTACCAGTATGGTGGTGCGCCATACGTGTCACTCACACTCACACCATTACCAGCAGGATGGTGCGCTATACGCGCCACTCAAACTCACTATTACCAGCAGGGTGCGCGTTATTTGCACTCTAAGTGTCACTCACACTGACCATTACCAGCTGGGTGGTGGTGGCTATACGTGCTACTCACACTCTCACCATTACCAGCAGGGTGCTGCGCTATTCGCCCCACTCACACTCCTACCATTAGCAGCCTGCGTGATTTCCTTGCGGGAGACCGTGTGCTCTGGATGTGCGCGGGAAGTTGTGCGACCCTCGCTACAACTACCAAAACTTGCCGGAAATATGCATAGCATAGCTGATGGAGGTGATGGGACAGATATATCCGGGCAGTCAGACCCAGGTAGTGAGCTAGTTTCACTTAATTGTTGCCGCCCCCTCCATCAGGAAGGCCTACGCAACTTCACACGTAGCAGGGCCTCACCTACTTCACCTCATTGATCACTCTGTCGTCTCTTGCGTGGTCCCTTCCTCGTGGAAAACTGCCTCTGTTGTTCCACTTCACATATCTGGACCTCGCGATGTCGCCAGTAACTTTCGTCCAATCTCTATTTTGCCAGTTCTATCCAAGTTATGTGAACAAGTAGTCTGTACCCAGCTGTCCTCTTATCTCGTCACTAATCACATACTTTCCTCCCCCACTATGACTGCAGGCCATGCCATTCGACGGAGGACGCCCTGGTCGGCGCTGTCGAGTGGATCACACGTCGTGTCGACACCGGTCACATGGCTTCGGTCATCTCCATCGACCTGAGCAAAGCATTCGACAGCGTCGGCCATGGTGTCCTCTTGCAAAAGCTGCAGTGATAAGGTATGCGTCGACACAAGGTGATTTCATAGCTACTTCACTGACCGGCGGCGTGTGGTGAGGGGCTCTTTATCCCTTCCGCTATCCCAAGGTGTCACTCAGGGATCCCTGGTTGGTCCCTTGCTCTTTAGCATCTTCACGGATGACTTGCCAGCGTACCTTCCATACGGATAACTAGTATCACATGTCGATGACACCAAGCTGCTAGACTCAGCACATCCTGATGACTTGTCCGTTCTTAAATCCCGGCAGGAAAACACAATCCTTGCTATTCAGTCCTACTTCATAACCAACTCCCTGAAGATGAACCTCACTGAAACAACCCTACTGCTTGTCGGCACGGCCCAATCCCTCAAAAAGGTGGTGATGGGGGTCCTACCAACTCAACATTGGCAGTCACGTCCTAACCCCCTCGTCATTCGTGAAGATGCTGAGAGTTATCATCGACCGCACCCCTATCCTGGGAGAAGCACACAACCTAAGTTGTCAAAAAGTGCAACTCCATCTTGTTCTGTGTCCGCAAAATCCGTCACCATCTCACACCCGAAACACGCGAACTCCTGATTCAGTCTCACGTCTTTCCTCACAGCCTATACTGCCTCACCGTCTGGGGCGGGGCTGCCCAATGTTACCTCGGAAGAGTGCAGAAGATTATTAATTTCGTGGCTAGGATCGTCTCTGGGGCTCGCCGTCGTGATCACATCTCGCCGACAGTAGCAACGCTGGGCTGGCGTAGTGTCCGTGACCTCGTCACCCATCGCGACAACATCGCCGTGCTCAGAGCCCAGGATGCTGCTCAGGCCCCTGAGGCGATCCGTTCTCTGTTCAGCCGGCAGTCGGATGTGTCCCGGCGCTCCACCCGTGCGACGGTGGCTGGGGCACTGGAGCCACCGACTTTCCGCCTTAGCATGTCACATAATTCTCCTTTTGGGCGGCCTCGTCCTGGAACCTACTGCCGCTGGCCACTTCCGCTTCTCAGACACGTGGCGAGTTCGTCACGATGCTTAACAGCGACGTCTTTTAAATTGACTGTACGTGTTCGGTGTTTTGTCTGCGTACTGTTGTTTGCTTTTTCTATTTTTGCTCATGTTTGTGAAGTGTTATCTGTATCTGACTGTAATCTGACTCAAGCCAACTATTAATCCATTTTATTGAATTGGTTTGTTAAATTCGCAAATACAAATACAAAAATACAACAGGTAGCTATGGTCTCCAGTAGCATCGCCACGTTTTCTGACGCCATCACGTAGACGCCAATTGCTTCGAGGGGGCAGATATAGTGATAGCCAGCCGGTGTGTCCGGTCAACTCATCCGGGTGGACCCTGTGGGGTCGGACGTCGTGTACGTCAGAATAGCTGGAGGGCAGAGCTGGTCAGGCTGGTGGGTCCAGCCAGGTGATGTCGTCATGTCTGCAGTTGCGCCGCCCCCGCCGCCGCCGCGGCCGGGCGGCCGGGGTCAATGCCAAGGCACCTCCCAGGGCGGTGTGCAGGCAGCCAGGACACCTCCCCTCACCAAGGCGGTATGCAGGTAGCCATGGCACCCCCAGAGTGACATGCAGGCAGCAAGGTCGCCTCCCAGGGTGGTGTGCAAACAACCGGGGTTTGCCCTGCCAGTGTCAGCGCGTCACACTGTCGTCCTAACTGCAGGCATCGAAACAGCCTGAGTTGTGGTTGCTCAGAGCGGCGACATACTCAGGCCGCTTCCTGCAGGACAATGTACCCGCGAGGATGGTCGGCGGGTGTCGGAGCCCGCTCTCAGAGAGTCAGACGTGAGTGGTGCACCGCCACGCCAGCAGCTGCAACCCATATCGGGTAGTGTTCCGATGTCGACATCGTTTATCAGCCTCAGGCGCCGACGAGCATCGGCAACTGATGGTTTGGGCCGACGATCGCCGGAGGCTGCAGCCACAGCTGGCCAGACGGAGTGGAAGGGACGCTGTGGACAGGCATCTGCGAATTACTGGCCGCTGAGCTACATCCAGTCAGAGCAGAAGAGCGATCTGATCGTTTTTGAAGTGGCCCGATTGGTAGCCACGGCTGCTTTCCTCCGGAGGCGGACCGAACGGCAAATCTTCGGTCCCTGGTGCACCACAGGCCGCGACTGAGACTGAGGGGTGCCGTTCGTGTGTACCTGGAGAACGTGGAGTAGCTCACGTTCTCCGGACGAGCTGCAAGTGGTGATTCCGGGCAGTCTGAGGGCTGACATTGTGTCGCCCACGCACAGTTGGACATGTGATGATCACTGTACCAGGGAAGTTGTTGTCGCTCATTCGGCTCCTTTGGCTTCTGATGTGAGGACGTTTTGTGAGGAGTGCGGCCGTTGTGACGGCCGCAACACGCCGCCATCGGTGCTGACAGCATCCATCGGGAAACCATGCGTCAGAGCCACGTGAAAGTGGCTCAATTGGTCCGATGGCTGTCTCGCCGGCGACCAGCAACTGTAGCGGACGCCGCCTAGTGTTGTGCTGTGACCCCATCACTCGTTTGGTGGACATGATCGCCCTACCAAATATGACCACTAACTGTAACAGGCGCGGCTAAGTGTTCTGTGACCCCGTCACTCGTGGGTGGAGATGTTCGCCCCACCCAATATGACGGCCAGTACTGTCGCTTCTGTACTAACGCGGCAGCTCTTCTCTGGCTTCGACTGCTCGAATACTGACACTGGAGCCAACGTCAAGAGTCACTTGACTATCGGAAGTGTGTATAATTGGTATTAAAGGGACCAACACGGGCAGCTTCCATCCGTAAGGTAACAGTCGTGATGTGTTCATATCGGAACATCTAATGTTCATAGCCTCTAACGGTTCAAAACACATATGAATCAAAAGGACTAAGCGTTCAAATTCTCTAAATTCGGAGATTTGATTCCTTATGGTAGAAATTCAGAACGTCTAATGTTCAAAATCTCAAAGTGTTCAAATTATCTAGGAGATCAAAATATCCAAGGACTCAAAAGCACGAGCGATCAAGGATCAAGCTGTTCAAAACCTCGGAGGTATCAAAACATCGAATCCGCACGAACAGCAAGAGTTCATACCGTCTAAAATCAAACGAGTTCAGAACCTTTAGCGATCGAAACCTCTAACGTGTTCAATACCACTAAGCAAGAACATTTTGCCTTGAAGAAAGAAATACAAGATTGCTCCGAAAGGTGTCATGTGAGCATTTTTTAATATTTTCGTATGGGGCTGAATCGTCTAAATCCCGTCTAGTTCAGTACGTGGATTTTCAGAGGAAATTTGCTCTTGCTTGGTAACTCTGGTATAATAACTGTATGGATGGCATAGGTGGGACCTGGGCCGCACTTAGTACTAGATGTTAATACTCTTCCACCCTGAAGGTGCAATATTATGAATAATTCGCTGCGTCAAGTGCACATCAACCTTGACAGACAATTCACGTCCACCAATGCGGGGGCAGGTTGAGGTAGACAAGACCTAACTTGACCTACGTAGGTAGGTTGGCACCCACCAACGAGTGCAGGATCTCGAGGTCATGGGTACCTACAATGGAATCAAAAGCTAAGCAAACATTTCCTTCCAACGTTTCGCATACTCACTTCACACCCTTCCCCTCCCCAAGACGCAATTTAACCGGAATGACGTTTACCTAGCCGACGATGGCTCCGAGCCCTTTACGCACATTTAATGATTTTACCATAGTTCTTGATTTGGATGAATTGAACGCTCATTACTTCTCAAGGTTTATAGGTTTTGAACGTTTAGAGATTCTTAACGTCATGGTTTCTGAACCTTATGGGTTTTGAACGTTTTAGATATTTTGACCGTTGGATGCTTTGAGTATTTTGAGGCTTTGAACTCTAGGTATTTTAATACAGTAGTAATTTTGAACCGCTAGGTACAATGAACAGTTAGTTGATTTGGACGTTCGGAGATTTGACCGTTTTAGAGGTTTTGAACTGTTAACTGCTTTGATACGATTGATACTTTGAACTGTTGGAAGTTTTGAACATCCCCGACAGAAGGAAGCTTCCTCCGATTAGTGATTTTGAACCATTAGAGGAAGTTAACTTTAGCGGATTTTAGAAATTTCGAACTATTCGATGCTGTGAATCCTTAGAAGTTCTGATACACCCCCGTCGTGTGGTTAGCAGGTAAACCGCTGCTACATTTTTTAATGCCACCAAAACATTTGTCGGATAAATGATTCATAGTGTGACGAGCGTTAGCCTCTGCTTGTGCTTGGATATCGACCTCGCAGGTTGCACACGTGGCTCGGTGCAGCCCTTTCTTGGTGTTTCAGCGCCGGTCGCGCTTTCCTGTCGACGTTGAAACCGACGCTCCTGGGCACTGAAGTCGACTTTTGCGGTGGTCACCTGTATAACCTTGGTGGTGGGATTCGTGACGTCTATTGCGAGGAAATTCGGCCGTCGGACACAGTCCATTTGTCAATCAAACTGCTCCTCCAGAAGAAAATGAACAACTTCGACAACCAGCCAGGTGACAGCAGCCACAGAGGCTGTTATCGGGGTCATGAGGATGTCCACGAGCCCGCACATAGTCATCTACGGGGTCGCCATGGCGGAAATAGAAAGACCAACAGCACTTCATATCGTCATAGAGTTCATTATCGGATCCCTGAGAACGTCTGCGGTCCCTCACGAACGTATGCAGGCCCCTATGAACGCCCACGGGTCCTTACGAACTTGTGCGGGCCAATACAAACATCAACTGGCGCTTACAAACGCCTACGGGCCCTTACATAATGTCTGCAGATCCTTGCGAACAGCAAAGGGCCCTAACGGATATCTACGGGTTCTTACGAGCGTCTTCAGGCCTTCACGGAGGTTTCGGGTTCGTACGAACCCACACGGGCCCTTACGAACGTCTACGGGCCCTTGCGGATGCATACGGGCCCTTGCGGGAGTTTACGAGCCCTTACAAGCGACTACTTACCCATTACCGATTACTGAATCGACGTATTTACCAATGATGATTTTGTATCCAGCATCTGTAGATGTAGGCAGCATGCATTCCTGGTTGATAACAGTGCCATGTTTACATACAATTTGAGGATGAAGCGCATCCTACGATCCGAGCCCCCAATGAGGATTAAACAATCTTTTTTCTAAGAGGAACCGGTCCTTATTTGGAGCCAAGCTGCCGAAAACCGAGGACTTAGAAAATTGTGGTAGTCCGGGCCCCTTCGCAAAATCAGCCCCCTCCTTAGATAATTGCTGGCTACGTCGCTGCCTACAATGATACAATTTCGAAGTTTTACACCTGCTTGAATAATTCAGATTGATTGACAACTGCATTCATTGGTTAATTATATTACGCCTGTTGGACTACGAAACCCAAGTTATTGGGATTACATCATATATTGTATAGTGTATATTATTATGTTATTGTATATATTATACACAAAAGCGCAAGCAAGATAATCATATTCATATACAGCTAAGAATGTTTCTTCAAGGGGATGCTATCCAACTTGTTTTTCATTCAGACGCTTTTATGTTATATTATTATGTAAGAGATATAATCATGACATCCGTCATTCTTTGTGTGAATGAAGCAGCGTTGCTTCGTTCAAAAATGGAGCAACACCTATCCCAATATTCTGTATGTTTGATTGCAGCAAGGGCAGCATAAATAATACCCACGTGGACATTAGAATACACTTTCCAGAATGCAGGTCGTTCTGGAATGCCCTGGCCTAGATGAAGTAGACAGTGTGAAATTCAGTGTGACCGAACTTCTAGAACTTTATATTAGGCCAAAGCTGAAATGAGTCCAATGTCGTACTTTTCGGCACTGTCGGGAACCATCACGAACTACTTTGCGCGAGCCGAGGTCGCTTCCCAGATCAAATAGTACGGATACATTATTCAATTATTCCTAGTCAGATACCTCAACACTAATCATGAAATAATCGGCAAGAAAGCCACGAGTGGGCAGCAAGTCATGAATTCCTACCACAGACAGCACAACATACACCCATACATACATATATATATATATATATATATATATATATATATATATATACATATATATAGATATATATATATATACACATACATACATATATATATATGTATATATATATATATATATATATATATATATATATATATATATATATATATATATATATATATATGCATGCATCAAGGGTGGAGTTTCTTATACGAATCCAATCATTGCAAGACAAAAGGTACCATGGTCACCACGCAAATGCCACATGACGTTTTCGAACATGGTGAAGTTGTTTGAATATCTTGGTGGACAATGTTTATCCGACTGAGATCAGGCTCGTGCGAAAAGAAAGAAGCATCTCGGAGTTCATCCCCAAAACCACACATTTTTATATGACTGTGAATCAGAATTAATTCCGTTCAAAAAGGGGCGGATATACAATTTAAGTTGAATTAGTTTTATGGATAATAAAAACATGAAGGAGTCATTGATCCGCATAATATTTTAAGGAGACAAAAACCCTTTGGTAATTGTCCACGCAGCCCATTGCTCTGCGGTTGTCATAATTATCAAAATTATGACTCTCGGCTGGTTACATAGTACATTTTTATCAATGTTAGTATTAACCCACGGATGAACAGGGGTGTTGCATTCTCCTCCCCTCACCGTCCATCCTCTAGGGGGTTAGCGAGTCAAATCTGCACACACCTGCAGGCGCTCATTGTGGAACCTTCAGTGTCAAATGTGTCAAATCAGATCAGTTTGCTGACCTGTGGCGATTCGGCTGGAACTTGCCTCTTTGGAATCTCGCGGATTACGCAGTTTCGCACTTGCGAACTATGCAATGCATTCTTATGAAGTACATATCGCCGCATTTCTCCTTTAATTTGAAGTCAATTGAGCAGACGAATGCTGACTTAACATTCACGTGATCATATGCAGGTCAGATCGTCACGTAGTGTTAACATGCAGTTTTGGTTTTTATATCTGAAGAGCTTAGTTTGCGAGCCCAAAGGATAAAAGGAACTATGAATTGCAACTCAACCACCAAAAGTACGCTTTGAGCAGTTTGGACCACCTTTGATGAACTGACCTTTGACCTTTGCTGATCAAAGATCAGCACAGGCTCATGTATTCAAGGCGGGTCAAAGCTGAACTAGAGTAAGCTTGGCTGTCAATTTCCGATTCGCCGTTCATTTGTATCCCACATGGTGGCAAATTATGTTTTGGGGCTTCAAAAATCAAAACCCATATTCACCCCGCGTGACTCGACCTTACCTCACATGAGGGCATGAAAGGCATAGGGACATGGGCCCGTTATTGAACTTCCGATTGCATGCGGGATATGGTGATGTATGTTTCATATGGGTGGGATGCATAGTTTCTTATCTATTTGCATCCCAGCTCGAAAACAACCGGTTCGTAATCTGGATATTGACGAAAACTCGTCCCATCATTTGACTTCACGACACAATTTACATCAAGCTTTACACGATCACAATCACAATTTACACATTGATTGCCTCCATTTTTGTGCCGAACTTAATTGCATTTTAACCAGCCAGTGTTCAGTTCAGCAATCGTCTCACGGAAGCTCATGTGAAGCTGGACTGGACTGGACCGGTCTCTCAGACCCATCTCAGACCCCACGGCGGCGCGCCGCTTCGCCGGTCTGCCGGCGATGCTGTGACGGTTCGACTCCTGTTCCGCGGCCCGGCCCTCGGCCCGGATAAGGCAGCGGCCGATCGTTGGCAACACGATTAGTTTAAGGCAAACGGGTGGCGTTGACGCTTTGTCGAAGGTGTGAATAATACGTCAGACGGTAGAATAGCCAGCCCCAATCATTTGGTGGCCGTTAGCCTTGGTCCGCCGAAAGTCGTGGTCACTGACGGCGATTGATCGTTGTCCTGCCCGGTGCCGAGCCGGGCCGCTGTATGGCACGGGTCTGGTCTGACAACAGCGCGGCGCGCCCGGTGAGATAACACGGGTCGCGCGGGTGCCAGAGTTAACGGGACTATCGGCGGCAAAGTTCCGGTCCAGGGACCCGAGTGGCGGGGCATCGCCGACGATTGGCAATTAGCTGTTCTGTGTTATGCTCTCGACGTATGTGCACCACGTGCTCACGTTCATTAATGTTTGCTGGTTCGCGGAAGCCGTGACGGACGCCGAGTTCAGTCTCCAGAGGGAGGAGTGTGCGGGCGCGCGGCGCCGCCTACATGGTGGTCTGGCAGGGTGGTCTCTGGCCCCAGACAGGGTGGTGCTCTAGCCCCAGACAGGGTGGTGCTCTAGCCCCAGACAGGGTGGTGCTCAAGCCACATGCAGGGTGGTGCTCTAGCCGCAGACAGGGTGGTGCTCTAGCGACAGACAGGGTGGTGCTCTAGCGACAGACAGGGTGGTGCTCTAGCCACAGACAAGGTGGTGATCTAGTCACAGGCAGGGAGAGAGGGTGGTGCTCTAGCCACAGACAAGATGGTGATCTAGTCACAGGCAGGGAGAGAGAGGGTGGTGCTCCAGCCACATGCAGTGTGGTGCTCTAGCCCCAGACAGGGTGGTCTCTAGCCATAGGCAGGGTGGTGCTCTAGCCACAGACAGGGTGCTGCTCTAGCCACAGGTCGGGTGGTGCTCTACCCACAGACAGGGTGGCTTTCTAGCCACATGCAGGATGGTGATCTAGCCACAGGAAGAAAGCTGTTTCACACGTGTCGATTACATTTCAATGCTTGATACTGAGACAGCGGTGAGCAATCCCTTCCAGACCCATGCAAGCCCTGGAGGACCGCTTACAAAAACCGGCCGCAAGTCATCGATTTAAGACTACAAGTTCGCGAAGAATAAAATCCCTGCACACAACATTCAGCAATTTATACGCAAAGGTATATCGCACTGAAGCTGGAGAAGCTGGTAAATTGCCTTGCTCCGGCAGAATGGGGGGGGGGGTAGATTGAAGCCGTCCTTTAAATTTTATCGGCCACGGAAAAAATGGCGAATGCTGGCCTGCCGCAGCTCGGTAGAGCTGATGCAGCATTCTTTACCCACCTGATGATTTGCCAAATTTGAAGATGTCCCATGACGCTGCAGAGCCGCGTCGACACTATAGGGAGCATGCGACGCCGCTTTTTGACGATATGCCAAATTATCGGCAACCACCACGCATATTTATCCAGAAATGGCAAATGTTGGGGGTAGTAGGGCAAGGCCGAGTCAGCTAATGTGATTGCATAGGTCATCGACCGTTCCAAGGTCATGTGATGTAACCGACCCAACCTGATCTCGGATGACGTTTTTCGACTTCCTAAGGCCTGTTTACACGCGGCAGAAATCCGGCAGTTTGCCGACAGAATCCTGGCCACGGCAAGACTGGGCAGGACCCGGCGGAGCCGAGCAGAATCGAGCAGAAGCCCACGTCGGCCACGTCCGCAGCCTCTGACGTCACCGCATAAATGGATGGCGCCAAGCAATGCATTAGCCATAGCGATTATGATTTGGTAGCTTTGTTCGACGTCCGCGACGTCGGCGGCAGACAGCTTGAAATATTTCAAGTTGTCTGTCGCGTTCTGCCATCGGACGAGAGCGTCAGATGGTTTCTGTGATTGCTGTTCGGCCCTTCCGAGGCTACATTTCTTAAAATTAAATACTGTGGTTGTCATGAATGGAGATGTTGGTGAATAAATTGTGTTTTTTGTCCTTTGTAATATACCCTGCACTGCAAATCAAATAAATGGAGTCTGCTCCGGGGTGAAACTTTGTGTACTTTTGGTGCTGCCAATGCGGAACCAATTGCCAAGTTTAACATTAGGCCTTTGTTGTTGTATGAAATTAATGAACTCAAAATTTGGCTTGAAAACAAAAATAATTTTGGGAAGTCGATTATTTCTATGCAACACCCATACGGCTAATATATAACTTATTCAAACTTGAGGTGCCACCCACTTAATCACCACCCCCGCTCGGTTCCTGTGCCCTTGTCTTTCATCCTGGTAGGCATGCACAGTATTGAACACTTCAGTTTTCGACTCCTTTTTCAGCTCTAACAGGAATACATTTTTGTCTGTTTCACTATTATCGTAACCTTACTGCCACGTCCTTCATAAAAATATAATCATTGACGTAGCAGAGCCATTCTTGTAGTGAGGTAGAACAAAATGTCCAGAAATTAATGCGATCTAGGTACTGTCGTGAGTGGTACTACTTGAGTCAATTAGCGGATCATTGATGACGGCGTAAACAAGCAATCGAGATGCTTCATGGTGCATTGGCCAGATGACGTCATCCTGCTAGTATGACGCTGCCAGAATGAAACGTGACGTCAGAGTCTGCCGCAATCTGTCGCCGCCCATAAAATAATAAACTAAAGAACAGAATAAAACTCATAAAACGTAGGTTATATTCCGTCACAATGTGTGTTATTTTCCATCACGTTATGGCTTATATTGGGACCTGGACGTTGGCACCAACTATTCATTTGAATCGGATCAAAGAAGCAATACACATAAGTGGACGGATCGGATGCGTGCCGTCTGGAAGAGACCGTCGGCACGGAAGGTACCTCTGACTGATGTCTGGGGATGGCCCCCTGACTGACGGGTGGATCAGGTGGGGAAGAACGTCGGCAGGCGGTCTGGCTGACTGATGTCTGGGGTTGGCCCCCTGACTCACGGGTGGATCAGGTGGGGAAGGCTGTCGGCACGGAAGGTGCCTCTGACTGATATCTGGGGATGGCCCCCTGACTGACGGGTGGATCAGGTGGGGAAGAACGTCGGCAGGCGGTCTGGCTGACTGATGTCTGGGGTTGGCCCCCTGACTCACGGATGGATCAGGTGGGGAAGAACGTCGGCAGGCGGTCTGGCTGACTGATGTCTAGGGTTGGCCCCCTGACTCACGGGTGGATCAGATGGGGAAGGCTGTCGGCACGGAAGGTGCCTCTGACTGATGTCTGGGGTTGGCCCCCTGACTCACGGGTGGATCAGGTGAGGAAGGCTGTCGGCAGGCGGTCTGGCTGACTGATGTCTGGGGTTGGCCACCTGACTCACGGATGGATCAGGTGGGGAAGAACGTCGGCAGGCGGTCTGGCTGACTGATGTCTGGGGTTGGCCCCCTGACTCACGGGTGGATCAGGTGAGGAAGGCTGTCGGCAGGCGGTCTGGCTGACTGATGTCTGGGGTTGGCCACCTGACTCACGGATGGATCAGGTGGGGAAGGCTGTCGGCAGGCGGTCTGGCTGACTGATGTCTGGGGTTGGCCTCCTGACTCACGGGTGGATCAGGTGGGGAAGGCTGTCGGCAGGCGGTCTGGCTGACTGATGTCTGGGGTTGGCCCCCTGACTGACGGGTGGATCAGGTAGGGAAGGCCGTCGGCACGGAAGGTGCCTCTGACTGATGTCTGGGGTTGGCCACCTGACTCACGGATGGATCAGGTGGGGAAGGCTGTCGGCAGGCGGTCTGGCTGACTGATGTCTGGGGTTGGCCTCCTGACTCACGGATGGATCAGGTGGGGAAGAACGTCGGCAGGCGGTCTGGCTGACTGATGTCTGGGGTTGGCCCCCTGACTGACGGGTGGATCAGGTAGGGAAGGCCGTCGGCACGGAAGGTGCCTCTGACTGATGTCTGGGGTTGGCCCCCTGACTCACGGGTGGATCAGGTGGGGAAGGCTGTCGGCAGGCGGTCTGGCTGACTGATGTCTGGGGTTGGCCTCCTGACTCACGGGTGGATCAGGTGGGGAAGGCTGTCGGCAGGCGGTCTGGCTGACTGATGTCTGGGGTTGGCCTCCTGACTCACGGGTGGATCAGGTGGGGAAGGCTGTCGGCAGGCGGTCTGGCTGACTGATGTCTGGGGTTGGCCCCCTGACTGACGGGTGGATCAGGTAGGGAAGGCCGTCGGCACGGAAGGTGCCTCTGACTGATGTCTGGGGTTGGCCCCCTGACTCACGGATGGATCAGGTGGGGAAGAACGTCGGCAGGCGGTCTGGCTGACTGATGTCTGGGGTTGGCCACCTGACTCACGGATGGATCAGGTGGGGAAGAACGTCGGCAGGCGGTAGGGGCTCTGGCTGATGACAGATGCTGGACCCCCTGACCCACGTGTGGGTCAGGCGCTTCGCGGGGTGGGGAGGGTCGAATGGTCAGCACCGCGCCTCCGACCCGGCCCGCTGGCCAGTTGGTGGGGAGGGTCGAATGGTCAGCACCGCGCCTCCGACCCGGCCCGCTGGCCAGTTGGTGCGGCTCACGTGGTTTCGTGGTCGACATGCGATTCGCCAGGGAGAGAGGAAGTGCATTATGTCACGGAACACCTTGCAAAATTGCTTCACGGTAGTCACCCTTGGCGCCGTCTGAGGTTTCAAGGGAAGAGGGAGAGAGAGAGAGAGAGAGAGAGAGAGAGAGAGAGAGAGAGAGAGAGAGAGAGAGAGAGAGAGAGAGAGAGAGAGAGAGAGAGAGAGAGACAGAGAGAGAGACAGAGACAGAGACAGAGACAGAGACAGAGACAGAGACAGAAACAGAGACAGAGACAGAGACAGAGACAGAGACAGAGACAGAAACAGAGACAGAGACAGAGACAGAGACAGAGACAGAGACAGAGACAGAGACAGAGACAGAGACAGAGACAGAGACAGAGACAGAGACAGAGACAGAGACAGAGACAGAGACAGAGACAGAGACAGAGACAGAGACAGAGACAGAGACAGAGACAGAGACAGAGACAGAGACAGAGACAGAGACAGAGACAGAGACAGAGACAGAGACAGAGACAGAGACAGAGACAGAGACAGAGACAGAGACAGAGACAGAGACAGAGAGACAGAGACAGAGACAGAGACAGAGACAGAGACAGAGACAGAGACAGAGACAGAGACAGAGACAGAGACAGAGACAGAGACAGAGACAGAGACAGAGACAGAGACAGAGACAGAGACAGAGACAGAGACAGAGACAGAGACAGAGACAGAGACAGAGACAGAGACAGAGACAGAGACAGAGACAGAGACAGAGACAGAGACAGAGACAGAGACAGAGACAGAGACAGAGACAGAGACAGAGACAGAGACAGAGACAGAGACAGAGACAGAGACAGAGACAGAGACAGAGACAGAGACAGAGACAGAGACAGAGACAGAGACAGAGACAGAGACAGAGACAGAGACAGAGACAGAGACAGAGACAGAGACAGAGACAGAGACAGAGACAGAGACAGAGACAGAGACAGAGACAGAGACAGAGACAGAGACAGAGACAGAGACAGAGACAGAGACAGAGACAGAGACAGAGACAGAGACAGAGACAGAGACAGAGACAGAGACAGAGACAGAGACAGAGACAGAGACAGAGACAGAGACAGAGACAGAGACAGAGACAGAGACAGAGACAGAGACAGAGACAGAGACAGAGACAGAGACAGAGACAGAGACAGAGACAGAGACAGAGACAGAGACAGAGACAGAGACAGAGACAGAGACAGAGACAGAGACAGAGACAGAGACAGAGACAGAGACAGAGACAGAGACAGAGACAGAGACAGAGACAGAGACAGAGACAGAGACAGAGACAGAGACAGAGACAGAGACAGAGACAGAGACAGAGACAGAGACAGAGACAGAGACAGAGACAGAGACAGAGACAGAGACAGAGACAGAGACAGAGACAGAGACAGAGACAGAGACAGAGACAGAGACAGAGACAGAGACAGAGACAGAGACAGAGACAGAGACAGAGACAGAGACAGAGACAGAGACAGAGACAGAGACAGAGACAGAGACAGAGAGAGAGAGAGAGAGACAGAGACAGAGACAGAGACAGAGAGAGAGAGAGAGAGAGAGAGAGAGAGAGAGAGAGAGAGAGAGAGAGAGAGAGAGAGATAGAGAGATTAAAAAGAGAGAGAGAAAGGGGTACCTTTCCAAGTACACTGCTGAATTTCAAATATAGGTGATATGTGTAAATTATACGTCATGTTAAAGCTTCTTTCATGGTATTTCCATAAGTGTGGCAAACGTTTAGAGGAACGTGCTAGCCATGGTGTAAAATGGTGTTTTATTAAACCCATGCCATAATCATTGACAACATTTGACTTGAACGCGCCCGAACCGCCGCTGCCAGTAGTGCGTCAGTTTAATTATTCAGAGGTACCTGGTTCGAGGCCATAGACCAGCACACTTTTTGTGCGTGTCGTGTGTTAGTTAGTTAGGTAATTATTTGACGTTATGGCGCATCGACTTCAGTGGTCATGCAGCGCCCATAACAACATAAGTTATTTGCACGTCGATATATCGCACATGCTAGCTAAACATGCAGAATGGTAAAGTCATAGTAATGAACGGTATGTAAGAGATGTTATGGCATAATTCAACCTTTTCAGCGTGGTGCGCATACTACTGAAAGTGACACTTCGGCGAGGTAATTGAAAAGTCGTCCTGATCGGACAACACCCGGGTCGTCGCCTAAAACTTCACTCAGTGACTGTGACTGCACGCGCCCAAAGTCACGTCTACGCTCCTCTTCATAACCGGGGCAGGAGAGCAGAACATGACGTACAGGTAGGAGGGCGTAACATTTCGGGCAGCGTGGTATATCATTACCAGTTGTAAGTCAAAGCGAGTGGCCTACGTATGCCCTATTCTCAGGTGGCACAATGCTGGCTCGTCTCGCCTATTCCTACCCGAGCACGAGCTCCATTTTTTCGAGACGATGCTTTATCGCTCTCAACTTCTTATCAGGTAATGCATTCCAAGAAGCTTGCCACTTTGCGAGCACAGACGCAAAAATGGTTCGGAAGTGATCACGGGCAGGGAGTGGTAAAGTTGGAGAGCAAGGAGCTAGGGACGCACATTTTGCAGCAGCAGCAGCTAGGTGCCCACGTGGCTCGGGATCCAGCACAGCACCATTCTTTTACCTGTCTGGTGCACAGCGGTAAGGCGAGTTAAAACGTCCCGTAAAATGGCATTTCATAGCTCGTGTGTCCTCATCGCTAAAAGACTACTTAACGCTTACAGCAATCCGTCAAAATAATGTGTAGGGGATCGTCTGATACTTCAATGAAACAGAGAGCTTCGAAATGGCAATAAGCTCGTAAGAATACACAGACGTATGTGCTGGAAGTGAAAAGCATCGCCCCACAGTACCGGTAATAAAAGCGCTGTTGACGCCGGCCTCCGTTCTGGATCCATCGATGTATGTTGCAACGAATCCAGTGTAACACTCAATGTGCGCCATAGCAAGTGCTCTGAATTCATGCGGTGTGGTGTCGGCTTTCTCTGTGCAGGCGAGGGATGTGTCCACTTCCGGCGTGATCAGTTCCCAGTGAGGCGTTGGAATAACACTCAGTCCGCCGAACACCACGCAGCAGGAGACCGCTCTCATAAAACAGTCGTCGCATTCGTACTCCATACGGGACGGCTGTCATAGGCCGTTCGTTTGAGAACAGCGCCAATATGTGGTGGGATAACACATGGACGTAAGCTGGATGGTCCGGGTATTGCCGTAGTTTGCAGGCATATCGCGTACCAACCTGTTCTCGGCGCACATAGGGTGGAATCTCGTGAACTTTCGCGAGGAGACTCGCCGTTGGAAATGTACGAAAAGCCCCTGTGATGATGATACCCCTGTGACAGTGTGGTGGACTGTATTCAGGGTACGTTTGATCGTCAAACAAGCTCCGTCACAAATGAAACACACGTAGTCGGCTTTGATCGAACGAGTGATCAGTATAGAGGGAGCAGCGATGCCCGGTCTACTTCATAGGTCGCACGACCCACACATTTCAACATATTCAGAGTCTTTACGCACTTATCTCGTAGTGTTTTAAGATGTCGGTATGTCAAGCGTGTGTCAAATTCCACCCCAGAAACCTGACTACTGGTTGCACCGGTATCGTCTTCCCGCATAGTAGGACTTCCATATTGAAACATAGGCGGCGGCGACAGAAGTGCACGGCAGGGCATGTCGCGGGGAATCCCTCTTATTAGCAACACTAGATTATGATTTCCCTCGCATGAGACAGGCTTTTGCATAGAGGAAATGGAAGTACGCAGATTTTCTGCAAGGCTGGAGTTCAGCCACCTCAACTTGTGCTATGGTTGGTCACTTTTCTATCCAGCCAGTCATAGGAAGTAAATACCACGTTCACGGCTTAGGGCAGGGCGCAGGCCCCTAGACCCTTCCTGGCATGGGCGGCGCGCCATCGGGGGTGGGGCAGGGGATGGGTCCGACTAAATTGAACAATTTGAGCCTGAACCCTACGGCGGTGCATTACAAATATTGAGTTAAAAATTAACGTTTTCCCCCAACCACCAGCACCAACCGGTATCAGGTTATCAAAACCCATCAATTGTGCATGCTGCCCAACAGTCGAATGACTTGACGAGCGCTGGGGTGAGAGCAATACGAGCTATAAGCTCGGCTCCACGCCTCTCCAGACTATTCCCGGCGAACACACGTCGCCAGGACTCCGATAGGCCTTGTTTTGAGAAGGGCACATTTGGCGAACATACTTCGGTGACAATCCTGAACTTTCTGGAGTGCAGGCGCAAACAACAAAATCAAACATGTTGTAGCGCGAAGGCTCAATTTAGATTCCGTAACGATTAGATAAGGTTAGGTTCGGCCGAGACCAGCCTGTTGGTTAGGTACCAGCCAAAGACGAATAGAAGTCCGGAATCGGATCCTCGCGAAGCACTTGATGATAATTTCGTCTGTGGAAGTCAGCTTAGACTCCAACACTTGGTGGAATCTTTCAATGAGCTTCGGCTGTCTGCTGAGCTTGTCGAGTTCTTGGGCATGGTGAACACAGAATGCTACAGCAATCTCTCTGGATTGGGGTGAGGGACATGCCATATAAAGTCCCATGTCAAAAGTTGAAAATATAGTTAGGGCACAGCCAACATTAGCGGGAGGGGGGGGGGGGGTGCCCTTCCAAAGGCACATAAAGCTACGTCCCTGGTTGCTGGTTTCCATAGTACATTTTCAACATGTTTTGGGATGGGTGCCATGTTCCCAAAAAAACGTTAATTTTGCAGCATATACAGTAAGTAAATGAATTTAGATGAATGGATGAGCGTAAATAGGTTCTGATAAAATGCTCAAATACCTTGCTGATGGATGTCAGCAAGCCCATGTCATCTCTCAGTTCTGTCAGACATGTTTGCTTTTCATTTGGCAAGGGAACTAGAACCAAGATAATAATACGATGCTTTGAGTGAGGTAATATAAAATGAAGAATAATGAACATTATTGCAGCTTAGTTTGGACACCTAAAGTTTAAGTATCTGGGGATTGGCGAAATGCAAATGTAGTACCGATTTTCAAAAATGGAAGTATCAAGTGTGTAGGGAACTACAGGCCAGTCGGTGTGACCTAACTAGCTTGCAAGTTACTAGAAAAACTGGTGAAACAGAATATTTAGACTCATCTAGATAGGCACAACCTTCTAAGGGATACCCAACATGGATTTCGATCTCGAAGATTTTGTTTAGGTAACCTATTGGAGTTTATGGAGCATGCAACTAAAAAAGTAGACAATCAAAGCAGGATGTGTGTTGTGCACTTATACTTTAGCAAAGTGTTTGATAAAGTTCCACATATTCATCTAATTCAGCAACTAGAGCAGCATGGGATTGATGAAAAGGTTCTAGGTTGGATTCAAGCATTGTTAAGGGATGGAAACAAAGGGTAGTGTTAAATGGATATAAATCTGAATGGAATAATTTTATAAGTGGAGTGTCACAGGGCTCAGTTCTAGGGTCACTTGTATTCATCATCCTTGTGAACAACAACAGTGAGGTAGGGCTGAGGAATAGGGTGTTCATATCTGCTGATGACAATAAATTGGTAGTAGTGGCTAACAGTACTGAGCAATCTAGTAATATTGAACTAGACTTGGAGGACCTCAACAAGTGGGCTGAACAATGGCAGATGTCTTTCAACTATGAAAAATGTAAGGTTGTGCATCTGGGATCTGGAGGTGGGACTTTCAGATATACAATGGAAGGTACGAAACTGGATGTTATGGAAGAGGAAAGAGATTTAGGTGTGCTTGATTCAAATAATCTTAAAGCAGAAAAACAATGTTTCTCATCTAGGAACAGGGCAATCAGAATGCTGGGAATCATTAATAGGATTTGAGGTAAAAGAGCAAGGAAGTGATGACAATACTGTACTTGGCCTATGTGCGACCCAACTTAGAATATTCTGTACACGCATGGAGCCCCTACTCAGACAAAATATGGATATTCTAGAAAGAGTGCAACGCAAAGCCACTAGACTCATCAGTGCACAAGGTAACATAGAATATGGTGAAGTAATTATGGTATTAGATATGCACTCACTCGAGTATAGGAGATTAAAGGGGGATATGATTGAAATGCATAAAATTATTAAAGGGCTAGATCAGTGCAATCTGAATGATGCCCTCCTATTTAGACTATCACATAGGGGTCATCAATTCAGGTTAGACAAAACAAGGTGTAGGACAGTACAGCGACAATAGGTCTTCAGTCAAAAGATTGTTGATGAGTGGAATAGTCTGCCTGCTGATGTTGTGGAGAGTCCCTCATTAAGTGCATTTAAACATCGAGTGGACAACTTTTTAGACTGGAAGAAATCTTGTTTTTGAGTGCTATGTAGTGGTGGATGGGATGAGATTTATACTCAGTAGGTGTGCACTGTACAGACCCCTTTAAGCAGGCACGGATGGAGTCTGAAGATTATTGGTAGGGCAGTCAAGCCACATGTGTTCCATGGGATCCAGTGAATAGGGCTGGATAGGTATGGTAGATAGACATTGATGACTGTGTGGGATGTTCGTGGATGGATTAGGGATTTTAAATTAGGGATGTAGTGTTGGCTGGGGTGATGAGTGTCTTTTTGCCAGGGTTATGGTATCTTCCCTGTACAGACTTAGCCTGGTTGGGCCCTTGCGGCGAGATGCTAATCACAATATTTTCCTCTGTCAAGTTAGGTCAGGTTAAGTTTTGGTAAATATGCACAAGAATCTCCTTAGCCAATCACTTGGCTAAAACATGTGTTCTTCCTGTGTTTTCTGATGTGATTTGAATGAATTTCATCTTCATTTCGATGGGAAATGAAAAGTTTTCGAGATATCAGCAATTGAAGTTAAATTGCCGATACATAAAAATAAGGAGTTATTACACCAATAAAAGAATATTAAGATCATTCAATTAACATTCTTTATAGGCATGCGAAAAACATATTTCTGGCGGCCGGCACGGTCGGCCGCCGCCCGGTCGATCGACTTTGCACCCCCGCAGTACCTATACTTACCAACGGATACATAATTTTTGCGCATAGGATGCGCTGATCAATTCTTAAGAAAGACATCAGATTAAATTAGAATATCGACGCCTGTTTATAAGAAATGAAATTATTTTCAGCCATGTTGGGGTGGCTCAAGTGCATACTTAGGTCAGCCCAGTGGCATGACCCTCAACTTGTGGAATGACCTGGAAAATATGAATACTTATGTCTCAGGTGCTTTCATGCTTTCATCAGGACCACTCCAGCAAAATGTTTGTATCTAATTGACATCTGAAAATCCTAAAGCTAGGTCAGGGCATGCCGTATGGTCAGGTCAAGTAAGTCCAGGCTTGAATACCTCCGGAACATCACTTTTCAGTACGAAAATGTCGTTCCAAGAAGAACTGATAGGATACTGAAACATATTTGTAAACTGTGCAGCTTCTGATTTTGCGGTCTCCTTCGCTTCGGTGCACACTGCTTGGAAAATAATTCCAAAGAAAGGTAAAACCAGATCAAATAAGGTCAGATCACACGGGGTCAGATCACCTCAGGTCATTCGTTAACCAGCCAATGTCATGTCGCACGACCCAGGATGCGCTGAAAAGAAATTCTGATTTCGCTTAGCGAGAAACTAGCATTCTGTATAAGATTGAATTGTGTAAAATATAATGCTAAGTGACCTGTCGCTATGTCACTGAACGTCGACACATAATATATCTCAGGATGCTCATCGCATGATCTTTATCATTTTCGGCGTGAAACATTGGTCCAGAAATTAAATTTTCCTCCCTCAATACGAAAGACAAACGCGGAAATAGGCATGCCCTCAGGTCACTAACCCGTTAATTACAAATTTCCAGACAGGCGATGATTCGTCTTGATGAAAGGACAGCATGATCTGGGTTCGGTGTTTATATGTCACAGCTAATTCAAATGGTGGCACTTTGAAGATTTGGGAATATTACTCACTTTGACGCATCCCAGGTCGGTGACCGTTAGTGACCTGAACCTGACATTTGGAAAATTTGTAAAACAGATATGCATCTGTTTTACAAATTGAAAAGCTATTGAAAGTGTCATGTCTCTGCCTCTACTCATTTGGCCGCTATTCCGGAAAAAAACTGGGGGGGTCTCTCGGAGCCCCACGGCTTGGCGTGGGTTGCCATTAGTCATTAGAGGCGAATTTACCGCACAGGTGACCGGCGCGCCGCTCGTACGGCCTGAGCGTCGCCGAGCATGGCGAGGTAAGTTGGCCAGGTGCAGGGGTTTGTTTAAAGATAGACACATGTTTTATCAGCGAAAGGTGCTTAGAAATGATTGTAGATTGACCCCCTGAGTGGACGCACTCGAAATCACATTTTTGGTGATTTAAATAACGCCCACCCAGCTCCACATTTAAATGACGCCCACCCAGCTCCACCATTGGAGTTCCATTATCTCATGAGACAGGTTTGTAAACGACGTGTATCCGTCGACGTAGCGCATCAACATTACCATGTAAATTACCGACGAAGGCCAGACATTGCAAGTGTGACAGTTTGAACGACTGGTTTCCATGTAGGTCACAGCTTTGACAAGTTATGCACCAGGACAACAGAAGAGTGAGCGGTCGCAACAGTAGCATTTTAGCATCGACACGTTTCTATCAGCATAACTATCTGTGTCTCTCACCACAGGAACCGGTTGCCATACAGCATCACGAAGAGATGATGGTGAAATGTGCGTTCCCAGCTGTTACAAAATAGTCACTAATAGAGAAAATGAGGTGGATGTTGCTGAGTCTTGACCCGTCCGAAGTTGATTCATTCGCGCATAATAGTGATACATTCATGCAGCTCGGGACAGCACCAATTCAAAGCATCTCCGACATCTGCAGCTGTCTCGAGTACCGCAGCGCACGATTCGCCTCCAACCAAGTATACCTAAACCACGCCTTGCGAAGCGCGTGCTATGGCTGCGATATGACCGCAGCGGCGCCGCTGGCGTCGGGCGTCGGCAAATATGCAGGACAGAGCTCTCAGAATCATTGCACCCATGTCTACTGGTCTAGCCAGTGTGCCACGGGATTGCGATCCCTATAAATTATCGCACGGGAACGTTTGCAGCATTTGGTAGTCCTGAAGTGAGGCCAAGATTGCGCATGAACGACATCAAAGGAATTTTACGGATCTCGCGTTCAGCCGACATCGAAGAGCATGTGCTCGAGCCAGAGGAAAGTGACACATGGCGTTCCTGCGTGTCGGACCCGCCCCGTCTACACCATTCGCTACATCACACAGATCACCATACCAGCGTATGGTCTTTAGCTGACTGACCTATTGGTGCAGAAGGTGAGATCACGCGGAGTCAACGCCTTTTCTTGCAAAGGAGTGGACTTCAGGCGCAAAATGTGCCATTTGGATCGACTACAGTATGTATTACACCATGAAATGTACACCAATCGAGTCGATAGATCGACTACAGTATGTATTATGACATTGATGCTGCAGTGAGGTCACTACAGCGGTAATCTATTCTCCAAATTGCGTGCTTCTAGCTTCAGTAATTTCCGAGATCCTAGGCGGTCCGAATCACCCCGGCTCGTGTGCGTTATGTGAGTGGCCCTCCGGCGTGAGTGTTAATGAGTGTGCGTTATGTGAGTGGCCCTCCGGCGTGAGTGTTAATGAGTGTGCGTTATGTGAGTGGCCCTCCGGCGTGAGTGTTAATCCTGGCTGAGGTGGAAGGTGATAACATTGAAATATAAGCCTGGCAGCTCTGTGGGCAGTCATTAACTGTCGGGAAGGGGCCAGCAGATAGCGTCCGAGACTGACCGGGATCAGGCTAAGCGTTCCACAAACGAACTATACATAATATAGTATGGAGGCTTGCGAGTACACCGACTGCAAGACTAGATCATCGACACCCAAACTACAAACACAGCAGTCGGCAGCTGTGGTTCTGAGCATTTCACTCGTGGTAGGATGGGCCCAATCGTGTGCAGAGTATAGATAGCAGATGTAGAGACCAAAAGTCCGGCCAGAAAGCCCGTTCAAGATGGGCGGGCTTCACAGCCGTGTCTTAGGGAGTGTGTACGGCGGGCTTCACAACCGTCTCTTAGGGACTATGTACGGCTGGCTTCACATCCGTCTCCTAGGGTATGTACGGAGCTTCACAGCCGTCCCAGGGCACGTACGGCGGGCTTCACAACCGTCTCTTAGGGACTATGTACGGCTGGCTTCACATCCGTCTCCTAGGGTATGTACGGAGCTTCACAGCCGTCTCAGGGCACGTACGGCGGGCTTCACAACCGTCTCTTAGGGACTATGTACGGCTGGCTTCACATCCGTCTCCTAGGGTATGTACGGAGCTTCACAGCCGTCTCAGGGCACGTACGGCGGGTTTCACAACCGTCTCTTAGGGAGTGTGTACGGCAGGCTTCACAGCCGTCTCTTAGGGTATGTACGCGGGCTTCACAACCGTCTCTTAGGGACTATGTACAGCTGGCTTCACATCCGTCTCCCAGGGTATGTACGGAGCTTCACAGCCGTCTCAGAGCACGTACGGCGGGTTTCACAGCCGTCTCTTATTGTATGTACGGAGCCGTCACGTCGTCATAGCCCAGCTCATCGTACAATAGGAGAACAAACAAAAATATCCAGATAATTGTCGGATGACCTCATCATGGGCATCATGATGTGGCACGATGCAATTAACTTGTCAATTTATTCATTCATTCAACTACAATTAAATGTTGTAAATACTATATCATGCACCATTGCCAGTGTTAATGTTGGATATCAGAATCCAACTTCAGACTTTTCTGTTTTTTTTAGGGAAGTGTGGTGTGCATTAGCAGGTATATTTTACATTTGTTACAACCTGAGAAGCCATAAGTCGCATTCCACATTGCATATTATATTGCACATGTCCTGGATTGTAGTTCTGTTTCCTGACACTGCATGTCGGGAACTGGCGAGTCGCCCCTACTGCCGGGATGGCTCCTGACCAACACGTGAATCAACACAGATGTCGCATTCACAGACAATTCGCCAGGGCACCTATTCGATAACCAAGCCAACCTTGAATTTATTTCTGACCCATCAAATGTTGAAGGTCTTTCGACTTTCCCCACGTGCTCCGAGCCACTACTTTAAAGGAGATGCACAACTGATTGGAAAGATGAAAACCTTGACATTTGATGCATAGTCAATATTGCAATTTCCATTCAGTTCCAACGACGAGTGTGGGTTGGGTTTATCCTGCCATAATTTCCTCAAACGCGTTCTGAGTCTCAGTGCTCTACCACTTTATAGCGATATAAAATCACTGTAGGTTGGTAGAAGATCATAAGAGAAGACCATGATTAGCGACAGCATTCTCCTGGAAATCCAGTTAGTTGGTTCGTTAGCAATTGGTTTCTACGACTCGTCGACTGTATGGGTAGCATATAGGGTCACAAATATCCAGTGGTTTCCGCATGCTAGGATGAGCGATAAACGATAAACGATAATTATCGCTGTTAAGTAAATCGGTTATCGTTATCGTTTATCGCTAAATTTTCAAAATTATCGCTCATCCACTTATCGCAAGTTCCAAAAATTATGAACGATAAACGATAAAATGTAAAACGGGATGATGGAAAAATGGAAGACGATCGACAGTGTATGCCGCGCGACAGTGTGTGTGCGCAACCTGTTGCCATCTGCTAAGTGTACAGATCTGTCAGACGGCCGACGGGTGGTATAAATTTGCGCGGCGGGCCGGGCAGAGGTCAGTCACAGGGGGGTCCACTCCCGCATATCTGGCAACTATCCAAATCTTCAGGTTAAAATAAGCCTATTTTCAAAGTTAATCGTCATTGAGATAATTGGATTATTTCATTATCATTTGAAAATAGTATTCTGTACTCAGTGTAAAGAACTTGAAATAACATGTAGTTATTGATTGAGGCTTATTTTCAAAAAACCTTTAAGAACTGGCATTGTTCTACACTCCCGCATATCTGGCAACTATGCATATCTTCAAGTTAATATTAGCCTATCTTCAAAGTTAATCATAATTGAGATAATTTTATTATTTCATTATCGTTTGAAAATAAAATTGTTTACTCAGTATAAAGAATTTGAAATAAGATTTTGTAGTTATTGATTGAGGCTTATTTACATAAAACCTTTAAGAACTGGTAGGGACGATGGACATACGAGGGTTTGTCAAAAGCATATTCCTCGCGCCGCAAAACAGACGTTATCGCTGTTAAAAAAAACAATTATCGTTATCGTTTTATCGCTATCGCTGTTAATTTTGTGAAAATTTTTATCGTTTATCGTTTATCGTTATCGCAAACCTTTCTTATCGTTTTATCGTTATCGCAGGTCCGAAAATTAGTTATCGCGGAAAGCACTGCAAATATCTCACCGCTATTCTTCGCAAGCGAAGAACAGCGACAGGCTGGACCCAAACCAACAACCTTTCGGATGGGAGACAGGCACCTTACCCATAGACCACTCGTCCCCCGGAAATCCTGTCAATCTTCAGATCATGGTTGCTTTGTGAATACCACATCAAGCCCTCAAACCCAGGTTTTCAAATTACAATTGAGTAATTAAATAAAACATTGGGTTCAGTGTGCGCAAAAGAAAACTGAAGGAAAAGAACAGAACAAGAGTAGAACGACGGAACGGATATTATTAACTTTGCAGTAAAACAAACCTAAACTTAGGCACAGAAGAAACGGAACATGGAATGTTTATATAAGGCATACCAGGAGGAAGTTGCTCTTTTTACGCTAATAGATATTTTGCTGGTGTCTTCCTTTTGTGCAATGTTATTGAGAAACGTGGCATAATTAAATATGCATTGTCGATAACATATTGGTATATTGACCTTGACGAATTATATGGAGCTCGGTACACATACTAGATCGTTAAGCTGAAGATCTCGATACAAATTCGCCGACCAGCTCAATTAGCTATCTAATGGCATGGGATTAATATTCTTCTTAATAGCTGTCAAATTTGTTGCTTGTGGCTCTACGGTTATGTCAGGTTACGGCCATATGAACCTGATGCGACATGGGATCGGTTGCCTCTCACCTCGGCAGGAAGGGTGGGCACCGCGGAAAATCGAACTCCGTACCTCTGCGTTCCTAACCATGTTACCGAATGGTTGCATATCTACACCCATGGAAAACATGCCTTGCAATACAGGTTTTTTGGCAGAGCTTCGGGGGATATTGACCGAGCTCCATCCAGCCTGACCCGGTCACGACGGAGCGGCCCGGACCGGGCTCCGGTCCCCAAATGTGTTGCGTCTGTCACCTCTAGTGCAGGGGCCTCACCATGCGGCGCACGTGGCGGCGCCGATCGCTCCACAGCTTACCGAAAGGCTCACCAATCCGAGTGAGGATTGGAAATGATGACATCGGCAGTCGGACGTGTTGTGAAATGTGTTGTGGAAATCTCTCAGTCTGAGAGCACAGTGGTGGGAAGGTGCAATAGCGGATGTTGACCCGGCGGTAGGATACAGCGGTAGTAGGATGCAGTAGCGGATGTTGACCCGGCGGTATGATAGGGTGGCGGATGTTGACCCGGTGGTAGGGTATAGTGGCGAATATTGACCCAGTGGTAGGGTAGAGTGGATAATGTTGACCCGGTGGTAGGATGCAGTAGCGGATGTTGACCCGGCGGTAGGATACAGTGGCGGTAAGGTGCTGTTGCGGATGTTGACATAATGGTAAGGTACAGTGGCGGATCATGCCCCGGCGGCAGGGTACAGTGGCGGATGTTGACCTGGCGGTAGGATACAGTAGCGGTAAGGTGCTGTTGCGGATGTTGACATAATGGTAAGGTACAGTGGCGGATCATGCCCCGGCGGCAGGGTACAGTGGCGGATGTTGACCCGGCGGTAGGATACAGTGGCGGATGTTGACCCGGCGGTAGGATACAGTGGCGGTAAGGTGCTGTTGCGGATGTTGACATAATGGTAAGGTACAGTAGCGGATCATGCCCCGGCGGCAAGGTGCAGTGGTGCTCCTCACCACCACCACCTCCGATAGTCACACTCCTCACCACCACCCCCTTCGAAAGTCACACTCCTCACCACCTCCACCTCCACCTCCGAAAGTCACACTCCTCACCCCCCCCTTTGATAGTCACACTCCTCCCCCCCCTCCGATAGTCACACTCCTCACCACCTCCAACTCCGATAGTCACACTCCTCACCACCACCCCTCAGATAGTCACAATCCTTACCACCTCCGACAGCCACGCTCCTCACCACCACCACCTCCGATAGTCACACTCCTCACCCCCTCCGATAGTCACACTCCTCACCACCTCCGACAGCCACACTCCTCACCACCTCCGATAGTCACACTCCTCACCACCTCCGATAGTCACACTCCTCACCACCTCCGACAGCCACACTCCTCACCACCTCCGAAAGTCACACTTCTCACCACCTCCGATAGTCACACTCCTCACCACCTCCGATAGTCACACTCCTCACCACCAACCCCTCCGATAGTCACACTCCTCACCACCTCCACCTCCACCTCTGACAGTCACACTCCTCACCACCACCCCCTCCGATAGTCACACTCCTCACCACCTCCACCTCCACCTCCGATAGTCACACTCCTCCCCACCACCCCCTCCGATAGTCACACTCCTCACCACCTCCACCTCCACCTCCGACAGTCACACTCCTCACCACCACCCCCTCCGGTAGTCACAGTCCTCACCACCACCCCCTCCGATAGTCACACTCCTCACCACCACCAACTCCGATAGTCACACTCCTCACCACCTCCACCTCCACCTCCGACAGTCACACTCCTCACCACCACCCCCTCCGATAGTCACACTCCTTATCACCTCCGACAGCCACGCTCCTCACCACCACCACCTCCGATAGTCACACTCCCCACCACCACCCCCTCCGATAGTCACACTCCTCACCACCACCACCTCCGATAGTCACACTCCTCACCACCTCCACCTCCACCTTCGACAGTCACACTCCTCACCACCACCCCCTCCGATAGTCACACTCCTTATCACCTCCGACAGCCACGCTCCTCACCACCACCACCTCCGATAGTCACACTCCTCATCCCCTCCGATAGTCACACTCCTCACCCCCTCCGACAGTCACACTCCTCACCACCACCCCTCCGATAGTCACACTCCTCACCACCTCCGATAGTCACACTCCTCACCACCACCCCCTCCGATAGTCACACTCCTCACCACCTCCGACAGCCACACTCCTCACCACCTCCGACAGCCACACTCGTCACCACCTCCGATAGTCACACTCCTCACCACCTCCGGCAGCCACACTCCTCACCACCTCCGAAAGTCACACTCCTCACCACCTCCGATAGTCGCACTCCTCACCACCATCCCCTCCCATAGTCACACTCCTCACCACCTCCGATAGTCACACTCCTCACCACCAACCCCTCCGATAGTCACACTCCTCACCACCTCCACCTCTGACAGTCACACTCCTCACCACCACCCCCTCCGATAGTCACACTCCTCACTACCACCCCCTCCGACAGTCACACTCCTCACCACCACCCCCTCCGATAGTCACACTCCTCACCACCTCCGATAGTCACACTCCTCACCACCTCCACCTCCACCTCCGATAGTCACACTCCTCACCACCACCCCCTCCGATAGTCACACTCCTCACCACCTCCACCTCCACCTCCGACAGTCACACTCCTCACCACCACCCCCTCCGATAGTCACACTCCTCACCACCACCCCCTCCGATAGTCACACTCCTCACCACCACCACCTCCGATAGTCACACTCCTCACCACCTCCACCTCCACCTCCGACAGTCACACTCCTCACCACCACCCCCTCCGATAGTCACACTCCTTATCACCTCCGACAGCCACGCGCCTCACCACCACCACCTCCGATAGTCACACTCCTCACCACCACCCCCTCCGATAGTCACACTCCTCACCACCACCACCTCCGATAGTCACACTCCTCACCACCTCCACCTCCACCTTCGACAGTCACACTCCTCACCACCACCCCCTCCGATAGTCACACTCCTTATCACCTCCGACAGCCACGCTCCTCACCACCACCACCTCCGATAGTCACACTCCTCATCCCCCTCCGATAGTCACACTCCTCACCCCCTCCGACAGTCACACTCCTCACCACCACCCCCTCCGATAGTCACACTCCTCACCACCTCCGATAGTCACACTCCTCACCACCACCCCCTCCGATAGTCACACTCCTCACCACCTCCGATAGTCACACTCCTCACCACCTCCGACAGCCACACTCCTCACCACCTCCGATAGTCACACTCCTCACCACCTCCGACAGCCACACTCCTCACCCCCTCCGATAGTCACACTCCTCATCACCTCCGACAGCCACGCTCCTCAAGCAAGGCGGCAGTTACAGACAGAGAAAATCGAGTCCGTCCAACGCAGCTCTATATATTCCTGACGATCGCCGGCCACAAATAGCCGTTATATTTTTAGTTCCTGCCACTATTGCAGCCGGGATTGTGTCTATCGCTGCCTGGCATATATATTGGGGCAGTCCGGCACGGCTCCGCCGGGCTCCATCTCCGGCCAGGTTGGTCGTTTCGCCAGCGACTCCCACCCGTTCGCGGTGTTTGGCGCACGATGCAGAGGTCATCCAAATGTGAAGGAGTTGAAAAACTGACTGACGTATTCATCGGCAATTGGAAATATTTGATAGAGCAGCATAATATACATGTAATCGTGTGGGAACGGGAAATGTGAGAAATCGACGTTTTTTACTATTCGGCACGACGTCGAAATCCAAGCTGATGAACAATCATAAAATACCAATAATTGCTATTTCCATCCAGGCCACGTGTTGCCATAAATTTACCTACGTCGTTAGTGTAGGATATTTCATTTTATGGAATTTAAAAAGCAGTAGAGGGTTTATTGATCACTAACATCAATCGTGTTTTTATGAAAGAAACGAAAATGAAATCATATTTTCATCCATTTCTTGTAGAGACAGAAATAGAAGAACTTGAATCAATGAAGAAAACCGAGCCAACATCGGATGAAAGAATCAAGCAAGTTGTCAAATCAAGCAGCAGCAGCAGCAGCGAAACAACGACAAAGACAAAATATGGGACCCAACGTCTGCAACAGGGCAATACAAGGCTGAATGGCGATGTACCGACCACCAAGCCACCTGAGGAAGCTACGAACTCTGTCCCTTACTCTTTTGTAATGGAGGCCAAAAACCCAACAATGACGATCATGAAACAACCACGGTGCATTGCCTACTTCTGGTCGTGAACCGGTTCCTAAGCTTGGGAACCTTCACATGATATAAAAATACCAAGGACTGATAGAGTAAAATGTGTCGAAGTGAAAATTTAGAAATCTAAACGTAATGGGGAATAAGCGTTGTTGTGCCCCACAACCATCAGTAACGAGGAGGACGATGTGCTGTACGAGAAAGGCCTACTGGGGGGGGGGGGGGGGGGGAGGGGGCACGTGCTCTTCAGCAGACCGCATGATGGCAGACAAACCTTGCATTCGGGAATAGAAGCAGGAATGCAAGTCGACAAATGAAGCGTGTGTGGGGGAGGGGTGACGTACAGAGGAAAAAACCAAAAGACCCGAAACCTCCCGGCAATTTCCGAGAGGTCGACGAAATCCTGATACGAAGACCACTGTCACTGTCACCAGGCGGCACAGTATTCACCTCACAACTATTCCAATACCCCGAACACCCCCAGCGGCTCGTCGTGCGTCCGCCGGGTTTCGCCAGATGCTCGCGGCGGCGGTCAGAACGCGTCTGTGCCGAACTTGGTGTGCTGACGCGACCTGGCCGCTGCTGGGCGCCACCGCTCGCCGAATGTGATACATGGGCTGTTGTTGACATCGTTATACACCCGAGCATTGCCGTCGTTAGACCGCACGAACATTAAGCATGCTCAACAAGATCTTACAGGGAGTGCACGATAATTAGTGTGTGTGTGTGTGTATGTATATATGTGTGTGTGTGTCTGTATCGTGTTCCCAAGTATCCGTCGTATTGTATGTGGCTTGATGACTTTATAAGTGCAAATACACATATGCTGTGGCAATTGTTGCGACACTGGCAGTGAATACATGCCTCTCCAAACCCCAAACGCTGTCTAGTACGCATCTACAAGGAGTTAGTGAAACACCACCTTATGGAATGTGAAACCAAGGAAGCCAATTTTAGCTGGTGATCAGCCACACTAGAAGGTCAGAAGGTACTATCCGGTACTGCTGGATGCTGCTGGGAAAAACATCCTCAGCATACTTCATTGCGTGCCAAGAAGCAAAAAGTATGGGAAAAGAACAACGGCTCCGCCATGAAATCTGCGTTAAGCGAGCTCTCTAGAAGCTGGATACCCACGTGAAAATGTAGCGCACATCACGGGCCACAAGTCGGTCACCAGTTGAGAACACTACGCAGCAGCAGACATCGTCGTGCAGCGAGCAGTGTCTGCCAGCCTCCTAATGAGAACACTACGCAGCAGCAGACATCGTCGTGCAGCGAGCAGTGTCCGCCAGCCTCCTAATGAGAACACTACGCAGCAGCAGACATCGTCGTGCAGCGAGCAGTGCCTGCCAGCCTCCTAACAGGCACTTAGTTTGGTATGCCGAGTGCTGTGACGTCATCATCCCATGCATCCGTAATCTTCAACATATCAAGCTGTGGGAACGTCCACGTTGTCCAGAAGTAACGAGCTCAGTAGGAAAAGGCTCAGCACGGGTGCACAGCCATCGCGCCTTATTTCGCTTCGATTACGGCCCTCGTTTTGCTGCATTGTTTATATTTGGTCGTGATATTGCCGCTCTTCTATTCAGGCTCCGGGTAGTTACCGCAGCTGCCACTCTTGTATAACTGAACGATGTCGGGAAATATATTTTGCTGCTGAGTTCCAATAAAACACTGCGCATTGGACCGAAGGTCCAGTGCACAAAGTAGTCCTCTAGGACAAAATGACAAAATTCCTTCTATGGTGCAAGTTTTGTAAAGCATTTCTCATGCTCTCGTTTGGTTGACTTCAATGGTTGGAATACACAGCTGACTAATCGCGGAACAGCTTTAGTCTCTGAACTAAAACAAGTCGTGAAGCACACGCTTGTAGACATGAATAAGCTATCGCGAAATATCATCAAGTGCATTTGATTGAAACGCCTTATGGATGCGGGGCGAGAGTGCAGAATACCTTTCTCCTACACTGGTATTCTGCATCCTAGGATAGGCCATGTAACACGCAATGCTATTTTGATGGTATGAGAAAAGCTTATAATGTGTCGCTATGCCCAGTTGTGAAGGGGCTACAATGCATGCATTTTTATTATATTATGCTTGTTCAATGATATGAAACATATTTTCTCGAAATGAACATTGAATTAAGAACTAAGCCTTCATGTAAACAAATCAACTCCTTTCCGAAAATCGTGTAAAGTGTATGCGTTTGAACTTAAAATGTCCGTATGCCAAGTCGTTTCCCAGTCACCTTAACGTGACTGCAGCGGTTCACACTCATTTCGAAAATGCTCGTGATAATGTGCAAGAGATGCGTTGACATGTGGTAAGACCATTTTCTAATCACTCATATCTTTATGTTTTGCTTCAGAGCCAGGCATCGGCCATCACGAGGTGGTCAATATAATTTTATTTTTAAGCACCTTCGTGTCGCAGCTCATTGCCACGCCGGTCGCTTGTTGAAGCTTCTCCGCACGGATAACCCCATATATCCATGTGCAATCACTTGTTGGAGCTTCTCCGTACGGAGACCCCCATATATCCATGTACCATAACTTGTTGGAGCTTCTCCGTACGGAGACCCCCCCCCCCATATATCCACGTGCAATCACTTGTTGAAGCTTCTCCGTACGGAGACCCCCATATACCCATGTGCAATCACTTGTTGGAGCTTCTCCGTACGGAGACCCTCATATACCCATGTGCAATCACTTGTTGGAGCTTCTCCGTACGAATATCCATGTGCAATCACGTATTGGAGCTTCTCCCTACGGAGACCCCCATATATCAATGTGCAATCGTGGTGTCGACCTGCTGCGGCCGCTGGGCGCTCGTCTAAGCCCGGCTCAGGAACGTCCAATTGTGGAGGATTCTGCTACCAGATAACGGGCTGCCATATTGCTTGGACCATTTTTACGATGGCAAGTTTGGAACATGTGCCGGAGATAATTCGCTCCTGCAGCCGTTTGCGCCGTGGTCGATTGTCGGCAGACTGTTTTTCGGGAGAGAAAATCTAAAGGTACCGTGGGCGTCGTAACGATTGGGGCCGCGCGCACATGCCATTGGTCCGACACCTCGACCTGCTGTCTGACAGCACATGTACCGCTTCGTGTGACGATGACGAAACGTGCACACGGTACACGGTACACGGTAGGCGGTACACGGTACACGGTACACGGTACAATGTACACGGTACAATGTACACGGTACACGGTACACGGTACACGGTACACAGTACATGGTGCACGGTACACGGTACACGGTAGGCGGCCATGATCAATCTGAAACGCATAGCCGGCACATGGACTCGGGTAATGCAAGCAACGACGGTTCGTCACTTCTAGCCGTTTTCCAGAGCCAGATCCAATCGTGAGAATGGCCGCCAGCTCTTTGCACGGGGCGAGGAGCGGCGCACCGACAACGGCTGCCGCGGCGAGTCGTGGCGCACAACGAGCACACCGAAGTCGGCCGCACTGGTGAGCCCGCCAATTGACGTGGCAACACAGCGGTGTTTGCAAGACCTTCGAGACTCCGGATCAATCGCCTTTCGTGGGTGGGAAAAACATTCAGTATTGTGGCAATGTTATCCTGCAAAATTCGTGGAATAACTGACATCCTCAGGCGTCGAGTAATACAGGCACACAGTCACAGGCAGACATGCACTTGAGCGATGATCGAGACCAAGACTCAGCATTCAGTCGTCAACCGAACATGACAAGTACGGTCTCTCTCTCTCTCTCTCTCTCTCTCTCTCTCTCTCTCTCTCTCTCTCTCTCTCTCTCTCTCTCTCTCTCTCTCTCTCTCTCTCTCTCTCTCTCTCTCTCTCTCTCTCTCTCTCTCTCTCTCTCTCTCTCTCTCTCTCTCTCTCTCTCTCTCTCTCTCTCTCTCTCTCTCTCTCTCTCTCTCTCTCTCTCTCTCTCTCTATATATATATATATATATATATATATATATATATATATATATATATATATATATATATATATATATATATATATATATATATATATATATATATATATATATATATATATATATATATATATATATATATATATATATATATATATATATATATATATATATATATATATATATATATATATATATATATATATATATATATATATATATCTACTATATATATCTCTCTATATCTCTCTATCTCTCTCTCTCTCTCCCTCTCTCTCTCTCTCTCTTTCTCTCTCTCTCTCTATCTCTCTCTCTCTCTCTCTCTCTCTCTCTCTCTCTCCCCCTCTCTCTCTCTGCATCTGCTTGATGGACAGCCATTGGCAGGATGACATTTAGAGTCGGCAATGTACCACATGGTGTAATGCCATTGACGTGATTGAGTTGTAGAATGATGGTCGCTGCACTGCACATCTTGCGTAATCATGCATACGTGCTAATTCATGTTGTGGATGTCAATGAATTAGTTAATCTAATGGATGCTTCGATATTTTCACAGGGGTGTCTTCCATGTCAATTATGCTTTCTGTGTTCAAATTAGATTACCGAAGGCGGCAGTTTGAAAATAGGAGCATTTACCCGATCCAGACGCCCACGAATGTACGACCATTATTGAAGTGTATGTCACCTTGTGACTTTGTGCCTCTATTGTCTAATGACCTATGATGTCAGAATATGTCAGTTGCTCTTACGAAACGTTGCAAGATAACGCAGGAAAAAAATGTTGAATGCTTATCCCACCGATGCACGACGATTGAACCAAATTATTGACGGTCCTGGAAAAAAGCCGATAACCGTGAAACATGCGTCTTCATTGAGGCATGTCATAACGGGAACCTGCTTCTCACCTTACTCAGTCGTCTAGCAGCTTGTGTTTGCTGTGATGTCAGAATGTGATTGGTGATCTGCGATATGCTGTTCTGATAGGGTGTCTGGCCGTTTGTTTTGTGCATCCGTTAGGTGTTCGTTGTACCCTGGTATGACAGACTCACTTGTTGTTTTTTTTTACTAGCATCACACAGGCTACACGTTATTTTGTAAAGCTCAATTTTGCAAACAACATTTCGTGTGCCATTTGCCCTTTAGGCCAGCATCACAAGCATCCAGCACTGTCGGTTACTGGCAGAACATTTTGCTGGATTGAGCGCTGATCTGAGGCGGCTTGGCTGGGGTGCTTTTCCTTCTTCTCGTGCAGCTCTCAGCTGAAGACCAGGTTGCCTAATGGCGGCATCAACTTTATAAGTGACTACAGCAGGCACACACGGAAGTGAAATGGATGAAGGCTGTGTTTTGTCTGTTTCTTCCACACGCGCCGTCTTCCGGACCTTCCGCTTCCTGTGTGCATTGGCATCGGCGACTGAAGTTGGTTGGTTGGTTATTGGTTTTACGACACGTCGACCGCTGAGTCATATAGCGTCGCCAATCTCTCACGCCGATTGGTCGCGGGCGAAGAGTAGCGACAGGTGAGATTCGAACCCACAGTCTTTCGATTGCGAGACGAGCATCTTACCCCTAGACCACTCGTCCCCGGTGACTGAAGTTGAGGTGTGTGGGATGTGCATTCTGACTAAATAATGTTTCAATTCTACACAGGACCAAGTTGGCAGACATATCATCAGAACCAATTGGGTATGTCCAGAAGAGCTGTCGTTATCCCGTGATTGACTGGGAGGGGATTCCCCTTCAGCTGGTCTTGAGTAGCGCCGGAACCGCTGACCGCTAGCGAGCTCAAATTTTATAGACCTACACATGAACAGTTAGGATACCGGTTAGGAAGAGGTTGAGCTGAAGTTCATTAATGCTCAGGTCAGTTTGGCGTCCTAATGCACGACGTCATAAGGCTATTGATAGGCGCTCAAAGTTCAACACCAATTGCCCGATTAACCATCTCCTTCTCGGTGGACCTTTTTACGCACCCTAAAGTGTTCCTGTGATAGCGAGAAAATGGGGCTCACAGCGCCGCAAAATTGTTAATATCGTTTCCCTTCTCATTTTTACGTCTCACGCAAAAATATCAACCTCAGGTTGTGTAAAGTCATTGACCTAGCTCAAGTCAAAGAGGACCACCTCCAAACATGTTTGAGGATCGATAACGTATACACATGAAGATATTTTGGAATCAAACGTGGTACATGAGTGCAATTCGGTGGTGCCTCCAAAACGTATATCACATATTTTTGTTTGAGGTCATGGCCAATTTTTGCCAATTTGGAGTCAATTTTCCTATTTTTGTAATAATTATGTTCTTTTAACATAATTTTACCTTGGTTCGCATGTGGAAGCATTAGATGTGTCTTATACAATTTACTTGATCTCCGTCAAGTGGCGTAAGGTTAGGTAATGAAGTACGGAACGTAAGCTAAGCCCATTTTAAACACTGCTATTTTTATGGTTTATTTCTAGTTTTCATAGTCTAAATAGTATCAAAGCTACTTTGCACAACACAACTTACCGCAGCATACGGATATAAAATGTAATAAAAAATATTGAATTTTCTCAACGACCGCTATTTTGAGTTTCAAACTTATCTTAAAATAAAAAGTAAGGCATCTTCGTGCCCTATTAATCGAGGCCTTTCCGATAGTATCACGTTGGATTTCGTACAGTGGTTAGTTTGGAAGTTAGATTCTGTAAGAACCCCCCCCCCTCCAGACAAGGTGTGATGATCTGACCGGAAAGACTAGTCAAGGAAAGGTTGCAATGAATAAATTTGCGCGACTTAGAACACATTTAGATATGGTTAGTATGCCTTCCAGTATGTCAGGTTCACCTGTTCAGCAATAGCCTGATTCTAGGTTATGCTAGATTACGCTATGTTATGTTAGGTCATATAGTGCATGCCTTGGAAACGTAATTTACTCCTGCTTTGTGAGTGATGGGAAGCATTTACGACGAACGAGTGATCATTTGCTGATCTACTCCGTACCGATGACTCATGATCAAGGTCATCCTTGGTGTCATTGGATGACGTGAGTTGTTTTTAGAACCATTCAAAATGTTGGTGAACACTTCTTGTTATTACTTTTCCAGGACAAAAATTGCAGCCGAATCCGAATCTAGCACGCAACATTACTCTGGCGTGGTCCTCGGTTACTCCATTCGGACAGGGGCTCAATTAAAGCGACATAGCATTGTATACATATACATGCGTAGTGCGACGTATAGTGTGCCGGGATCAGAATGAGGGTTTGAGCTATTTTTGGTTACATTTAGCATTATGTATCTCCAGTCTAAAAAGGCGCAATACCAGAAACATAGAGTAATTTGTTCAGATTTCAAATCAGTTCTTCAGTCAATTAACAACGCACACGACTGCCGGCATCCAGTCATTGGTCGAATCCAACAAGCCGTGGCCCGCAACGACATCAACGTTTCTTTTCTCTGGATCCCGGGCCACGTCAACATTCCAGGACACGAAGAAGCAGACGGGCTGACAAAGCAAGCCTTAATATTGACCACTTATCTCAACATGGAATATTCGGTGGACGATTGCAAAGCACTCATAGAACACCACATATGTAAGCATCACCAGAGCACATGGACACAACGCAACCCTACACCTCACCGCTCACACCACACCCACAACATCAAACCAACGGTACTCACATGGAACACACCAAACAATCACACCGCCAAAAGGAAGTTATCTTCACTAGACTTAGAACTGGTTGCACAAACCTAACACGGCCTCAACTAAAGGATGGCCATTATGCAACTCACTGCGACACCTGCAACACTACATTAGCATAGGCAGATCCAGTTAGAATGTGGTAGCTTTTACACTCAAAGGCAACCACTTAAGGCATTCTGCCAAAAACGGCATCACCCTCTCGCTTCCATCGCTTCTGGGCGACAAACATCCATAACTCCCCAATTACTATTTCGCTATCTGTACGCCACCAAACTAGCAGGAGCACTGTGTACACCACACCAGCAACACACGCTCCAACAAGCATCGCATGCCCACGCATACCTCGTAGGAATAACGTAAATGGCCATCCACGAATGGCATCATAAAGACATAAAGACATAAAAGATCAGTGCAACTATGAGCCCTTCTTGGTTGCACTTGGTACACTGAACCAGTTGCCCACCAAATCTGTCAATCAACCCACCCTGGAATACAGAAAAACAAGCCCCCTATTCTTATAATGATTGTCTATGCCGTTTTTAAAGATGTTCAGTGTGTTGCTACTGACAATTGTTCCTGGAAGCTGGTTCCAGTGTTCTACTACCCTGTTGGTGAAGAAAGACTGTCTTAACCTTGTCCTGCTGTGATTAACTTTAATTTTGAATTGATGACCTCTAATTGCATCATTTCTGTTAAATTCAAACATTTCCCTTAGATATCCCTGCTCCTGACCATGAACAAATTTAAAAACCTCCATGAGATCTCCTCTTAGCCTTCTATATCTAAGTGAAAACATATTCAATTTCTTCAATCTTTCCTCATATGCCATGTTGCCTATACCATTAACCATTTTTGTTGCCCTCTTTTGTACTCTCTCTAAAAGCCAACAATCTTTCTCATAACTAGGGGACCAAGCTTGGACACAGTATTCCAAATGTGGCCTGACATATGCACAGTAAAGCTTCCTGATGACCTCCTCACTTTTGTATGACACATTCCTCTGTATCGCCCCAAGCATTCTTAGTGCCTTCTTCCTGGCTTCTTTGGTCTGTTCTGATGCCCCCAATTTTGTGTTCAAAATAACACCTAAGTCCTTCTCCTGCTCAGTCACAGATAGTACTTGGCCATCCATCAAGTATGGCGCCTTCATATGCTGCCTACCTACATGCATGACTTTGCACTTATCAAAATTAAACTTCATTTGCCATTTTTCGGACCACTTCACAAGCTCGTCTAAGTCGTTCTGCAGCAAAACCTGCTCATTGTGCCCTGTTATTGCCCTAAAGATCTTCAAATCATCCGCAAATTTCAAAACCTTACTGCTCAGGCCACATTCAATGCTATTCACAAATATAATGAACAACAGTGGCCCCAGTACCGACCCCTGAGGGACTCCACTAAGAACATTTTGCCATGATGACTTTGTACCATTAAGCATCACTCTCTGCTGTCTATCTGAAAGCCACAACTCAATCCATTTTAGGATGCTACCTGCAATGCCATGGACCTGAAGCTGCATCATTAACCGTTTATGGGGTACCTTGTCAAAGGCCTTACTAAAGTCAAGATATGCTACATCAACCTGATTTCCCTGAACAAATTGTTCTGTAGCAAAATTTAAAAAGTCCAAGAGATTTGTGAGACACGATCTCCCTTTTCTAAACCCATGTTGAGTATCTTGAATCAATATGTTTGCTTCCAGAAAACTAACTATTCTATCTTTGATAATTGATTCGAGTACCTTGCAGACTAGGGATGTGAGGCTTACTGGCCTATAATTTTCAACTTTCCCTCTTTCTCCTTTCTTGAAAATAGGAACTACATTTGCCCTTTTCCAATCTGTTGGAATTTCATTTTGTGAAACTGATCTACAAAATATTTTACTAAGTGGAATTGCCAGTTTCTTTTCAGCTTCCCGCAATACCCTAGCATAAATTCCATCAGGTCCTGCTGCCTTGCTTGGCTTTATTTTTCTGATATAATTGAAAACAACATCACTATCAATGAAATCAACATTGTGTATCTGATCACCTGTCACTGAACTGTGGTTCACGGTTGGCAAATTTGTCACATCCTCCACTGTAAACACTGATTTAAACTGCTTGCTCAGCTCCTCAACCATCTCACCATCCTCACTCAATATAGTCCCATTTACTTCCAGTGGACCAATTGTGCTTGAAACTTTACTTAGCTTGTAGAAACTAAAGAACTTTTTACTGTCCACATTACAGTTCCTAGCCAAATCCAATTATTTTTCCCGCCTTGCTGCTCTGGTTTTCTGCTTCACAGCATCTCTAGCTTTTTGATACGACCTTAGATTTACGACATTTGAAGCTTCCTTAAATACTCTAAATGCATCTTTCTTAGCCTTAATTGATCTCCTCAAATCTGGTGTAAGCCATGCTGGCTTTCCTACACTTCTTTTGCGCCTTTGCTTTTGGGGGACATGACTAATCTGAATTTCCCTCAAGTAAGATTTGAACTTTTCCCACATTTCACAGGCATTTAAATCAACAAATTCTTCTTCCCATTGTATGGCACTTAAAGCCTCTCTCATGGAGTCAAAGTCTGCCCTGTTAAAATTTGGAATCTTTGCCAAGTTATCCTTGATTGTCCCTGCTATTTGTACCTTAAATCTCACTATGTTATGGTCACTTCTTCCCAGAGCTTCTCCTACAGTCAAGTCTTGAACTAAATCATTTAAATCTGAGAAGACAAGGTCCAAGAATGAGCCCTGCCTGGTTGGTTCCATTACAAACTGATGTAAGAACAAGTCCTCTTCAAGGCATTTCCTAATCAGTTTACATGATGGGGAGCCAACACCAACATGTTCATATCCTTTTAGATTAAAGTCACCAAGAATAAGGCATTTCCTCTGAAAGTTTCTACTGATTTCCTCACAAATCACCTTATCGAGCTCCAGTTGCTGAGAATGTGGCAAGGTTCCTGATCGATACAAAGCTCCAATCCTCAGTTTATTGCTATTGCCTCTTCCCACAGCAACATCAAGCCAAATGGACTCCACAGACACATTTTTTACCCCATCTGCTACTTTCTGAGAACTGTATAAACTATTCACTTAGAGCATTACACCACCCCCTTTCACTGCTGGACCCATATTGCATGAAAACATATTGTATCCCTGGATCTCATAGTCCTGCAAGTTATCCCCAAAATATCCCTCACTGACCCATGCCTCGGTAATGCAAACAAAATCTGGTTTCTCCTCAGCAACATAACACTTGAACTCATCAAATTTGGATCGAATGCTCTGAGCATTAAGCATCATACACTTAACAAAAGTTCCATAACCCTCTTTGGCTTTTTCATGTTGAGTAGCTCTATCATCTCTGGATGAGCTACCACTCTGCCCCCTTGATCTACTACTACCCCTATTTGCTGACTGTGAGGTATTTGCAAGACCTCTCTCTCTATCAGCTACATCCCCCATGACCTGCCTAGTTTCCCTGTTTCCTAATGAGAGCCTCCTCATACCTATTGCTGAGCAATTCAACTCCTCTCTTGCTCAAATGTAACCCATCTAATGCAAACATTTCAGTCCTCCCCCAGAAATCCCCCCACAAATCCAAGAACCCCACCCCAAGTTCCTTACAAATCTTGGCCACCCTGGTATTCAGCCCAATGGCCCTCGAGTACCACTCTATGCTTGCCTTAACCATAGGGAGGATGGATGTTACCATTCCTCGTTTCCTACTCACAGCTAACCTACCTATCAAAGCCCTATACTCTTGCATTGTTTCCTCTGTTTTTGCTTTTCCTACATCATTTACACCAACCTGCACAATTACTGTTGTGCTTTCTCCACTACCCTTCATCACTCCTTCTATCCTATCACCAACATCCTTTACCTGGGCCCCTGGGTAGCAAACACGAGTCCGTTTGTTGGGGTTCCTGCTACAAAAAGTACGGTCCATGTACCTCACTCTTGAGTCCCCTATAACTAAAACTTCCCCCTCTCTACCATCAGCTGCCTGGTCGTTCCTCCCTTCCTCCTTAGCAGCATTTCTATCTCTCTCTTGCAGTACCTCAAATCTATTATTAGTTTCAATGCCTTTGTCAATTTTCCCTAAAGCTAGTCTCGTACTCTGGCGTCTGGCTACTCTCCACTCTCTACTGTCATGGTCTATACTATCTCCACCACTATCACTCCTAGACTCCTGCACCTGGCTTGCCTGGCTGACATTTCCTATGGTGGGCCCTGCCACCAAACACTTCAGACGCTCCACCTCCCTTGCTAACATATCTACTTTCTTACTCAAGTCCCCAATGACTACAATACACTTACACTTCCCACAGTCGCCTTGCATTTTTTTTTTTTATTTTTTTATTTAAATAAAGTTATCCCGGCTCACCAGCTACAAACTCCAACTAAACCAAACTAAGATAAAAAAAAGCCTAGATACCTTTGCAATTACACCAGTATATTGAAAATATACCTAGTGGTAATTTAAGCTCACTATTTTAGTCCTAAGCTCTATCTTAAACTTAAACACCAAAGCACCACTTCCCAACTACAGAAACCAAGCCAGAACCGCGCCAACCGTCTACAAAGCGTTCACGTGGCGATCGATAATCTAGAAGCACCTAGTGTAATTTAAGCTCACTATTTTAATCTTAAAGTCCATCTTAAACTTAAACACCAAGTGGACGCAGACTTATTCCTCTATGCTAACAGAAACCTAAGCCACGTGGCCGATCGATAATTCTAGAAGCTAAAAATCTGCTCGTTAAAAAGAAACCTATGAGATAAAACTATGCAAATATATGCACAGAAGTAATTGCTAAATACCTACCACCAGCTGCAAACTCCAACTAAACGAAACTAAACAATAATATAATCAAAAACCTAGATACCTATACAATAACACCAGGACAAGAAGATATACCTAGTGTAATTTAAACACACTATTTTAGTCAACTCTATCTTAAACTTAACCACCAAAAAAAAACAAACAAAAAAACTTATTCCTCTGCACTACAGAAACCTAAGCCACGAGGCCACGCCACCCATCTACAAAGCGTCCACGTAGCCGATGGATAATTATAGAAGCTACCTAGTGTAAGTTAAGCTCACTATTTTAATCTTCAACTAAAACACCAAGCAGACACAAACTTATTCCTCTATGCTAACAGAAACCTAAGCCACGTGGCCACTCCACCCGTCTACAAACGTACACGTGGCCGATCGATAATTATAGAAGCTTATAATACCTAGGCTAAGTCTAATATACTCAAGTTAAACAATATAACCGCTCTTTCTTAACCTAGGCCTACAATAGAACAAATCCTCCCTCCACTAACCACCTGTGCCCAATCTTTTACTCACGGTTTTCCCTCGTCACGGGAGCGCAAAAACACGTCCGCTCGCGACGAGGGCAGAGTAGTGAGTGACATACACTAGCCGATTCGCTTTCCCACTCGAAATAAATGGCTACCTAGCGGTGCCGTCCGACGTAAATGAGCCGACTTCCCTTGGAAATTAGCACAGCGTAAAGTGATTACCCAGAGGTGCCATCGGATGTAGATGAGACGATTTGCCTTGCAATTTATCACATGAAACGGCCACCCAGAGATACAGCCGACGTAGACGAGCCGAATTGCAAAACACCGTAATAACCTCATACAACCCTGCATGAAAGCATGCTGCTACTAACCAACTGCTAACACCTCACACGCGTGACGCGGCGTCCGGCGTGATAGGCGGTGTGGCCAATTGCCTCCTTGTTCACACCGTAGAGACCCCTCGGTCATATTCGTCAAGAGCAGGCGAATGTCAGCACCGTGGCAAAACCAACTTGCTCGTCAGCCCTCCTCCACCCCAACTATAAATTATCTTGCGGAAGAGTAAAGTAAACTAAAACCACTAAGCATCCGGGAGATGTTCCCCGCACAGCCCCTGTATTCAGCAGCTTAACGCCACACATATGTGGCGCTAAGGTATCGAAGTATATATATAGTATATATAGTATGGTATATATACTATAACATCAGACTTTCTTGACATATATGTACACTTGCCTTAGACTTGCTCGCAAAACCCACTCGCTTTAAAGGCAGCGCAAATTACCTCTATGGTCCGGCACGCCTCTGAACTCATCTCACCTGAAACACCTCTACTATGTAACATATAGTTTTTCATCCGGCGCCTTTTTACTGACAAACGCGCATCGAGTGCAGCAAGTATATGCAATCACGCGGTGACCTCACATGACCCCATTTGATCTGAACTTAATTCGACCACATGAATGTGACGTATACAATCGATACTGCTTGCCTTTTATATGAGTATTCTCTTATACGAACCGATGGACAGACATTTTTACAGCTAAGCTATGGTCCACAAATTTTCGATCTCTTTTTACTTCACTTGACCTGTGACGTCATCCGAAATCTCCAGTTCAACAAAACTAAGGTGTAGTTCTCAAATAAGTGAGAGTAGGTAATAGTTCGACAACAGCCCTCCACTCACCACCATGCGTAATATGAACCCTTTTCCACGCCTACATACCTCCAAATTTAACACAACAAACTGTAGCTTATCGGGGTAGATCCCACATTGGTAGATCCTACCTTGGTAGCCCGGGTAGACCCTACATGGAGCACATATCCTTTTACCTTAGATCCTATCAACCACACCTCCTTTAATCACTTGACGTTTTATTAATTGACTTTCTTTAATCAGTTTGAGAGACGTTTTCCACATTTGTGAAGACTTTTCCGTGCCCGTTCGGTTGCCCGACAAACTAGAGAAGTGAGAAACCAGTCGTACGAATACCGTTTCTCTGTCCGCTTGATGTAACTCAGACGCAAACCCCTAGTCTGTCGTTCATTCCGGAGTAATATATCATCGAAGACTGCTCGGCTGGCCGATTCAGACAACACAACGCCGAATACGATGACATATTACTCAAGAATGAACGACAGACTAGGGGTTTACTTCTGAACCCGCATGTAACTCAATCAGACCGAGTGTGACGACACTACTCTGCCCACCGTCGGACCGAGTGTGACGACACTACTCTGCCCACCGTCGGACCGAGTGTGACAGCACTACTCTGCCCACCGCCCTGCCCGCCGTCGGACCGAATGTGACGACACTACTCTGTCCACCGTCGGACCGAATGTGACGACACTACTCTGTCCGCCGCCGGACCGAGTGTAGCGACACTACTCTGCCCGCCGCCGGACCGAGTGTGACGACACTACTCTGTCCACCGCCGGACCGAGTGTGACGACACTACTCTGCCCACCGCTCTGCCCGCCGTCGGACCGAATGTGACGACACTACTCTGCCCACCGTCGGACCGAGTGTGACGACACTACTCTGTCCGCCGCCGGACCGAGTGTGACGACACTACTCTGTCCGCCGTCGGACCGAGTGTGACGACACTACTCTGCCCACCGCCGGACCGAGTGTGACGACACTACTCTGTCCACCGCCGGACCGAGTGTGACGACACTACTCTGCCCACCGCCGGACCGAGTGTGACGACACTACTCTGCCCACCGCTCTGCCCGCCGTCGGACCGAATGTGACGACACTACTCTGCCCACCGTCGGACCGAGTGTGACGACACTACTCTGCCCACCGCCGGGCCGAGTGTGACGACACTACTCTGTCCACCGCCGGACCGAGTGTGACGACACTACTCTACCCACCGCTCTGCCCGCCGTCGGACCGAATGTGACGACACTACTCTGTCCACCGCCGGACCGAGTGTGACGACACTACTCTGTCCACCGCCGGACCGAGTGTGACGACACTACTCTGCCCACCGCTCTGCCCGCCGTCGGACCGAATGTGACGACACTACTCTGCCCACCGTCGGACCGAGTGTGACGACACTACTCTGCCCACCGCCGGACCGAGTGTGACGACACTACTCTGTCCACCGCCGGACCGAGTGTGACGACACTACTCTGCCCACCGCTCTGCCCGCCGTCGGACCGAATGTGACGACACTACTCTGCCCACCGTCGGACCGAGTGTGACGACACTACTCTGCCCACCGCCGGACCGAGTGTGACGACACTACTCTGCCCGCCGTCGGACCGAGTGTGACGACACTACTCTGCCCACCGTCGGACCGAATGTGACGACACTACTCTGCCCACCGTCGGACCGAGTGTGACGACACTACTCTGTCCGCAGTCGGACCGAGTGTAAGGACACTACTCTGCCCACCGTCGGACCGAGTGTGACGACATTACTCTGCCCGCCGTCGGACCGAGTGTGACGACACTACTCTGTCCGCCGTCGGACCGAGTGTAGCGACACTACTCTGCCCGCCGCCGGCGCCGACTGCGTCACTCCCAGCTTGTCCCGGCACACGTGCTGGCGCTGAATACGACACCATTGCCGCTCCCTCGAGCTCCGTCAACACAAGTATTGCCGGGGAACGACAGGTAGAGCAGCTTTGTCAACCAGACATCTATAAATATTTAACACTTTTCATAGAACCCTGTGGCGTTTTATGAAAAGGCACAGCCCACACATGCCACTTCTTCTCCAGCCCACTTTGAAAACGTCCATACGGTTCTGATTACGAGATCCACTCTAGCCTTGATCCGAGCAACTATCATCATCGTAGAAGAAATCGGCATCGAAGTGGTTCAAATCGACTCTTGCTTGTCCGCACAGCTGACGTTATGACCGGCTGTGAGGTGATAATGGGCCGCCCGCTGGGCCGGGCCTCCACAGGCAGCAGTCCCAGCTGGGACCTGACTGCTGGGGAGGTCGGCAGGTGATGATGGGCCTCCCGCTGGGCCGGGCCTCCACAGGCAGCAGTCTCAGCTGGGACCTGACTGCTGGGGAGGCCGGCAGGTGACAATGGGCCGCCGGCTGGGCCGCACCTCCATGGGCCAGTCATAGCTGGGACACGAAGACAGGAAATATCAAATGTTTTGTTTATAACTATAATTAGTTTCTAATTGGAGGCTTGTGAAATTTACATCAGTCGACGTATAATTAACTGCACTGTCGCCCAATGCAATGCAATAGGAGGAAACTAGTAAGATGTTCAACGTAGAATGTTTGATAATGGCTGCTTTCGTGAATGAATGAAGAAGATGAACATCTTACTAGTTTCCTCCCAGTGGAAACTAGTAAGGTGTTCACCGTCGAATTTTGGATAATGGCTGCTTTCATATTGAACGGGAAAGGACGGTCCAAAAAACTGGGTGCAGGGTGGTGAACTTTATATCAGTTGTCATGTTTATCTGCTTTATCACCTGCATTATCTGCATTATCTGAATTATCACCCCAAGTCATGTTTTTTAACACAGCAACGAAATACCAGAAAACTCGTCAGCTGTTCACCGCTGGAACATGGAATAATGACAGTGTTTGCCTTCAGCAGTAAAATGACGATCCAGAAATCAAGGGAATGAGGGTGAAACATACCTGACATAAAAGGTAGTGAAATACATTACTGTTCTGCTACATGGTTTTTCTTCAACCACGTATTGGATTGCGTTGTTAAAAAAAGCATGCATGTTTGCATCTTAGCTAACGTTTCGTCCGATGCGTGGCACTAGTGTCGCTGACCAGACAAATGTCCGAGCTTGGCGAGTAACGACACCCTGCGGACTCCAAGCCGGGTATGCTAGATAAGCGAAACATACACAGCGTGTAGTCTGTGACGAAATCTCGCGCTTAACACAAATTTGACCATATGGAGTTATTGGTTGACATCTGGAGTGTAGTCATACATAAAATATTTTGGGAAAAGTAATTATGTTCGAAAAGTTGCCCAAGCTACTGCTAGTTTGCGCCACAATTGCCTACCAATATGCATCTTAGAATATTGTCATTCCAGTGACGTATCAATCGTGTAGGCCATACTAGGAAGTTACCGGGTTAGCTCAAAGTCGTGATCTCATTTTCGAAGATTTCGAATGCTTGCTCAGTTTCCGGTTTTTACTTCTCTTCAGTAAAAATGGGTGCTGAGTTCAAATTCAACACCTAAAATTACGATAGACTAGCTCTTAGCCCGGAATTTGCCATACGATGTCACCTTAGGTCGTGACTTCGGATGACCTTAAAAAGGTCAATTACATATGTCATCGTGTTAGGATGTGCCCGAAGTGGTCCACAAGACCAAACATTGTACCCTCAGTCCTATAAAGTGGAGAAACCACGAAAAGCAGAGGTTTTGCCCAAAAGTAGCAGAAGATTCTTCATTCATTGCGTAATAGACCCGCGACCACACATAGCCTCGGGAAAAGAATCACCAAAAGGCCCGGTAAAGATGTCCCACGAGCTATCTGCAAACCCTTCGCAGCTCTGTGGTACAGGTTTAAAATAGTTACTCTAAAAAAATGTTATGGGCGTTTGTATATCCACACCATTCGGCGAATATGCGCCATCTTTGACATTACGTGTGAACATGTACAACATTCAACAGTTGGCCCTATCCGATGTATGTGAGATAACCATGGAACGGCATAGCGCATTGTAGCTATGTTATACAGTATTTATAATCGAACAGCTCAAAACATTTTGACATCTTTTTATATATCACTAAATGCATATCATTGTGTTCTATCATTATCTACCCTGGCCGAGACATGAACACTTCTAATGCGATATCTAGGCCCAGAGAAGTCGCTGCTGCCGCCGTACATGACGTGCAATACCTTATTCGGAACGACCATATGCGTTTACAATCACTACCATGAAATAGTGTCGTAGCCATGGTCTTGTTGCTGTTAATCCCAGAAGAATACCAATGCAGTGAGGTATGCAAGTGACACCCATGCATGGTAGGCAACGGTGGGGAATATCGACTAACAGGTGACAACCTATGATTGCTCTCTCTCTTAGTATTTCATTTCCATGGTCCGCGCCTACTAAAAGTATAATCCTTTGGCCGTCCGTGGACATTTGATAGAATGTGACGACTGTGGTTCACGATCGGTGTACACTCTGACACGGCCCATATTTCGCTTTATGCTCATGGCAAATGTGCCATACTGTTTTTGGTGGGGAGGGGGGGGGAGGTGTCATTGGTATCGGTGAAAGAAATTTAGATCCGTCTGCATCAACCTACGATTGCGCCCCTGGTAGTAGAGACCTGCATGGGTGGCTCCGACGTCCGGGACGTGGGAGACGGGTACCTGACACTTCTAATCAAACCTAGAATTATACCTATGGCGATACATGGAAAGATGGAGCGAAAATGCGACTCGTCCATGAAGGTAGGGACCAATAGCACAAGTACGAAGGCTTCCATGTATTTGGTCAGTCGCTAACATGCCACATAATCCATGGCAATATATTTTTATCTCAGCATACAACCAAAGTGCATTAACTGGAAAAAATGGCCGCCTTAGTCATTTCTTCAACACCAATAATTTCCCGGTTCTTATACCCATGTCCTGGTTCCCGACAGGAATCAGCCGGCGGAGCCGCCGATGGAGGCCTAGAATCAAGGGCCGATAACAGGAGGGAAGGACATTTGAGATGCAAAAGATAATAAACTTGGAAAGGTGAACCCGCCAAAATAAGGGTAGAAATCAGTGGATTTTTTAATTAATATTTTGGTCCAGGTTGTGGTTACTAAAATTATCCATCACATTATCCTTCACAGCCCATCACATTATCCTAGTTGCGCCCCTGGCAGCTTCCCAGCACATCATTGATCGAATGGAAATCGATCAGTCAGTTATTTGGGTTTAGGGCTTTGGGTTTGAGTTTTAGGGTTTGGGGTTTTGGCCGGGAGAAGGCGGACACGAGCCGTGCTGTTTCCCGCTGACATGGGAGCGATGCGCCGAGCGGGCCACGTGCAGCTGATGATGGGTCCTCCGCTGATAGATGGCGCTGCGAGCGGTGCTTCAGCTGTACACGTGACCTGGCTACCACGCCGGGCATTCATCCCGATACGAAAAGGAAGACGACGCAGTGGAGATGATCGTTCCAGCACTGGCATGGAGGAAGATAAAAGCATGTTGCTGTTTTGTAAAGCACATTGTTATGCAACAGCTGCACAACCATTTCAAAGGCAACACATTTTAAGGGCAGGTCAGACAGGCAGGCGAGTCCGCTCGTCGGCCCCGCCGTAGGCCATGGTGGCATTGACCGAGACGGACACCCGCCCGGCGGACCCGTGGCGGCATCGTCAGGCGTGTCCACCCTCTCGATTCAGATGTCACCTGATACTGAAGCTGTGGAACTTCAGGAAGATATCGTACTTTCACAGATTTTCCCAGTTTTTCAAGTGGGGTTCAGACTACACCAAAAATATTCCCTCCGTTCCAAACCTCACGGACCATAGGGACCCATCGGTGCCGACGCTCGTGGGACCTGGACGCGACTGGCGCCACCTGGATGAGAAAAAAAACGCTGCCAATATTCTGGAATGCAAGAAGTGTATTGTGGTCCGTGATACGTTAGTCAGATCAATTAAATATGCACGTTTGTGAATGATTCGGAATTGTTCCATTGAACCATGAAAACAATGAAAATCTAAGGGCATTATCTGGGATTAAATTAAGGGCAAAGCTATGGAACATTGTTTGCTTACTTCAATAGCTGGCATGAATAGGAGAGGATACCTGACAAACTATTGCAAGACCACACCACGCCATTTTACCTGGGCGGGAACCCCCCCCCCCCCAACCTCTCGCCCAACACACAACGATGTGCGGCAGCACCTGCCAGCTTGGTTTACTGATGATACGTCCTTTGTAGATATTTGGGTAAAAACTTCATGTATTGTCAAATCTTGCAGTTTTGATGTCAGCTGTGAACGAGTGCTCAATTCATTCCTGCTCAAGTCGTTTGTTTCGCCTGTTTACGCTGCTAATCTGCGCTCGGGGTCGACAATTTTTACGATATTTTCTCAGAGTACGCTGTACCACCGATAACCTTCTCAAGGTCAGCCAGGTCATGAACATGAAAGATTTCTGATTATGCCATTGGTATGAAAACCTGCAGTTGATAGCATTGGCATTGTCTGAATACGACTGCAAATACCATTTTACCCGCTTAACCTAAACAGTCATTTACTGCAAGGCTTTACGAGCCGTTGTATCGTACGCTCGGGTTAACGGCGAGCGCCTAACCCGATCTGGCCGGGTTACCTGCGATATTGCAGGTCAAACGAGATGTCAATGGTTTGCTAAAACTATAAGGCTGCTGCTTCCTGGTACTAGCTTCGTGGCTTTATCTTCACTTAGTACGATGTGCAGCCCAGATGCCGATGTCCGACTTCTAAAAAAATCCATTGACATTCGGCCATTGACCTGCTATGAATGGCCAGTGGTGGATCGAACAAAAGAAGAAAACTCGGTGTCACCAGAATTTCCTGGCAACAAGCAACGACCAAGAAAGCAAAGAAAGCAAAGAATTTCCTGCCCTGTCCGTGTCCCACGATTCTATCTCAATTAGACGCGAAAAGGCGAGGGCCATTCCATCCGCTCGAGTGGGAAGGCGGTCCAAGCGAGGATGGTGGACGATCGAGTGGGAAGGCGGTCCAAGCGAGGATGGTGGACGATCGAGTGGGAAGGCGGTCCAAGCGAGGATGGTGGACGAGATTATGTTCAGTGGGAAGGCGGTCCAAGCGAGGATGGTGGACGATCGAGTGGGAAGGCGGTCCAAGCGAGGATGGTGGACGAGATTATGTTCAGTTCCATGGCATCTCTCCAACGCCGGAAAGATAGCCAGCCATGCGATTACGGTCATCACACAGTAGAAGCAATCTCAAGCTATGGCATATTCATCCATTAATATTCAGTATTTTAGGGCTTCCACGTCGGGGGAACAGAATGGCATCGTCAAGCGCACCAGTGGTTTTGCTTAATCCCCGGAAGAGTGGAGCTCAAGGTTAGACAGAACATGTCTGCAGTATGAACTAACACCACATTATCATTCAAAACAACGGGTGGATGGAAAGCACCCTGACCAAGCCTTTGCACAACAATCTTGCTCAAGACAATTTGCAATGCACCGTACAAACAAATGAATACAAGAATATATATATATATATATATATATATATATATATATATATATATATATATATATATATATATATATGTGAATGTACGTATGTATGCATATACATATATAGTGTGTATGCATATATGCATAGAACAATGTTACGTATTTCAGCACGTTCTTCTTTTGGCTTCACATCGACCAGTGCCAACTCACCCTCCAGTGATACACATTGTCTCCAGCTGAACATGCCCTGGGACTGGGCTGGAGGGGTGCCAGCTCCCATTCAGCGCAGCATCCGCACGGGCCAGTCGCCTCGGCCCGTGGCGCCGCTCCGCTCCCACGTGGCACGTGCCGCGCGTGACGCACACACGCGCCAGCCGAGATCAATCACCCTCCGCCGGCCGCCGCCACCGGCTGCTTCTGAACGGTGTCGGCGGCTGGTCACACCACCACACCGGACGGACACTCGCTGGTCACGCCCAGCCGCCGCGGTTGGCTCGAGCTGCTTGGCTCGACAGAGCTCGCAGCCCGGCGGAGCTGGCGCAGCTTGGCCCGGCGTCGGCCGACTGAGCGGCCCGCCCGGTGGTGCAGGTGACGCGCACTGCGCCCGGGCAGCAGAGGCCGCCGCCCGCCAGGTGAGCCGACGGCCACCGAGTCGCCACTGCCGCCCGGCCAGTAGCTGCTCATAACACGGCCAACGTCAAAATTGGTCGGCAAGGCCGCCGCTCAATTAACCTAGCCCTGTGTATGTCTGCAAGGCGGCCTGGACCTGAGCACATGGACCAATGAGGAAGCGCGTTGGCTGTGCTGCCCTGGGGACGGTGACGCCTGCTCGGGCAGCAGCCGAGCGACCGCTGTTCACGGAGAGAGAGGACAGACAGACAGACAGACAAACAGACAGACAGACGGAGACGGAGACGGAGACGGAGACGGAGACGGAGACGGAGACGGAGACGGAGACGGAGACGGAGACGGAGACGGAGACGGAGATGGGGACGGAAACGGAGACGGAGAGAGAGAGAGAGATAAATAAGAAAGAGGGCGAGAGAGAGGCCAGCAGCTGGCGGCCATTGTCTACGGGGAGAGGGAGCTGCGTGACGTCTCCATGGCTGAAAGCAGCCACGCACTGCAGCCACATTGTGACTGGGCTGAAGTGGAGCTGAGCTGTGCTGGAGCTGAGCTGAGCCACCGCGATTCCGCAACATGGAAGAAACGTCCCCGTTATGCGCTTTCTACCCAACACCTAAAAACGCAAGCATCGAAATTGTGACAGCATTATTATTTGTATATCGCGGCCACGCGTACAAGAAGTAGTTAAAACAACCACAGTCCTATGTCATTTTCATACGCACCCTGACACGTGAGACTGTCACCTCACACGCGCACGCAAGCGCGCATGTTAACGGGCAACATCTGTAATGCTGGTAGATCATGACTACCAATGAAGGTATGCTTGAAATAATTCCACTTTTGTTTGGTTTGCACCAAGGTGTAAAAGATGCAGTTTGCCTATGTTTTTACTAATTTCCTTTCCTCTGTTAATGCTGCATGACCAATGAAGTCCATGCGCCCTAAAGCCCAAATAACTAACTTCACTGTGTTAACACGCGCGCCGGAGGGCCTCACATATAACGTGCAATGGAAGGGGGAGCGGTTCGGCCCCCTCCTAAGATCTCGGAAGCTGCTGAATCTTGAACGACAAACTGAGAAGGGTAGATTACGATTGCAGTAAAATGTTCTGCATAAATGTCATGGCCCTAGGTTAATGCCTTCAGGGACAAATCAGGTCGATATCGGCCACCACATCGCGTCGCTTAGCCACCTCACCGACAAAACCCGAGCGACCTTGGACACTCGGCGGCCGCCGTCGGGTCGATGAACTTCCGAGTCACTAATGGCTGTACGCACGGTATGACAAGTTATGAATGGAAATGCATAATCTATGCATAGTTTCATGCTTCGATGAAGATGAGAGGCCAAGTTGAAGCCCATTAACGCCCGATGTCCTCATATGAGGACAGCAACATTTACAGAATATAATGGAAATCTGGTTAGTCGCAAACTGCCCAAATACTTTGAAAAGTTTTCATAAGGTATCTGCGGATCTCTTGGTGTGTTCAGATTTCGCAACTGCTCGCACATGAATACTTGGATTTAATCCTTAGATATAATCCTTAGATTTAGCGTTTTTTCGGCATCCTGAAGCTAAACTGTAAGCCATTCCGGACAGGTGTTCTAGTCAAGCATTTACATAACCTTGTAGCGCGCATGGATACAAGATTGTTTGAATGTACAAACGCTGATATTTATTTCCCATGATCAACGAACACTAACCGTCTGGCGCCTGCTAAAAGTATGTGTCATCAAATGAGGACACCGGGAGGAAGGGGTGGGAGCCGGCCGGGGCCGCGTGGTGGGGGATTAGGGACGGCCGGCCGGGGCCGCGTGGTGGGGGATTAGGGACGGCCGGCCGGGGCCGCGTGGTGGGGGATTAGGGACGGCCGGCCGGGGCCGCGTGGTGGGGGATTAGGGACGGCCGGCCGGGGCCGCGTGGTGGGGGATTAGGGACGGCCGGCCGGGGCCGCGTGGTGGGGGATTAGGGCCGGCCGGCCGGGGCCGCGTGGTGGGGATTAGGGACGGCCGGCCGGGGCCGCGTGGTGGGGGATTAGGGACGGCCGGCCGGGGCCGCGTGGTGGGGGATTAGGGACGGCCGGCCGGGGCCGCGTGGTGGGGGATTAGGGACGGCCGGCCGACGTCCATGTCCTGCCCGGCCCACAGTATTTGCCATGTGCGCGTTGTGAGTTGCGAGTGGTAAATGGTGCTGGAGCAAATCACAACTGCCTGCTCCGATTTACTAGCCAAAACATCCCACTTCCGCCGGATGTCATCACGTGAGGACAGGCTGGAACACACCCTTAGGATATAAGGGGGCGTACGACACTTTCAGGACGACTTCACAGTGATGACATTAGCTACGTTAATGAGTTTGACAGGCTGGAACATACCCTTAGGATATAAGGGGGCGTACGACACTTTCAGGACGACTTCACAGTGATGACATTAGCTACGTTAATGAGTTTGACAGGCTGGAACACACCCTTAGGATATAAGGAGTTGTACGAAACTTTCAGGACGACTTCACAGTGATGACATTAGCTACGTTAATGAGTTTGAGCAGTCTTATTCAAATATGTATAATACCCGACTTGAATTGGATAACTATACCATTGCAGTTTTGCATTAATTCATCCGCCATTAATTCCACAACACACCGAGATTTTATCACAGTAACATTGTCTCACGTATATGGGTTATTCCTCAGAAGCATAAAACTATCCGTACAGTCTCTTACTTACTTACAGCTGCTTCTTATTTACTTGCTGCTTTCGCGTTGGTGAAACAAGCCCTGTAATGCCTGTTTTGCGGTTGAAGCTGGCTTCCTCCAATGATTGGAGAAGGTTGGCCATTTAAGCAAAGGTCAGTCGATGAACGTGAATCCGGCGGCTCTGCTTACTGTACTTTAAAGCTCAGGGTACAGGTTGTACGTGTATTTCATGATGTTCTACCACTGCGTGCGGTTATCTGCCTTATCATACTGTTGGACTTAGTAGCTGGCGGATATTTATCACTTCCAATTATTCACAGATGGTAAGTTATGAATATGCAAAGGGACAGTGGCAACGCTATTTGTATGGAAAGTACAAGAAAAATGAAGAGACCAGGAATAGGTTGGCTGGTTGGTTGGTTGGTTACTTGGACTTTAGGGCGCACGGACCATGACGATTACATAGTGCTCATGACCATAAGCTCATCAGCAGAGGCGCAGCCAAGTTGGCTGGTTGCCTGGTCCGCCCCCTGGCAACCAAGACTATACTAGATCAACCAAGAAATTTGGAAATGTTCACCATGTATAACGGTACATCGTAAATTTTCGACGAGTCAAGCGCTCCCAGATAGATGTCTGTTTCATGACATGCTTTATTGGTCGGCCCTCCCCTAAAGAAAATCCGGGCTGCACACCTGGTAATAAGTGATCAACAACAAATGTGGTTGGCAACGACAGTACAAATATGTTTCAAGTACATAAAAAATGCGAAACCTAACTGGTATCAAAAATACAGTTGAAAGTGTGGCCGACATCCACGTTTCACATAATTGGCAAAAACTAAAACAGAACACCAAATTACGCCTCCACATCATGTTCCTGTTTTCACATCTATAGGATTACCACAACACTTCGTGACTGCACGCTGTGTACAACGTGTGGAAGAATGACTTTTTATGTCAACTTCTTCATGAACTTGATTAAAGGGCTGTAATGTACGCCAATGTCAATATTCTGAGAATGGCTAACATTCGCTGGTTCAAAATGAGCACAACTGTTAAATTACGGATCGTAGGTTGTTTAATTTCGATTTTAGACGACTTCACTGATCGAGACGGTTCAGAAAATGAGCATGCTGATATAGTCATCGTGATTAAGTATCAAGAGACGGAATAACATGAAGCATAAAACACTGAACAATCCCACAATTTTGGATTTTGGTGCAAATGGACTCCATATGGCTCAGCTAATCGGATAGACCTGTTGAAGCTACATCTGTTCACACTTTTGGCCAAACTTGACCTGCCTACCGTGGATGGCTCCGAACGACATGCAAAACAACATTTCGAAAACAACTCGTCACCTACCCTCCCCTGCTGAGGACAGGCGACCTAACCTAGACATTCACTGTCTGGCCTACTGAGAGCAGAAACCTAGCCGAGGCATCCACTGCCTAACTCACTGGGAGCTGGTAACCTAGCCTAGGCATACACTGCCTAACTTACTGAGAGCGGGAATCCTAGTTTAGACATCCACTGCCTAACATACTGAGTCTAGTGGGAGGGTGAATACCCCGTCGATGCTTCATCCATTTTTTGCTATAATGGCAAGCCAAGGGGAAAATATGAGATAACTGTCTGCCAAAGGACCGATCATATAGTCTCAGATTTGAACACTTGAGGTCAATTAGTGACCTCGTCCAGCCAAGTGTATAAATGTCACGATAATCGGGTGTCGACAAGCTCAACCGGGCCCTATGCCGAATCTAACCCAAGTAGAGCATCGAAATAGATGTTTGATTGGACGGGTTTTGCTCGCGAACTGTTGCAACATTTCACCTTGCCTCGGCACGACTGCGGTCGGCCGACTAAGTTAGATCGTGTTGCAAGTCAGCAGCTTGATATCGAGGCACTCACAGCACCCTGGAAATGAATACTTCAAAGCTGGCAGGCTGAACTTTGTGACTGATTTGGAAGAGAAGACAGCATGCGCATTTTAGGTAAAAGTGAAGAGTTAAGTAAGGCATGTAAGGATTACTTAGGTTAGGTGAAAGGTTGCTCACTCGACATCAGCGCTGCGGTGGCAATTTGAGGCCAAAGTAATTATCTCGCTTTGATTTAATGCCGTTGATACGACATGGTGTGAGCTACCCCACATATGACACCATAAATCTTTATTTGTGTGAACAAAGTAACTGGAGTAATAAGATAAAAGTACTATTTATGGTAGAAAATAACTGTATATTTCACACATTCCTCCAGGAATAACGTCACAAATCAGTCAGTTTATGTTCTCCGGAGTGTTGTTCACATAAACCACAGAGAATGCATCACTACGTCCAACACATTCCAACCAAGCGCAGTTCGTTGGAGCGCTGGCCTGCTCTGGTCTCCCCTGTCCTGGCGACACAGGGTTCGAGTCGCTTTGTGCGCTCGCATTTAGCCCCCGGCTGGGAGGGTCAGTTGGCAGCTGGCCCGATAAGGCCAGGGACGAGCTACCGGGCGGCCGTGTCGGTGCATTGACGGCACGTTAAACTTTTGGTCAAAATTCTGCCATTGAACTGGAATTCATAGACCGGGTGGTGGGGCCAGGGTTCACGCAACAAGCTCTGCTTAGCAATGGGACCCTGGTTCATAAAGCCACCCCAGCAAGAACTCGGATTAAATTTATTTAAAAAAAAAATATAATAAATACGTCAGCCGGTCACGTGTTGCCACACCACATCAGCCGGTCACGTGCTGCCACACCACGTCAGCCGGTCACGTGCTGCCACACCACATCAGCCGGTCACGTGCTGCCACACCACGTCAGCCGGTCACGTGCTGCCACACCACGTCAGCCGTTCACGTGCTGCCACACCACATCAGCCGGTCACGTGCTGCCACACCACTCAGCCGGTCACGTGCTGCCACACCACATCAGCCGGTCACGTCTGCCACACCACGTCAGCCGTTCACGTGCTGCCACACCACATCAGCCGGTCACGTGCTGCCACACCACATCAGCCGGTCACGTGCTGCCACACCACGTCAGCCGGTCACGTGCTGCCACACCACATCAGCCGGTCACGTGCTGCCACACCACATCAGCCGGTCACGTGCTGCCACACCACGTCAGCCGGTCACGTGCTGCCACACCACGTCAGCCAGTCACGTGCTGCCACACCACGTCAGCCGTTCACGTGCTGCCACACCACGTCAGCCGGTCACGTGCTGCCACACCACGTCAGCCGGTCACGTGCTGCCACACCACGTCAGCCGGTCACGTGCTGCCACACCACATCAGCCGGTCACGTGCTGCCACACCACATCAGCCGGTCACGTGCTGCCACACCACATCAGCCGTTCACGTGCTGCCACACCACGTCAGCCGTTCACGTGCTGCCACACCACGTCAGCCAGTCACGTGCTGCCACACCACGTCAGCCGTTCACGTGCTGCCACACCACGTCAGCCGGTCATGTGCTGCCACACCACGTCAGCCGGTCACGTGCTGCCACACCACGTCAGCCGGTCATGTGCTGCCACACCACGTCAGCCGGTCACGTGCTGCCACACCACATCAGCCGGTCACGTGCTGCCACACCACATCAGCCGGTCACGTGCTGCCACACCACATCAGCCGTTCACGTGCTGCCACACCACGTCAGCCGGTCACGTGCTGCCACACCACGTCAGCCGGTCATGTGCTGCCACACCACGTCAGCCGGTCACGTGCTGCCACACCACATCAGCCGTTCACGTGCTGCCACACCACGTCAGCCGGTCACGTGCTGCCACACCACGTCAGCCGGTCATGTGCTGCCACACCACGTCAGCCGGTCACGTGCTGCCACACCACGTCAGCCGGTCACGTGCTGCCACACCACGTCAGCCAGTCACGTGCTGCCACACCACGTCAGCCGGTCATGTGCTGCCACACCACGTCAGCCGGTCATGTGCTGCCACACCACGTCAGCCGGTCATGTGCTGCCACACCACGTCAGCCGGTCACGTGCTGCCACACCACGTCAGCCGGTCATGTGCTGCCACACCACGTCAGCCGGTCATGTGCTGCCACACCATGTTCCCCGACGGTCGCGAAACAGCCGTTGAGGTAGACTAACCCTCCGTTGAGGTAGACTAACCCTCCGGTCAGATCCGGCCACCCGGCCTCGGGAGCGGGGGGAGGGGGCTCGTTGAAGACCTCCCTTTAGCTTCCAAATTAGATACAAGACTGACAAAGAATTCATTGGAAAGCCATCGAGGAAGAAAGCCAAAAAATTACATTTATTTTTCTTCTTCAATTGCTTTGAAATTGAAACAACGATTTTTTATTAAAAGAAATTGGCGATTCAAAATATTTGATGTCAGCATCATGGAGCAATGTATGTTGTACAATGCAATTGTGATACTATTTAGCTAATTAAAGCTTAAAAACCATAAAACAGCAGTGTCTAAATAGGTTTAGCCCAATTTGCGTACTTTATCCCGACCTGACCTGAGTTCACTTGACGAAGGCCAAGCAACTTGGATAAGAAACTTCTCCTGATGCTTCTGCATGCATGTAAATGTAAAGGATGGGTTATAACACACATATTTCGAAAATAGGAAAGTTGGTCCCAATGGCAAACATTGGGGATGACCTCAAGCCACTAATCTGACCTCAGCCAGACATTGTGGGTGACCTCCGGTCACTAATCTGACCTCAGGCAAACATTGGGGGTGACCTCAGGCCACTTATCTGACCTCAGGCAAACATTGGGGGTGACCTCAGGCCACTTATCTGACCTCAGCCAGACATTGTGGGTGACCTCAGGTCACTAATCTGACCTCAGGCAAACATTGGGGGTGACCTCAAGTCACTTATCTGACCTCAGACAGACATCCGAGACATACGCTTTGTAGGCGCTGTCCTTTGTAGGCGCTGTCCAATTGCACTCGCGTAGCCAGCTTCATTTCAACATCTTTTGATTTAGATGAGTTATTAATCTTCAAGCATTCTTGGTAGTGGTCGTCTTTTACCTGAGTCAAGTCAATGACGTTGCTTGACATGATGTTGAAATTTTCACGTCGGACGTAAAGCAGATCAGCATCATCATAATGCTTATTGTATTGCTTACGATTCTATTGAACATTTTCTCAGATCAAGGAATAGGCACTGCAAATTCCGTGATGCATGGCGCCGCCATTTTTCACTGTCGCGGAAAACTCATGTGGGAGCGTAAAATACCCCCCCCCCGTAATGGGGCGAATTAGCACTCCTCAGTGGGGAAGAGTAACTCAGTACTACAGGCAATGGTCACGCGTCAGGCCACCAGCCTGCTACTGATTATGTCTCTCCCGCTCTGGCCACAATACAAACAAAACGACGAGGATATCATGAGACCGCTGGAGTTTCAAAACATTGCCGATTGAACCCGAACTGTAGTCACGTGAAGGGATCAATATCGACGATTCGCGTACATCTGCGTACCCTACGTCACTTCATTGATTCGCGCACATTTGCATAGCCTATGTTATTTAATTGATTCGCACACCTCTGCATAGCCTACGTTATTTAATTGATTCGCGCACATCTGCATACGTCACTTTATTGACTGCAGAATGCAAAATGACTGCATCAATGGTTGATAGGTAGACCATCCTCAGATCGATCATCCAATTAATCCACGCCTGTTGAACAATGCAGCAAAAAGTTGACGTGATCCTCAAACAAACACAGAACATGCAGACCTCCCATACACTTCACAAATCTCCTGAAAACGAAGAGCACGCGTAGATGGTGCAACACTGCGTAGTTCTCTCCAATAGTTCTCACGTACTTTCTCCCATACACATTTTCAAGCACGCCTCGACTATAAACTTCAGGCTTGGCGCCAAATTACATCGCAGATTGCATTGCTATCTGGAAACCAGTTGTGAGAAGATGTTCAGGGACTGTTAGTGAGTTGGAAAATCTGGCTACAATGTAGTCCCCAGCCAGCCATAGCCGTCAGTTAGCGTCGTGGCATTAAACCAACACTGGAGCGAAGATGGACCGCAAGGCGTGCAGCAGAAGGGGGTCCAGACCACGGCAAGGCGTACAGCAGAAGGGGGTCCAGACCACGGCAAGTCGTGCAGCAGAAGGTGGTCCAGACCACGGCAGGGCGTACAGCAGAAGGCGGTCCAGACCACGACAAGGCGTGCAGTAGAAGGTGGTCCAGACACTCTGCGCCTGGCCTGGCTCCAGCCTTTGTCCCCAGCCATTGCATGGATAATGTAAATGGCTCCAGCCTTTGTCCCCAGCCATTGCATGCACAATGTAACTGGCTCCAGCCTTTGTCCCCAGCCATTGTATGCACAATGTACGTGGCTCCAGCCTTTGGCTCCGGCCTTTGGCTCCGGCCTTTGGCTCCGGCCTTTGGCTCCGGCCTTTGGCTCCGGCCTTTGGCTCCGGCCTTTGGCTCCGGCCTTTGGCTCCGGCCTTTGGCTCCGGCCTTTGGCTCCGGCCTTTGGCTCCGGCCTTTGGCTCCGGCCTTTGGCTCCGGCCTTTGGCTCCGGCCTTTGGCTCCAGCCTTTGGCTCCGGCCTTTGGCTCCGGCCTTTGGCTCCAGCCTTTGGCTCCAGCCTTAGCCTTTGGCTCCAGCCTTTGGCTCCAGCCTTTGGCTCCAGCCTTTGGCTCCAGCCTTTGGCTCCAGCCTTTGGCTCCAGCCTTTGGCTCCAGCCTTTGGCTCCAGCCTTTGGCCCAGCCTTTGGCTCCAGCCTTTGTCTCCAGCCTTTGGCTCCAGCATTTAGCTCCAGCCTTTGAGCCCAACCATAGCATGCGCAATGTACATGGCTTTAGCCTTTGGCTCCAGCCTTTGGCTCTAGCCTTTGAGCCCAACCATAGCATACGCAATGTACGTGGCTCTAGCCTTTGGCTCCAGCTTTTAATCCCAGCCATGGTATGCACAATATACGTGAATTGTAGCAAACAGATGTCGCTAAATATTACACGTTTTGTACACGGCGGGTGGGTATAAGGAACGAGGAGGTGGAGAGCATCCATAGGCTAAGAACCCTACCCACTGACAGTTGGCATGAGCTACTCAGCTTTTCACGTATCAGGATACTCCATGTTGAAACATAAACGTGATTTAATTTCCCCCATTTCCCCGTAGTTTTCTCTCTGTGAGACTGCGTGACTAACCAACTGTGTCGTAGTTCAGACTCGATCTAGGCAAAGCCTTTTACAGTGCCGCAATTGGCACCCTTCTCATCAGAGCATTTGCTGCATTGCATAATATCTCATTACAGATGCACGGGCCACGTTGCGTCACACAGAGGTTTATTCCGCGCCACTGTGCTCAACGCTGCTCGACCATAATCACCTGAGTGGGGTCTACATGCGCATTCACAGAAATGTAACTGTCACACCAAAGTTTCCAGAATGAATTCATTGAAGGTCATGCTAAGATAATGTGCCTGAAATGGCACAATACTGGTCATACTGGCCAGAATGCGGCAGTCATGGTGGTGCCGCCAGTCGCACACCAGTCAGTCATGCTGGTGCCGGCAGTCACACACCAGTCAGTCATGTTGGTGCCGACAGTCGTACAACAATGAGGCCGACCATATGGCCACTAGTGGAGAGGTGCAGCACTTCCAGACGTATTAAGTACGTCCCGGTAGGGCTATAAACGAGACGCCGAGAACGGCGTCTAGAACGGCAGATACTGGGGAGGGGAGGGGTGACGTAGGGAGCGTGGAGCACGGGATGTCCGTACTACCAGCACCCAGCTAGATACTGGAGGGGGGGCGGGGGGGGATAAGGAGCGTGGAGCACGGGAATGTCCGTACTACCAGCACCCAGCCAGATACTGGGGAGGGGGGGGTAAGGAGCGTGGAAGACGGGATATCCACACTGCCAGCACCCAGCTAGATACTGGGGGGGGGGGGGGGTAAGGAGCGTGGAGCACGGGATGTCCGTACTACCAGCACACAGCTAGATACTGGAGGGTGGGGTAAGGAGCGTGGAAGATGGGATATCCACACTCCCAGCACCCAGCTAGATACTGGAGGGTGGGGTAAGGAGCGTGGAGCACGGGATGTCCGTACTACCAGCACCCAGCTAGATACTGGAGGGTGGGGTAAGGAGCGTGGAGCACGGGATGTCCGTACTACCAGCACCCAGCTAGATACTGGAGGGTGGGGTAAGGAGCGTGGAGCACGGGATGTCCACACTCCCAGCACCCGGACATGGACAATGTATACCACTAGACGTGTAAGCCGTCCACAGAGGCACGTGGATTCGAGTACCGTATTGCGTCCATGAGTCGGCCGGCAGCTAAGTCTGGCTTACAGCCGGGCAGGACCCGACTCGGCGCCTCGAGCCGTGTCGGCGTACTGGCGACCTGCTCAACTGCCAGCTACAGTTGAGCCGGTGAACTGGATATTCCCGACCGGATGTTCGGCTAAGGGTGGAGGTGGATATTTCTGATTTTCATTTGGGCAATGGAGGCGGTGTCTAAATTCGCGTCTGTATGCGATACAGCTCCTTAGCTGTAGGACACTACGCACGAGGTTGACAAGAATGCATTCGCCCCAATATGACCTCAGGATGATGAGTGGACCAGGAGAGTCTGGCCGTTGTTATCGCCAACTACGCCCGACAGTAGCAAACAAGAAAAGTAATTAGGAAATTCAGCATTAAGATACCACACCGGAACTTCGGTGGTGCAAGTACCGAATCTACAATGTTATGTAGCCTCTAATGACCTCTAATGACGATACCCCACCAGGGTGCCGAGCGCCTGCGCGCCACCGCCAGCTGTTTTTCGGTGGTCGCGTCAAAGCGTCGGGGTTGCGAAGTTTGCAACACCCCGGCATGATAAAGGGTGTAGGAAACGTATTCACAGTCACGAGTATTTCACAAATACACAACCCGCTAGTCCGAACACGTCGTTCCGCATCCAGCCTTTCTTCAACTCTGCTCCCGGTCACATCAATGGTGTTGCTGGTTGGTTGGTTGGTTATTGGTTTTACGACACGTCGACTGTCGAGTCATATGGGGTCGCCAATCTCTCACGCCGATTGGTCGCGGGCGAAGAGTAGCGACAGGTGAGACTCGAACCCACAATCTTTCGATTGTGAGACGAGCATCTTACCCCTAGACCACTCGTCCCCCTCAATGGTGTTGCAATGCTGTCAAAGTGTGCTTCAGCAAGACATGGCTCGTCTAAATATAAAACGGCATAAAACAAGATTGTAGTATATGTTGACGTTGTCCGAATTGTATGTCGCATGTATGTGCAGTGGTCTCTACTCTCTACGCATAGATGAGTAGTGGTCTTCACTGTGGGTGCTCAGGACTCACCTGCTATTTGTGGCGCTGCTGGCGCCGAGTTTTGCAACGGCGTTTTATCTGGAACACAAGGGAATGCATCAAATCAACGAAAAGCACAGTGTCTATAGTTCGGCATCCGAACCAGGCTTGGTATCTGGCATATTTGTACGGGTACTACTATGCCCTATGAATGGGGCCGTTCTTAGTACATGCTGTTCACATACAACATTGTCGGTGCTACTAAGCATTCGTGCAGTAATATTCATGAATAGGCGAACAATGGGTGGACGAATGTTCGCGTCTACCGACCAATAATATGTACACGAACGTTTGCTTCTATCCATCAATAATATATATACAAATGTTTGCGTTTACCGACCAATAATATGTACACGAATGTTCGAGTCTACCGACCAGCACCCAGCTAGATACTGCGGGGGTGGGGGGGGGCGTAAGGAGCGTGGAGCACGGGATGTCCGTACTACCAGTACTACCAGCACCCAGCTAGATAATGGGGGGGGGGGTGCGTACTATTAATAATAATAATAATAATAATAACAATAATAATAATAATAATATACACGAATGTTCGCGTTTACCAAGCAATAATATGCATAGGAATGTTTGCGTCTGCTGAACAATAATGTATACACGAATGTTTGCGTATACCGGCCGATAATATGTACATGTAATGCTAGCGTCGACGTGCATATTATTTCATTTCATTGATTGCGCCATTTTTCCATAATATTTGGTCGATGTCAACTGCTGTAAGCATGAGCACATGAACAGGGGAGAATTTATGAAATGAACGAATAGAAATAAAAAAACATCGAACGACACTCAACAACAATAAGCAGAATAATAGACAACATATTACATGCATCACAAGCACATGTTCATACAATCATCTGTGTGACTGTCAGTGGTGCCAGCAGTCGTCTGTGGTACTGTCAGTGGTGCTATCAGTCGTCTGTGGTACTGTCAGTGGTGTCAGCAGTCGTCTGTGGTACTGTCAGTGGTGCTATCAGTCGTCTGTGGTACTGTCAGTGGTGCTATCAGTCGTCTGTGGTACTGTCAGTGGTGCCAGCAGTCGTCTGTGGTACTGTCAGTGGTGCTATCAGTCGTCTGTGGTACTGTCAGTGGTGCCAGCAGTCGTCTGTGTGACTGTCAGTGGTGCCAGCAGTCGTCTGTGGTACTGTCAGTGGTGCTATCAGTCGTCTGTGGTACTGTCAGTGGTGCTATCAGTCGTCTGTGGTACTGTCAGTGGTGTCAGCAGTCGTCTGTGTGACTGTCAGTGGTGCCAGCAGTCGTCTGTGCGACTGTCAGTGGTGCCAGCAGTCGTCTGTGGTACTGTCAGTGGTGCTATCAGTCGTCTGTGGTACTGTCAGTGGTGCTATCAGTCGTCTGTGGTACTGTCAGTGGTGTCAGCAGTCGTCTGTGGTACTGTCAGTGGTGCCAGCAGTCGTCTGTGGTACTGTCAGTGGTGCTATCAGTCGTCTGTGGTACTGTCAGTGGTGCCAGCAGTCGTCTGTGGTACTGTCAGTGGTGCTATCAGTCGTCTGTGGTACTGTCAGTGGTGCCATCAGTGTCTGTCGCGTGTCGTGGTCGTCTGTGGTACTGTCAGTGGTGCCGTCCTAGTCAGTGGTGCCGTCTGTGGTACTGTCAGTGGTGCCAGTCAGTCGTCTGTGGTACTGTCAGTGGTGCCAGTCGTCTGTGGTACTGCCGTCAGTGGTGCCAGCAGTCGTCTGTGGTACTGTCAGTGGTGCCAGCAGTCGTCTGTGGTACTGTCAGTGGTGCCAGTCAGTGCCGTCAGTGGTGCTGTCAGTGGTGCATCGTCTGTGGTACTGTCAGTGGTGCTATCAGTCGTCTGTGGTACTGTCAGTGGTGCCAGCAGTCGTCTGTGGACCGTCAGTGGTGCCAGCAGTCGTCTGTGGTACTGTCAGTGGTGCCAGCAGTCGTCTGTGGTACTGTCAGTGGTGTCAGCAGTCGTCTGTGTGACTGTCAGTGGTGTCAGCAGTCGTCTGTGGTACTGTCAGTGGTGCTATCAGTCGTCTGTGCGACTGTCAGTGGTGCTAGTCAGTGGTCTCAGCGTCTGTGGTACCAGTGGTGCCATCAGTCGTGCCAGTGGTCGTCAGTGGTCCCAGCAGTCGTCTGTGGTACTGTCAGTGGTGCTATCAGTCGTCTGTGGTACTGTCAGTGGTGCTATCAGTCGTCTGTGGTACTGTCAGTGGTGCCAGCAGTCGTCTGTGTGACTGTCAGTGGTGTCAGCAGTCGTCTGTGGTACTGTCAGTGGTGCTATCAGTCGTCTGTGGTACTGTCAGTGGTGCTATCAGTCGTCTGTGGTACTGTCAGTGGTGCCAGCAGTCGTCTGTGGTACTGTCAGTGGTGCTATCAGTCGTCTGTGGTACTGTCAGTGGTGCCAGCAGTCGTCTGTGGTACTGTCAGTGGTGCCAGCAGTCGTCTGTGGTACTGTCAGTGGTGCTATCAGTCGTCTGTGGTACTGTCAGTGGTGCTATCAGTCGTCTGTGGTACTGTCAGTGGTGCTATCAGTCGTCTGTGGTACTGTCAGTGGTGCCAGCAGTCGTCTGTGGTACTGTCAGTGGTGCTATCAGTCGTCTGTGGTACTGTCAGTGGTGCTATCAGTCGTCTGTGCGACTGTCAGTGGTGTCAGCAGTCGTCTGTGGTACTGTCAGTGGTGCCAGCAGTCGTCTGTGGTACTGTCAGTGGTGCTATCAGTCGTCTGTGGTACTGTCAGTGGTGCCAGCAGTCGTCTGTGGTACTGTCAGTGGTGCCAGCAGTCGTCTGTGGTACTGTCAGTGGTGCTATCAGTCGTCTGTGGTACTGTCAGTGGTGCTATCAGTCGTCTGTGGTACTGTCTGTGGTGCTATCAGTCGTCTGTGGTACTGTCAGTGGTCTCAGCAGTCGTCTGTGGTACTGTCAGTGGTGCTATCAGTCGTCTGTGGTACTGTCAGTGGTGCCAGCAGTCGTCTGTGGTACTGTCAGTGGTGCTATCAGTCGTCTGTGCGACTGTCAGTGGTATCAGCAGTCGTCTGTGGTACTGTCAGTGGTGTCAGCAGTCGTCTGTGGTACTGTCAGTGGTGCCAGCAGTCGTCTGTGGTACTGTCAGTGGTGTCAGCAGTCGTCTGTGCGACTGTCAGTGGTGCCAGCAGTCGTCTGTGGTACTGTCAGTGGTGTCAGCAGTCGTCTGTGGTACTGTCAGTGGTGTCAGCAGTCGTCTGTGTGACTGTCAGTGGTGCTATCAGTCGTCTGTGGTACTGTCAGTGGTGCCAGCAGTCGTCTGTGGTACTGTCAGTGGTGCCAGCAGTCGTCTGTGGTACTGTCAGTGGTGCCAGCAGTCGTCTGTGGTACTGTCAGTGGTGCTATCAGTCGTCTGTGGTACTGTCAGTGGTATCAGCAGTCGTCTGTGCGACTGTCAGTGGTGTCAGCAGTCGTCTGTGTGACTGTCAGTGGTGTCAGCAGTCGTCTGTGTGACTGTCAGTGGTGCCAGCAGTCGTCTGTGGTACAAACTACTGCTGACACCACTGACAAGTGGTGTCAGCAGTAGTTTGTGGTACTGTCAGTGGTGTCAGCAGTCATATGTGTGACTGTAAATAGTGCCAGCAGTCGTCTGTGGTACTGTCAGTGGTGCTATCAGTCGTCTGTGGTACTGTCAGTGGTATCAGCAGTCGTCTGTGGTACTGTCAGTGGTGCTATCAGTCGTCTGTGGTACTGTCAGTGGTGTCAGCAGTCGTCTGTGGTACTGTCAGTGGTGTCAGCAGTCGTCTGTGTGACTGTCAGTGGTGCCAGCAGTCGTCTGTGGTACTGTCAGTGGTGCCAGCAGGTACATCCCAACAATCGCTCACCGAACGCGTAGTTATTTCAAACTAATCTTACTTTTACATTGAGACGAAGTTGCGATGCATTTTATGTGGCCCAAGACCCTTTTCCAGCCACAGCAGTTCTAAATATTGCAGCCGCTCAGCAGCTTCTGTGCATGCCTGAGAAAGACTGATGGTGGCTGGGTCTGTTCTGGCCTCTCGGGGTGTAGGACATTATGCAAGCGAAGTAGGTATGTCATTGATGGCAGGTGTAGTGTGAAGAGACTAGAGTGAATAATGTTGTGGGGTTCCTGTTTGCATGCATGTATGCATGTGTGTATGTACGTATGTATGTATGTATGTATGCATGCATGTATGTATGTATGTATGTATGTATGCATGCATATATGTGCATATGTGCATGTGTGCATGTGTGTGTGGGGTGATGGGTGTGTGAGTCGTGAGGATGTGTCCAAACTCATTGGAAAGAAGTGAAAACATGAGCATTCCAACCCCATCAAGTTCAATTTGGAGCATCCCAGATTACCGTCCGTCAAATCCATACAAGTCTGAGGTCCACGAACATTCGTGTGGGTCTGGGTCTGGGTGACATTCATGTGGGTCTGAGTCTGGATGTCATTGTGTGCGGCACTTGTGGGTCATTCATGTGGGTATGGGTGTCATTCACGTGGGTCTGGGTCTGGGTGTCACTGTGTGCGTCACTTGTGGGCCATTCATGTGGGTATGGGTATTATTCACGTGGGTCTGGGTCTGGGTGTCATTGTGTGCGTCACTTGTGGGTCATTCATGTGGGTATGGGTGTCATTCACGTGGGTCTGCGCCTGGGTATCTTCATTTCGTACAAAGTAACGACATAGCAATTATTGCGTTGCCAGACACAGCACATGATGATAGTGTCCACTCAAAGCACCTTGAAAATGTTTACTCCCCTCACAAAACATTGAACCATGTAAGGGAAAGGGATCGCTATCTACGCTCTTAAAACACTCACAATTGCACGCTTGACTCTGTTGGAGCAAACCGGTCACGAAAAGTGGGTCTGGGATAACAAACAAACTACACGAATCACATTTTATTTGTTTGCTATCGCCTGACACCAACCTTCGCGCAAACCGACTTCGTTCCGTCATTGAAAATTGAACAGAAGGCATTGGTCTTGCCAACCAATACCTACTCACCAACAGCTCTATTCTCATATTGAGGGATTTCAACGCGGAAAGCAGATATTTGGAGCAAACAGTAAACTTCCAGAGAATCACCGCACCACGTCATTTGACTGCAGACTTTATGACACCACCAACGTGTTGGGCCCACCGCAATGAACTGAGGGGCTGACGAAGACAAACACTTGCGACTCGCGGGACCTTGCCTTTACTGGTGACAGTACGAAAGGAAAAAATGTGCACACTCTTTTTTAGCAATTAGACCACTTCTCAGTATTTGCTACACTAAACATTAACACACCGGACATTGTGACTATGGACAGGACGTCATGGGGTTATAGCATACTGAACTCAGATATTTTTATTCGTTCTCTTCTTGTTATGAAACGGACGATTATACTTGACAAGGACATTGCCACTGCTATGAATGGCTTTACGTCAAGAATCCTTAGTACGGAGCTGGCAGATATTGCAATTCCTATCAAACCACAGTACATTTACGGACAAACGACAGATAGACAGACCACGGGAAAACATGGACAAACCATGGGAAAACAGGCAGACCATGAGAAAACATAGGCAAACCATGGGTGAACAGGGCAGACCGGGAGTAAACATAGACCGGCCATGGGCAAACATAAGCAGATCATGAGTAAACATAAAGAGACCATGAGTAAACACAGACAAAATATTAGTAGACACAGACAGGCCATGACTGTGTACAGATGGACAGGCAATGTAAGCATAGCCAGACCATGTGTAAGCATAGACAGACCACGGGCTAACATAGACAGGACATGGGTAAACATAGACAGACCATGGAGAAACATAGACAGAACATGGATAGACATAGACAGACCACGGACAAACATAGACAGACCATGGGTAAATCTAGGCAGATTATGTGTAAACAACGATCTGAAGCGCCGTCTTAGAAAACGCAATCGATTTCTCAGACAAGCTAAATCACAGCAGTCGGATACAGACTGGTGCCGCCTGAGACAACGAAGACAATTAATCACGAACATAAATAAACAACTCCAGCAAAATAATTTGCAAGTCAAGGTCGACAAGGTATCTGAGCACAAACACAATGCCCACATATATAACTAAATACTTCGAAATATCACAAAGTGTAAGCAAGACAGGACAATCCCACCCCTTGTTCGACAAACCAGCGAGACACCACGTGACAACTGTGACACATCTCCTCTTCTTAGCAACACTTCTTCACGGCAAATATTTGAGATGTCAGCTGAACGCAAACCACCGGCCACATATCACACACGCCCGACGCTCACTCTGAGCAGCACTGAAGCTTCTGAACAAGGGACACTAGGTCTGTTACATGCTTTATATCCCTAACAAGAGGCACTAAGTCTGGAGCATGCGTTAGATCCCAACAAATCAACTGGATCGGACAACCGCGCCGAGACAATGCTGATACTCTCGGCAATTCCTATCGTTCAACCGTTAACGAAATTGTTTATCAAAGCACTTCAAAGAGACAACTTTCCCATTGCATAGAACATTGCAGGCATAAAGCTGATATTTAGAAACAAGGGATCCCCATCGAACCCTACAAATATTCGCCCTATTTCTCTCCCGTGTTGTACGTAGTTTTCTTGACTTGGGGAGACACAGTAGTTAAACGCATATACTAGCCTATCAACGACCATCAACGTTTGACTGACAAGCAGAGTGGACAGGGGCCCAGCCACAGCACACAGCTTCATCTCCTTTACCTGACTCATAATTTATGCAAAGCACTTGACACAGGATGCGACTTAGCCCTCCCCGTCTTTCCGGTCATATCCTCACACCTCGTCTGATGGGGGGGGGGTCGATACAACACCCCTCTAATCTCCAAACTAAGCGTAGCACGAAAACGAAAGAGGTGTCATCGGAAAACGCTCGACGAGTAGGGCCAGGTAACTAGCCCCAAAATTGTATCCACCCAAAAGTGACGTCATTAGGGGGCCTAGGTTTACACGACTTACATCATGTTTTTGGCTCTGGGGAGTTCATTTTGGGGGATTTGAAGAAATATTTATTTGGAATCAGAAAATGAAGGCGAAGTCGACCATGGCGCTACAATTTTTGCCCACCTAAAATCAAAACTTGATTTTTTTTATTTCAAAATTTTTAGTGTTCAATTTTCTTTAATTTTTTATAATGGGTAGAGCGGACCGAAAAACGTTGTTCGAAGTCAACTTGCTCTCATAAAAAAATGCTTACTTTAGCCAGTATCTTCGATTTTAGCACTAATATGCAAAACTAAAAAGTAATCAAAAACGGAAAAAATATAAATCCTCTGGTGCGTTTTGTTTCGTCCCTAAAGACAAGCAAACGCTGAAAGTGTCACAAAAATATCTTTATCCGTTAAAGTGTGACGACTGGTTGAACTTTTCTGGAGATGACCTCACTTGACCTTGACTAACTCGTTGATCCTAGATGACCTGACCTAAAAATCTTGACACAACATGCCAAATTGATGTGGGAAAAGGTATGCTACATTTTGGCGCGCTGCCGCGCGCCGTGCTTTTAATATCCGCGGAAAACCTTAGGGAGGGGAGGGGGGCGCATATCACCACCCCCCGAGACAGCGCGGGTTAACCTCCATCTTCTTCGACGTTTCGAAAGATCTTGACAAAATGTGGCATGGCGTCTACTATGGAAGTGCCAAATCGAACTTGAATTGAGTGTCCTTTTACTGACGTGACTAGCATTGTAACTGACTGATAGAGCACAACGTGTAACGGTCGAAATTCGACTTGGTCAGATTAACCCCGGTTGCCTCGAGGGCTCGGTTGGGGTCCCCTTCTCGCAATAAGGTACCTGAATGGACTTTCTACAAAAACTACTAATGACATTCTTTTATCTGCTAATGACACACCACTATGTGCAGCTCATTCACCTGACAACGTACAAACAACACAGACTTCGCTCTTAATTTGAAATTCACGAACTTCATAAATATGATCAATTATGCACAAGCATATTTAGCGCATCAACAGCAATTTATCCAACATTTCTGTTGTTGGCGAATCCAGACATTCCGTGGCTTAGTCACGAGGGTAAGGAAATCCCGGCTCCCCCGTCCCATAAATATATCGGAGCAAACTTATCCAAGATGTCAAATGCCATGAATATACAAACAATATTATATATAAGTGAAGCCTTTGAACCAATGCATTCAATAGCACCATACCTTCCGAGGTCCATTATTGACCAAGTTTATGCTACCTACACCAGATCCTATTCTGACTACTGTGACTTATCACAGCAATCGGAGCCTTCAGATGCGTATATATTCGAAACCGAGCTACTTGATTAGTGAAAGGTAATGCATGAAGGACATTGACTGATAAGCTAAGAAAGAGTTCGGGTAGTTGGGGTGGGATCTACTAGACAAAAGAAAAAATATGCATAAGCTTGCAATATACGATGCTCTTCAAAGCATAAATTCCAATATACCAACTTGCATCGGATCCACTTTTATGGAGACACGACTCATACAAATAGGCCGAACACTCCGAAATGGGTGATTCCAGAACAAATCACAAAGATAGACGCCGAATTCTTCACCACGCCCACTCAGGTTTTGATCAAAACTGGTGCACAGAGTTATCTACGGCTCAGATTGCGATTCTGATGCTTATAGTTGCTAGGTGAAATGGGTCATGAGACACAGGTTAGGAGAATGTTGAGGTCACGGAAGAAACAAATATTTTTTTTAAAAATCATTTTAATATTCTTAGTGGTAGCAATCAGGCCAGGACCAACCTATGTGTATGACTTAAGGGCGGAAGTTCTGCCAAATGTAATCAAAACACGCGTGGTCTTCTGAAGTCAACATTTGGCCACCTGCCCCGTGACGTTTCATTAAACTCGTGACCTTCTAAAAAAGTCATATTTTCATATTTTCATATTTTCATATTTTCATATTTTCGTTTTTGCTGACATCACGATGGATACTCTTTTCATGATACCATGGTGTAAGGTGCCTCACAGGATTTCGTCGTGGTGTGGTCTTCTCGTGTTGCTGGGGCCTGCTGATGCCGGAGCGACGCGTTATCGACGGTCGATCGCCACCATTTTATGACGTTTTCAGAGGTGTTGGTGGAGGCCGCAGCGGCCACAGACGTCCCTGGACAGGAATTGAACAGGAAAGTGGTTCAACTTTACGAGTCCGACGACATTAGTGAGTTGAACACTGGCAGCAGGATGCTAAACTGTTCGAGGTGCAAAAGGCACAAATGTGCAGAACAAAAGCGACTGGGCACTTTTGGGCAAACTTCGCGAACTGTAGATTGCTTTTTGGGAAGGAAATGACAACCCTGCCATCGGGGTTTCTACCATTGCGAGTCTGAGGCCTCACCACTGCGTGCTGGCCGACAGCGAGGCACTGACAAAGTCTGTTTGTGATCTGTTGATCGTTGCAAATGATTGATGTTGCGCTTCCGGCCGACGAGCATGTTTCCACGCCTGACGACGCAGTACCGCGGCTGACGGCGCAGTACCGCGGCTGACGACGCAGTACCGCGGCTGACGACGCAGTACCGCGGCTGACGGCGCAGTACCGCGGCTGACGGCGCAGTACCGCGGCTGACGGCGCAGTACCGCGGCTGACGACGCAGTACCGCGGCTGACGCGCTGTCACTTTATCGCCCTGGCGCAACCGCAGTACTAGCTGCGTGACTATTATGACAGTGAGGCGGCCCTGGTCGACGATTTTTTCTGGAAATTAGTCATTCGTCATCCAGGATGCGGCTCAAAGTTTTCATTGGGAAAACTACTAATGCACTCTTCGTCCGTTAGCGCTATGCACCAGTGATTCATACAAAAGCTTCTGCGTGATCTAACTCTCTAACGCAAGGCGTGGCTGTTGTGGCAGCGTTCCAGTCCGTGTCGATTCCTTACATACGGCAAATGCATTAAGAATAGGAGAAAGTCCACGTCTTCTCCGATGGTTTTGGTGTGGAAAAACAAGCATAACTGTGCAATTATTTGTAGCCACTAGAAACATTAGAGCATCGGATGTGAGTTGATTTTGTTTTTGGCAACCGCGCAGGCATAAATGCGTGCGATAGCATTGGTGGGCCGGCTAAGGTCAGGCCAAGGCCAGTGAGGTGCTATCTGAAACGTCCAGAGAATATATGCACCGCAGGCGCCCCGGGCGCTTAAATACTGACTACTACGAACAAAAATTGGCTAAGCCTGTGTGAGTTTGTTCGTTGATTTCATTTATAATGTGACTGGGGTTTCTAAATTCGATAAGATATATATTTTTTTTTAAACTTTGTGGAAAATGTACCGAACAAAACGTTGGCTATGTTGGACTCTTTTCATTCATTCACAATCACAAGAAGGTTGGGCAGAATTTCGCTTTTCATTGGTGCCACTCGTTACCTTTTGCTAAGCGCCATCTGGCTTCGAAAATGGTCATCTTCAATAGCTCACATATTCACGTATTTATAGGTGTTTGATCTTGACGGAACCGGCGACCTTGACCTTAGCAAGTGTTATCCATATGTGACTACCGTCAGCTTACGCATCATCAAAATTCAAGCCACGCAATATATTTGTTTTACGACCAGGGTTCGAAAACTACGGAGAAGATAGGGTGACCCGATTGCACCAGACATTACCTGCTTGACCTGACCTGGACTGTCAACGAAAAGAGATGGATAAAAATACTTTGAGTAACTATGACAGGTCAAGGATGAAAGTACCTAATGTCCTTGATCGCATCTCTCTATCTTGCTTAGACAAATAGTCAATAGGGGATCAAAATGACCCCCGTACACTGCAGGATTATAAAAATCCCCCGCACTGCGGGAGTTCAATAAGCATGTACGGGAGGACTAGCTTTGTCTTTCGTTTTTATTTCTTGGCTGGGAGTTTGCGAACGTCGCTGATCTGATCTGATATGATCTTATCTGATATATGGCCATCGGAGATCATTCATCTTAGATGACATCGGAATATTTGTTTTTGTTTCCCTAAAGAAATGGGTCCAGTACTTCACGAGTTCTGAGAGGGGGCGGGGGGGGACGAATCAGCCGGCGCATCAAATCAAGCATATAGCACCGCATGTGAAAACGGGGAAACCAAGCATATACCACTGCATGTGAAAACGGGTAAATCAAGCATATAGCACCGCATGTGAAAACGGGGAAACCAAAATAGTCAGAAAGTCAAGCATATAGCACCGCATGTGAAAACAGGTAAATCAAGCATATAGCATCGCATGTGAAAACGGGGAAACCAAAATAGTCAGAGAATAAGCATATAGCACCGCATGTGAAAACGGGGAAACCAAAATAGTCAGAAAAAAGTGTACTGTTCGTGGAGGGTGTCTAGAACTTATCGGAAGTCCGAAGTTGTATCGACAAACCGAAGTCACTAGCCTCATTACAATTCGAGCTTTGGGACAAAGGTGGGAGCTGGGTCGAAGAGGCGGTCTTTTAGATTCCGGGAACCTGTGGAACCACACATCAGCGAGCGGCAATTTTGTTTGCATGTAGTGACTCATTTACAGTGTAATCGTTCTATTGACGTTGAAATCAACTAAATCAGTCATTTCGAGTTAAATGGGGAGGCGTCAGATGTTCCCGCCCCTCCCCACCCTACCCCGAACAAATGGTGTGAGTATGGGCACCTCAGCAATACAGCAAGTGCCGTGTCAGGACAGTAATATTCCAAACATAATGCAATGAACATGTCGCAACATAACGAGATCGTGCTGTGCTCCGAGCAATACGGTTTTGTCCCGAGGCGGTCATGTGTGTCGAACCAAGGTGTTTGTTTATCATGAGCGTGGAAAGCCACATCGGAGGGATATCAGACGAATACAATTCATATGGACTATTCGGTCGCATTTCAAAGCGTTGCTCACAAGCTCATTATTCACAAACTTTAAAAAAAAAAACACTCATCACCCGCATGAATTAGCGCCACAATGGTCCGTCTCTGGTCTCGTCTCGTCTCGTCTCGTCTCGTCTCGTCTCGTCTCGTCTCGTCTTGCGTTCAATGGCGCCAGAGATTTGTCGTGAATGGAAAATCACCGATTGGACATTTGTGAAGCACGGTGTTCCCGGCTGGGCGTTGCTGGCGCCTGTGTTATGTTCGACATTTGTGAAGCACGGTGTTCCCGGCTGGGCGTTGCTGGCGCCTGTGTTATGTTCGACATTTGTGAAGCACGGTGTTCCCGGCTGCGCGTTGCTGGCGCCTGTGTTGTGTTCGACATTTGTGAAGCACGGTGTTCCCGGCTGGGCGTTGCTGGCGCCTGTGTTGTGTTCGACATTTGTGAAGCACGGTGTTCCCGGATGGGCGTTGCTCGCGCCTGTGTTATGTTCGACATTTGTGAAGCACGGTGTTCCCGGCTGGGCGTTGCTGGCGCCTGTGTTGTGTTCGACATTTGTGAAGCACGGTGTTCCCGGCTGGGCGTTGCTGGCGCCTGTGTTGTGTTCGACATTTGTGAAGCACGGTGTTCCCGGATAGGCGTTGCTCGCGCCTGTGTTATGTTCGACGTACATCAATGATCCTCCAAATGAGATGACTTCCAACTGCCTTCTATATGCAGACGATGTGACCATTGTCCGCCAGGTGTGGTACACGGCTGACGGGTTAGTGCTTTAGGGCGACCTGAATCATCTCAGATCCCCGACAGTCAGTTGGGCTTTAAAGCTAAAATGCCAATCAATCATGAAATAGGCGCGCACCCGTCTAAAGAAAATGCAGGCAATGAAGAACTGGAAGCAGTCTGCCTGATCAAGGATTAGGTGTCATTGACTAGAGGCTCACTATTGCTCCGCTAGTGCAACACACAGTTATTGCCGCAAACAGGGCCGAGGTTCATTAGATCATTTCCGACTGGCCTGTGGAAATACTTCATTGAAACGCCAGGTGCATTGCAGCCTACTATGCAAATATGTCATCAATAGTATAATAACCTAGTGTGATCTGGACGGTTACGACTAAACCCACATGGGAAAAACGGGAGTAAGATCGACAATGAAATGCATCAGTCCGCTGTCACACCCAGACAAATGAAAACACCGTGGCACAGACATACCAAAGATAAAGAAGGCACCTGAACACCCCAGTCACGTGTGCCGTCCCAGCCCAGATGTCACGAACAATTTCGCGCAAAACAGTCCGAAAATGCATTCCTCCAAGTGCTTTCTCTCGTTGCATCCGCATATCTCCAGCACGTTTGCACCCTATTTGTATTCGAAAACCCATTGGGGTGGGTGAGGCTCACCACCTTATCCTTCCTTGTCCTTATTCCACCTTATCCTTTGGAACTGTTTCCAACATTGAGTGGGTTTGCAGCCATTCATATCTATGGAAGCTTCTAAAGCTCGTGGAGGGATGACATCACAAGGCCCTCTTGGCATGAATCCAGTGGCGACGTAGAAGCCCTGCTTTCGATCGGTTCGGGGGATAAAATAACTGTCTGATTTCGAAAAGCTCTTCAGATTTGAACAGGTAGCATTCGTCGGATCATCGCTTAAGACAACATTTTTCCGGATAAGATGTTTTAAATGTCTAGAAAATGTCAATTTAGTGGTCAGGTTCGGAAAAGTCGGCTTTGATGGAGGGGGAGGGGGGGGCATGGCACTTATGGCCCCCTAGATCCCTCAGTGCGTGAGCTGTACTTCCATAAAATCACCTCAGCACACATTCGGATTTAATTTATATGGGTAGGCTAACGTACAGGTTGGAAAGTCGAGTATTTCATCTGCCGCAAACGCAACCGCTGTGCGCGCGGCGACCGACCAAACTGCCACCACCAATGTGACCGCGGCGACCGACCAAACTGCCACCGCCAATGTGGCCGACCAAACAGCCACCGCCAGCCAATGTCACCGCGGCGACCGACCAAACTGCCACCGCCAATGTGGCCGACCAAACTGCCACCACCAATGTGACCGCGGCGACCGACCAAACCGCCACCGCCAATGTGACCGCGGCGACCGACCAAACCGCCACCGCCAACGTGACCGCGCCGCTCCTCACGGCGTCTGCCGGGCCAATAAAGCGCGCCGCGCTCGTTCCAGCACGACCAGCGTCGACATCGACAGGCCTCCGCCGGTACAATCGACGGCGGCCGTCAGCCACGAGTACCGGCCGACGGAGCCGGGCGGCCGCCGCAGGCCGCCTCAAGTCAACACAGGCCGCCGCAGGCCGCCGCAGGCCGCCTCAAGTCAACACAGGCCGCCGCAGGCCGCCGCAGGCCGCCGCAGACCGCCGCAGGCCGCCTCAAGTCAACACAGGCCGCAGCAGGCCGCCGCAGGCCGCCCAACAAGTCTATCCCAACGTGGACAACCCATCTGCACGGTGTCAGTGCCAGGCGGGTGGGCAAGCCGCGCGGCCACGATGTCTGACCGCCAGCCAGCAGCGGCACACGGACTGGCCGTAACCGAGGGCAGACAGCCAGCAGCGGCACACGGACTGGCCGTAACCGAGGGCAGACACGGACACCGCTGTGTCGGACCACTGACCCACAGTCGTCCGAAACACACCTCGTCTCCCTCTGTAGTCAGAGGCTGGCCGTAACCGAGGGCAGACACGGACACCGCCGTGTCGGACCACTGACCTACAGTCGTCCGAAACACACCTCGTCTCCCTCTGTAGTCAGAGGCTGGCCGGAACTGAGGGCAGACACGGACACCGCCGTGTCGGACCACTGACCTACAGTCGTCCGAAACACACATAGTCTCCCTCTGTAGTCAGAGGCTGGCCGGAACTGAGGGCAGACACGGACACCGCTGTGTCGGACCACTGACCTACAGTCGTCCGAAACACACCTCGTCTCCCTCTGTAGTCAGAGGCTGGCCGGAACTGAGGGCAGACACGGACACCGCTGTGTCGGACCACTGACCCACAGTCGTCCGAAACACACCTCGTCTCCCTCTGTAGTCAGAGGCTGGCCGGAACTGAGGACGGACACGAACACTGCTGTGTCGGACCACTGACCCACAGTCGTCCGAAACACACCTCGTCTCCCTCTGTAGTCAGAGGCTGGCTGTAACCGAGGGCAGACACGGACACCGCTGTGTCGGACCACTGACCCACAGTCGTCCGAAACACACCTCGTCTCCCTCTGTAGTCAGAGGCTGGCCGTAACCGAGGGCAGACACGGACACCGCCGTGTCGGACCACTGACCCACAGTCGTCCGAAACACACCTCGTCTCCCTCTGTAGTCAGAGGCTGGCCGTAACCGAGAGCAGACACGGACATCGCTGTGTCGGACCACTGACCTACAGTCGTCCGAAACACACCTCGTCTCCCTCTGTAGTCAGAGGCTGGCCGGAACTGAGGGCAGACACGGACACCGCTGTGTCGGTCCACTGACCCACAGTCCTCCAAAACACACCTCGTCTCCCTCTGTAGTCAGAGGCTGGCCGGAACTGAGGACGGACACGAACACTGCTGTGTCGGACCACTGACCCACAGTCGTCCGAAACACACCTCGTCTCCCTCTGTAGTCAGAGGCTGGCCGTAACCGAGGGCAGACACGGACACCGCTGTGTCGGACCACTGACCCACAGTCGTCCGAAACACGCCTCGTCTCCCTCTGTAGTCAGAGGCTGGCCGGAACTGAGGGCAGACACGGACACCGCCGTGTCGGACCACTGACCCACAGTCGTCCGAAACACACCTCGTCTCCCTCTGTAGTCAGAGGCTGGCCGTAACCGAGGGCAGACACGGACACCGCCGTGTCGGACCATTGACCTACAGTCGTCCGAAACACACATAGTCTCCCTCTGTAGTCAGAGGCTGGCCGGAACTGAGGGCAGACACGGACACCGCTGTGTCGGACCACTGACCCACAGTCGTCCGAAACACACCTCGTCTCCCTCTGTAGTCAGAGGCTGGCCGTAACTGAGGACGGACACGGACACCGCCGTGTCGGACCACTGACCTACAGTCGTCCGAAACACACCTCGTCTCCCTCTGTAGTCAGAGGCTGGCCGTAACTGAGGACGGACACGGACACCGCCGTGTCGGACCACTGACCTACAGTCGTCCGAAACACACATAGTCTCCCTCTGTAGTCAGAGGCTGGCCGGAACTGAGGACGGACACGAACACTGCTGTGTCGGACCACTGACCTACAGTCGTCCGAAACACACCTCGTCTCCCTCTGTAGTCAGAGGCTGGCCGTAACCGAGGGCAGACACGGACACCGCTGTGTCGGACCACTGACCCACAGTCGTCCGAAACACACCTCGTCTCCCTCTGTAGTCAGAGGCTGGCCGTAACCGAGGGCAGACACGGACACCGCCGTGTCGGACCACTGACCTACAGTCGTCCGAAACACACCTCGTCTCCCTCTGTAGTCAGAGGCTGGCCGGAACTGAGGACGGACACGAACACTGCTGTGTCGGACCACTGACCCACAGTCGTCCGAAACACACCTCGTCTCCCTCTGTAGTCAGAGGCTGGCCGGAACTGAGGACGGACACGAACACTGCTGTGTCGGACCACTGACCTACAGTCGTCCGAAACACACCTCGTCTCCCTCTGTAGTCAGAGGCTGGCCGGAACTGAGGACGGACACGAACACTGCTGTGTCGGACCACTGACCTACAGTCGTCCGAAACACGCCTCGTCTCCCTCTGTAGTCAGAGGCTGGCCGGAACACTTATCAGCCGTGTATTTGCCATAATGTCTTGTTACTACTATGTTTTGTATTACTATGTATTGTATTGCTATGTCTTGAATTGTTGTGCCTTGAATTACTATCGTTTGTATGAATCCTATGGATAAAAATTCGAGTTTTACGTTGCAATCCTCATACTTTGTTCCTGTTATTTCCGCTGTACATTGTGCAATTAACGCGGGCAACTGCAAGACCGAATGGAGATTTATAATACACGATTTGTTAATTTATGCATTGATACGTTGAAAATAACGGTCCTGTTACACGGGCCCGCTGAAAATAGTGGTGCTGTTACAGGGGCCCGCTAAAATAACGGTGCTGCTACACGGGCCAGCTCAAAATAACGGTGCTGTTACACGGGCCAGCTCAAAATAACGGTGCTGTTACACGGGCCAGCTCAAAATAACGGTGCTGTTACCCTGGTCCGCTGAAAATAGCGGTGGGACACGGCATAATTTCTCGAGTAAAATAACAGCAGGTAGCTGATAGATACCGGCACAGTCTGCTGTTGCGTAATACATACCAGTGTGTTGGTTGGTTAGCGCAAGCAGTAATCTTATCATACTCGAATGTGTTCTTCATCGACTTGGTTTTCTCACCGGTACGCATAAAACTATGTCTGGTTCGCATCCAATTGTGAATAGTAAAGCAACCTATTGTACATGGGCGAAGGCTTGTTTTATGAAAGTGTGTGGGAATGGGGCCAGGTCCATCATCGGTCGATATGATCCGACCGAAGCAAGAGCTGTGCAATCATAACATCTCAAAGCTATGTGGTGTTTATTAATTGAGCTACAATTATCATTAGGCTTTGAATTAAGTGACGCTTTTTAACCCTTCCCCATTTCAACAAGGTAAACTTACTGAAATAGATAGAGGTGCCTCGTCGCTCTACCCTATTTTCATTCGATACAAAATTCCGCGGTCATTTTGCGAGATCTTTCGATAAACTGGGGAAAAATGGGCAGGCATCCACCGCCGCCAGTTCCCCAACACCACCAGCAGGACTGACCGCCCGTTGGAGTGTGGCCATCGATCTGAATGCCGATCGTGTCGTTGGGACAGAAGTCGGCCGGTGGCCGGCTGACCCGCTACACAGGAGAGCAATGCGGCACAGTATATGTGCCAGGCATCAGATGCCGGCCATATGGTCTTTGTCAGAGTTGCTTTTCCCGAGAAAGCCTGGGTCGGGGTGGAAGGTACTGTGCGTGGTGGCTTATCTGGGGAGATAGTCGGGTCGCGTGTCTGCCCGATGAGAGCTGGCCGCCATAGGGTGGAACTCATTTGTGTTGCCTAACTCACAAGTTGTCATTATTCGAGAGCTAAACTCCACTGGCAGTGGAGTGAGGTCAGCTGATATCTTCCCTTCCTCATGCAGCCATTGATTTGTTTATATTATAAGCCAAAGATTACACCTTAAACTTTTTTTGGAGGCTCTTGCGATCATCCTACCGCTGCACGTGGTCAGTTTGCGCCCGAGCACTGGCACCTTAGAACACGTGATGCATTTTATTATTGAGAAAACATACAATTTGACCCGAACTAGCACCGGAGTGGTGGTCTTGAGAGTTTACCAGGATTGCAATCCAATAATGAATTTATGTTACTGAGCCAAAACTAGCCATCTGCCTACTAGGTCCAACTTACCTCTAACTTATGCAACGCCCAGGATTTAGCTGGTTCTTATTTTTGCGAATATATTATATTTGCGAATATATAATATCATGCGTGGTGCACCGAGTCAAGGACACGCTTATTGGTGTGCAAGCGCTATCTATACATGACATGCGTAGTCTAATATAAGAGATGGTCTGTTATCGATTGTATAAGGGATGGTCTGTTGTCTCACGATGCCTCCTAGACCACACTGACCATGAGTAAAATAGCATTGAGACTCCTAGTACCACATGAGCCGCACAATTTTCCCATCACCATTACCATTACGGCACCATTTTCTCTAGGAACTTGCATAAGCAAGAAGTCAGGGCGATGGGCATCTAGCAAAGTGGCCCCAGTCCGCTTTCCCTCGGGCTGGGTATTGGGATCACTATGGCTTCACGTCAAGATACCGGGAAGCAGCCCTCTTCCCGCAGTCTGTTGAATGTCACCAGAAGTGCTTCCACAGAGACATAGAGACCATAGAGACAGGTTGGTGGACAGGACAGCTTTAGCATATCATTGTGCATGTCGTCAGGCGTTTAAGGCCTCTGATTGCTGAGCTTCAGCATATCATTGTGCATGTCGTCAGGCACCTGACACACGTTTAAGGCCTCTGATTGCTGAGCTTTAGCATATCATTGTGCATGTCGTCAGGCCCCTGACACACGTTTAAGGCCTCTGATTGCTGAGCTTTAGCATATCATTGTGCATGTCGTCAGGCCCCTGACACACGTTTAAGGCCTCTGATTGCTGAGCTTTAGCATATCATTGTGCATGTCGTCAGGCACCTGACACACGTTTAAGGCCTCTGATTGCTGAGCTTTAGCATATCATTGTGCATGTCGTCAGGCACCTGACACACGTTTAAGGCCTCTGATTGCTGAACGAAGCTCACGAATGGTGAGTGGGTGGTGATTGCACAGGTGGAGAAGCTTGGGGAACTCAATTTGCTTAGTTTCTAAGTGAGCTTTCCGACCAAAACAAATTTCTAGTCATCGTTAACGTTTCCAGTGCGGACTGCTAATGCCCCGCCTGTTGCCTTGTCAACATCAGCAGGGTCGGTCACATCCACACCAGCCACGTGCAGTACGGGGGGTGCAGAGGTATAGTGACCAGCTATGCACTTCACACGCCATCACATCTGATTTACGGGCGTACATCGGATAATTGTGGCTGCCTATCCTCTCCAGGATGTTCGCTTTCCTGCCCGTATTTTACGACGAGCCATGGTTCGTGACCTGGCTCGTTCGTACACGATAAAGCTCGATTTGCTGCTATTTTTGTTGATTCTTTTACTGATCGTTTACTAGTCTGCTCGAGCTGCAATGGTGAAGTGCACGAACAGCGTCACCGCATTATGTTTACCACCACGGAACCAGAGTGCCACGTGGAGCATCGTGATTTGTGACCACATCCACAGACCACATCCACAGACATGACCGCATCCACAGACGTTTGTGGATTGCTGGAGTCGGCACAGTGCTCTAGCAAATAACTGTAAGCCGTGCCACTGAAAGTGTACGTTCACCAAGATCGGTCAAAAACCAGCTTGCGTATTGTGTGCAAGCTTCCCCAGTCTGCTATGTTAAGCTTCCAAGCTTCCGCCGTTGAGCCCTAAAACCCTAAAACCCAAGCACCGCGCTGAGAGCACTAGTGCAGCACACATTATGATCATCTTTTGCCTCAAATTGTGTCATCTGGTGTGGTCGGCGGTCTACGGTCTTGATAATGCGCTACCGTTTCTATGCCTACATAAAGTCCACATAACACGGCAGGAGGGGTAAGATGAACCATGTTTCACCTCACCCTCTGCGTCAACTGCTCAGTTTACCCCGCCCACGTGCCATAATAAAACATGGCCACACGACGAGGCACTCAACGCAACGGCACTTACGTCAAATGGCCCAATCCAACGCTCACATATGCACGAAGCAACCGCACTGACGTCAAAGGGCTCCGCATAGCGCTCACATATGCGCCAAGCAATACGCCTGAGTTCTAGCCTAACTGCTTGAGATGCAAATCCAATAATAAGCAGAGCATGAATATCCATCAGCGTTCCAAGTAAAACTTTTATGTTGGCTCTCTTCCGGGCCAATGGCTCCCATTCAGACGAGTGCCACCAATCAACATTCCTGGATCCTCTCCGGCTTGCTACTGGCTTTCTTATTTGGTTGTTTGTTTTCCCGTTGCTAGCAGCAGGGTGTGAAAATAGCGTTGTTTATATTTAATAATCTAGAGCATTGACCTCACCGTGAAATTGCTCTCTCTTTTTTCTTCGCTGGAAGTTTGAATGTTTCATTTTGGCGATGAAATTTCGCAAATGCATTGCTTTTATGAAACAAAAGTGTTCAACCGAGCGGATCCCTATGCCCGGGTTTCATTTCATGAAAAGTACATTTTTTAGTTTTTGAAGAAAACCAGGTCCGAGCAATAGCAATCAGGTGCTGGGGTGTCGTTTAGCTACAAATATGACGCATGTGGCGATTGTAATCGATATCAGTTTTTATCTGTGCGCGCACCAAGTTCACCAATTACAGTGCAGAATTGTTATAACAATAGAAAGAATAGCTTTCATGAAACGCAACTCTGTAACACAGCTGTATTTATATTCATATATCAAATCCTTCCGACGGGAGGTTGCCTGGTGTGGCAGCACGTGCGCCCTGTATCATTTTCAACCGGTGAATTTGCCTGAAGCAAACTCACCGATTGATCAATGGATTTCGAAGTCCCATTAGCGAAAGCTATTTAGCCATTGGCACAAAAATGTTCCACTGTAATTGGTTCAACTGGTGCGTGCACAGATAAAAAACTGATATCGATCACAATCGTCACACGCGTCATATATATAGCTGAACGACACCCCAGCAGCTGACGTTATTGTCCAACCTGACCCGACAGGCCTTGGAAGAAAACTAGGACTATATTATTTTTTTCAAGAAATTTAATCCGGGTTCTTGCTGGGGTGGCTTTATGAACCAGGGCTTTATCGCCAAGCAGAGCTTGTTACGTGAGCCCTGGCCCCACCACCCGACCATGAATTCTAGTTCAACGACAGAATTTTGCCCGAAAGTTTAACGTGCGGTCAATGCACCGATACGGCTGCCCGGTAGCTCGTCCCCCGGCCTTATCAGGCCAGCTGCCAACTGACCCTCCAAGCCGGGGTGCTAAACGCGAGCGCGTGAAGCGACTCGAACCCTGTGTTGCCAGGACAGGGGAGACCAGTGCAGGCCAGCGCTCTAACCAACTGAGCTACCGGGGCTGCTACATGTAACATGATTTCATTTGTTTGGGTGCACTTGACATTTCAGCCCAATGCTTGAAACGGCAAAAAGGAGCTTTCGATGTCTCCAAAGTTTCTGCAAATTGGTCCTCTCCGAATCTGTTAGGCCAAAATGATCAACTCTGCCTCCAATACACCAAAATGCAAATCCAGCCATGAATTCAAGTTCATCTACCCACTTCAGGGGCGAGATACCGAAAATGGTGTGAAGAGTAAGGTAGGCACATACTATTTATCTATCTAGGAGGAGGTACGTACCGAGATATTTCACCTTCTCTCCCAATCCAAATAATCCAAACCTAACCTGTTGAATCTGTGATATTATTTTGGATAAAAAGTGGTCATGGGGCAGAGGTAGTAATATTTTCCGGATAGGCTTAGGCAGATATTTCTGATTTCTGACCAACCTTGAGTTCTCTCCATGAAGGAAAGATTCCCAGAAAAGTTGATGCTATAAATTATTAATTCTAGTTCAACGACAGAATTTTTCCCGAAAGTTTAACGTGCGGTCAATGCACCGATACGGCTGCCCGGTAGCTCGTCCCCCGGCCTTATCAGGCCAGCTGCCAACTGACCCTCCAAGCCGGGGTGCTAAACGCGAGCGCGTGAAGCGACTCGAACCCTGTGTTGCCAGGACAGGGGAGACCAGTGCAGGCCAGCGCTCTAACCAACTGAGCTACCGGGGCTGCTACATGTAACATGATTTCATTTGTTTGGGTGCACTTGACATTTCAGCCCAATGCTTGAAACGGCAAAAAGGAGCTTTCGATGTCTCCAAAGTTTCTGCAAATTGGTCCTCTCCGAATCTGTTAGGCCAAAATGATCAACTCTGCCTCCAATACACCAAAATGCAAATCCAGCCATGAATTCAAGTTCATCTACCCACTTCAGGGGCGAGATACCGAAAATGGTGTGAAGAGTAAGGTAGGCACATACTATTTATCTATCTAGGAGGAGGTACGTACCGAGATATTTCACCTTCTCTCCCAATCCAAATAATCCAAACCTAACCTGTTGAATCTGTGATATTATTTTGGATAAAAAGTGGTCATGGGGCAGAGGTAGTAATATTTTCCGGATAGGCTTTGGCAGATATTTCTGATTTCTGACCAACCTTGAGTTCTCTCCATGAAGGGAAGATTCCCAGAAAAGTTGATGCTATAAATTATTATTTGTCATGCAACTTGAGGGAAAGCTAGTATTACCGAGTAGACTTACATAATGTTCAAGCAACACTTTTCACAAGTAAATACCACTAGATGGCCAGAGGCATTTGATATGTGGAAAAATATAAACTTGTTCACTGTTATCTTGATGCTGGTGGGGGCTAAAGCTAGGGTCACGCTCAGACGTAATGGGGCTGAACGTAGCCCAGGGAAACGCGCACTTCTTACCTCCAACCCATCCGGTCCGCATACCCAACTTCGTCGAGTTGTAGAGGGGGGGGGGGGGGCTTTGCAAACCCCCTACTAACGTCAGAATCGCGTTGGGTAGGATAACATACAACACATTATCAGGATCTTCTGATCATATGCAACCCGAAACACACCATTATTTGCACTTTGCCTGATAATAAGCCACCATATTTTACATTAATTCAGGACACGAACCGTCCTCGAACAATAGTTGAAACACAGAACCTACATTGTTCTCAACGTTGTTTTTCAGGGAATATCACCAATTAATGCATTTACATTCATATAGCAAAAATGAACGCAGAACAAGGTAGGTGAGGTGGAGCCTGGAACAAGCTTGAACACTAACTTCCGAACTAGGAATATTACAGACATAGGGGAAAATATGATTGGTACGCAGCTGCAGTCTAGAACGCATATCATAGCAAATTTCTCATTTTCGATCATGCCGATGTTACGGAAGCTCATAATAGGTCAATCCAGTGACATAAACTATATTTTGGGAACGACTTGGAAGCTATGAGTATATATATATATATATATATATATATATATATATATATTAGTGAGATCAGTAAAGACTGAAGTTCGAATCGTTTATCTTCGACCCACGGAATTTGTTATCACTAATTTGAACTCTGTGATTAAAATTGTTTTGAAATATGTTGATGAAACATCTTGCACATCATCTTCGTCTCGGGAAGACGACTGTTCGGATTTACCACGTCCGTAGTGACGGACATGGTGACGGACATGGTGACGGACATGATGACGGACATGGTGACGGACATAGTGACGGACATGGTGACGGACATGGTGACGGACATGGTGACGGACATGGTGATGGACATGATGACGGATGTGGTGACGGACATGGTGACGGACATGGTGACGGACATGATGACGGACATGGTGACAGACTTGGCGTCCACATACTGGGCAATGGCAAGAATTCAGATGATGCGGAAGGACAATGCGACCTCTAAAATGGTAAAGCTGTATCACGAATATGACTCCTGAATAAGGGACGTCATAGACGGTCTGCCCCGCAGCTACAGCGCGAAGAGGCCTTCGAGGAACGCCTCAAGGACCTATTCGACGTCGCTCACGTGGATGCCCTCAAGACCATGACCAACGAAGAAGACAGGGTCTTTCTTAAAGCTTCAGCACAAGCCTGGCCGGAGGGGGAGATGGACAACGTCGACCTGGTCCTGGCCGGGAAGGAAGAGCACAGCGAGCAGCGAAGGAGGGGTTCGACGTTCTGAGGAAGCGTACTCGCGAGGAGGTCATGGCGTCCTCGTCTGCCGTGGAGCAGAAGTCTTCAACAAGCTCTAGCTGTACTCCCGGAGATTCAGCTGAAGCCGACGTAGGCCTGAAAGGAGCTGTTGATGGAGAGAGTCCTTCGAAACTGAGCAAAATGGGTTCTGTCAGCATCATGACCTCCTCCCTGGCCACAACATCGGATCGGACGAAAATGACGGACCGGGGGCGGCCAATGTTCTCACCGAGACCGCTCGTTCTTTTGGAACCAATGTTGAGGAGCTCAATATCAGCAGATCTTCCATTCTCCGGCGCAGACGGGAGCATCGGCAGCCCGTTGCTTCACAGCTGGAGGAGGAGTTCAAAGCTGGGACCCCGCTTATCATCCACTGGGACGGAGCGTCGATGCAAGATGTGACTTCCAGGAACCACGTAGATCGGCCACCCGTGCTGGAGTCCGGCAAGGACTGTATCAGGCAAGGGCTGCACCCAGCTGCTCAAAATAGCGAGGCTTCCAAGCGGGACGGGTGCTGAGATGGCAACAACAGTAGTTCAGGTCCTGGAAGTGTGAGGAGCCACCGACCAAGTTGTCGGAATGTCGTTTGGCACCACTGCCTCCAATGCGGGACGGAAGAATGGCGCCTGTGTACTTGTAGAGCGAATACTCGAGAAGGATTTCCTCTATTTTACTTGTCGTTATCATCTGCTCGAACTCGTGGCATAGGCAGTGTTCTCGACCAATTTGCGCCCCTCCCCAGCACCCGAAGTCCAGCTCTTTGTGTAATCATGATTTATCAATACTGTTCACTGTCGATGGCCCTAATTTCTTTCACGTGGCATATCACTGAGAAATGGAATAATTTTAGCAGTAATCTGAATTTGTCAGGCATGCGGTAAACGAAGAATATGTACGTGGTTCATCAAAGATTACGCCATGCTTGCATGAAAGGCTATGCCATGTGTCTGCACTCAAGAAACTATCGCAATAATGCATTGCAATATCACATTAATTAATCATATTGTAGCAAGTTAATTAGTGCTTTCGTGGAAGCGGTAGACGCCCCTAGCTAGCTAATTACGCGCGAGTTTCACGGCACATAATTTTCCTTTTTAATCGTCATTCGTGGTGGCCTGTGCGGTGTCAATGCAACATCGAGTAGGATAGAAGGCGGAAGGTTGCATGACTGTTCACAGTTACAATACTCCATCCCTCGATATCTACATCCCGGCCCACCCCTGCACCCTTCTCGTCTCGAAGGCCGGGGAAACGCACGCACAGAAATGCATGGAGCCTTTTAGCGTAAACTTCTGCATCAAGATGCAGTTGACAAGACATAAACAAAAGAAGCAGAATCCTAAAAACGGCTGCTTTCGCGAGCAGCTGGCTCGTGCCCACTGACTGGGTATCTGCTCAGAATGAGGAGAGCTTTCCGCATCTGCTCAGAATGAGGAGAGCTCGTGTCAGCCAGACCTGCCGAAACACCTACCACTGCAGGTTTTGTTAGTGGACCGTCAGCTATCTGATGTTTGTGGCCTGCTGAGCCGCAGCACAGATGCCACTGTGGCCGGTGTTATATGCGAACACAGGTACCACTGTGGCCGGTGTTATAGGCGAAAAAGCGTGCCAGTCGCTGCAGTAGCGTAATTTCGAGCAAAATTACAGGAACTGGTTCAAAAGGGCAGGAATAAGCAATGGTAACGAAAATGTGAGGCGAAGGCACCGACAGAGGTGCGTGACGTCGAAGGCACCGACAGAGGAGCGTGACGTCGAAGGCACCGACAGAGGAGCGTGACGTCGAAGGCACCGACAGAGGAGCGTGACGTCGAAGGCACCGACAGAGGTGCGTGACGTCGAAGACACCGACAGAGGAGCGTGACGTCGAAGGCACCGACAGAGGTGCGTGACGTCGAAGGCAGCGGAGCCTTACGAGACACCAATGGAAAGTAGCGAACCCAGACTTCCAAAAACATTTCAAAGAGTCTCAACAACCCTGAACAAGGGCTGGCCTTTGAATTGAAAAATAGCACGTGAAATAAATCGAAAAGGAAAACATTTACATTTGCAGGCGCGGGTACACGTCAAATGAAGTGTAGTTGCCAGGGAATCCCCACCAGTCTAGAGAAGGAGCGAAGGAGTAATTGCTCCGGATTGTTTAAAGACAGTGCCACTGACATGACAGTGTGTCGCCGACATTGATCGATCGAGAGGTAACACCGACACCGACTCAACCTGACACTGATATGACATGATACTGACACACGGCGGCAAAATTCATTATCGATTGGGAATCAGTTGTAAATATAAATTGACCATGAGGATGCAAATGAGGTGTTAAATTTGACCAACACAACTGGCATGCTACGTTAGGCGTCAGATGCAATGCTAATGCGGACATCAGGGGGATCTCCAGTAAAGAAAGAAAACAGGTAGGTTCCTGATGCCACTCAAGAACTCTGAAATATGCGCCTACGACAAGCGCGCCCGGATGCTCACTAGTGTGCGCGTGAAGAATGTAGTTACAATTAATAAGACTGTTTCCATAAAATATAATGCGAAGTGCATTTATGAAAGTTAACTTGCCTTCAGACGTCAATTTCATTGCCACTTACAGTGATATATCGCGCATATTGTTACTTTGCGTGTTGTCTTCTGGAACTATTTTCCAACACAGACGGCGGTTTGCCAACGGCGTCGCCCGCGGCACGCGGCCCGTCCCCGACCGCCCGCCATTCATAATATGGCGGGGTGCGGAAGCATACCCTGAAATTTAATGGGCTCCAACGCCAAAGTTACAGGCAGATTTTCAGATTTGAAACGATAGGCGATGTGCCTGACATGAGTTCCATCACCATTGGAGCTGAGGCCGACATATCTTCTCAATATTGTTCAAGAGCATTACGCTTATGGGCATTACTGAACGGAAAGAATGCATCTACAACCGTTAATTTCTCCTACACCATTTTGGCGTGGCAGAGCCGATGTTGCTTAGTATTGTTGAAGGGTGGAACTTTACTGTTTGTTCGTGCCATCGCTCGGCGGCCCTATGGATCCTCCGGGCAGCAACCGTCCGCGCTTGACGTGCATCGAGCCAAGCCAGAACCTCAATAATGCCGGAAAGCTTCTTGTTAAAAGGTAAAAAATGACAGGGTTAGATATCTATAAAAGTAGTCAAGTATGGCATCAGAAGGCAGCTGATTTTATGCCGGTTTATTTGAGACCATTTGAATTTAATTCGCTAATGTAGAACATCTGATATAAAATTATAATGTGATAATTCGAGACAGAAATCCTGGGTTTGAGTGCAAAAATGACAGGGTTAGATATCCATAAAAGTAGTCGAGTATGACATCAGAAGGCAGCTGATTTTATGTCGGTTTATTTGGGACCATTGGAAATTAATTCGTTAATGTGGAACATCTGATATACAATTTAAAGAAGAACAGTGTGGTAATTCGAGACAAAAACCCAGGAATTGAGTGCAAAAACGACAGGGCTAGATATCTATAAAAGTAGTCGAGTATGGCATCAGAAGGCAGCTGATTTGATGCCGGTATATTTGAGACCATTGGAAATGAATTCGGTAAGGTAGAACATCTGATATACAATTTAAAGATTACAATGTGATAATTTGGGGCACACATTCTGGAATTTAGTGCAAAAGTGACAGGATTAAACCTTCATGGAAGTTATTCAATATGATATAAAAATGTAGCACGCTCGATTTTCGTTTAGTTAGGAACATTGGAAAGTGTCAGCACATCACACAGAAGATGTATGACGCGATTTATTACAAGATGTTGAGTGGCCAATTGCTCCAATTTCACTTCAACGGAAAAGTGACAGGGTGAAATGATTTGATATTAAAATGAACTATACATCATAAGAGAGCTTGTTTCAATGTTGTTCAGATTTGACCATTGGAAATTACTTGCACCTAGTCTAGGAACTAGAATATAGCATTAATCATAGTAGCCCACACTTGTGGTGTCCCTTCACAAACCCACCACTAGAGCGGCGCCACCGGTATTATGTCCGCTCATGACGCCTAGCGATTCCATATCATCAGCACAATTATGTTTGCAGCACAACCCAGAAACGCTCCAGCATGAAGCTTAGGGGAGCTTGTGTTTGATGCATCTGCCATGTCATAGGGCTGCCATGTCATAGGGCTCTCGCATGCAACTGATGTTGGCCAGTGCAAGGCGAAAATAGAACATTTGACTTTCGAAGCGAATAAGCGCAGTCTTAAGTGCTACTTCCTACCCAAAGTATCGAATTTTGGCGCGCTGCTCCCAGTAGGGGGGGGTGAGTGGCACTGACCTGGTGCTGTGTGGTGGGCTGTCTGGTGGTCTGGTGACCTGGCCCTGTCACCGGTCACCGGCCCACTCGGTGCCGAGGGCGGGGTGTGAGTGACACTGACCTGGTGCTGTGTGGTGGGCTGTCTGGTGGTCTGGTGACCTGACCCTGTCACCGGCCCACTCGGTGCCGAGGGCGGGGTGTGAGTGACACTGACCTGGTGCTGTGTGGTGGGCTGTCTGGTGGTCTGGTGACCTGACCCTGTCACCGGCCCACTCGGTGCCGAGGGCGGGGTGTGAGTGACACTGACCTGGTGCTGTGTGGTGGGCTGCCTGGTGGTCTGGTGACCTGACCCTGTCACCGGCCCACTCGGTGCCGAGGGCGGGGTGTGAGTGACACTGGCCTGGTGCTGTGTGGTGGGCTGTCTGGTGGTCTGGTGACCTGACCCTGTCACCGGCCCACTCGGTGCCGAGGGCGGGGTGTGAGTGACACTGACCTGGTGCTGTGTGGTGGGCTGTCTGGTGTTACCAGCCCACTCGGTGCCGATGGCGGGGTGTGAGTGACACTGACCTGGTGCTGTGTGGTGGGCTGTCTGGTGGTCTGGTGACCTGACCCTGTCACCGGCCCACTCGGCGTCCCTGTCCCCGCCGTCGCAGTCGTCACGAGTGGGCAGTGTGTTGCTGAAGCTGACCCGTTTGATGCGCGGCGACGAGCCGCCAGCAGTTCGCTGCGGACTGGTACTGGTTCTCGTACTGGTTCTGGTACTGGTTCTGGTACTAGTACTGGTACTGGTACTGGTACTGGTACTGGTACTGGTACTGGTACTGGTAGTGTTCAGTGGCCGAGCCAGTGTCGGCTGGCTGTCACCCTCAGCCGACAACGTGTTGCCATGGTCATGGCAACAGCTGGCCGCAAGCGGCCCGGCGCAGGCACGGGCGGCCCACGCGCCAAGCGGCTCCTCCCGGGCACCTCCGCCTGAGAAGAAGCTGGCGGGCAGCTCAGGTCTGGGCGGCGGCGGCGACAGCGGAGAGCAGGGGCCGCCGCTAGCGTCGCCATCCTGCGGCGGTGCTGTTGCGCACCTGGTCTCGCGCTCCACCCCGGACTGCACGTACAGCGGCAGCGGTGACTTTTTCGCCGACGCCGACAACAGAGAAGGCTGGCCGACAGGTGCCGACGACTGAGAAGGCTGGTTTACAGACGCCGCCGGCAGAGAAGGTTGGCTCACAGACGCCGACGGCAGAGAAGGCTGGCTCACAGACGCCGACGGCAGAGAAGGCTGGCTCACAGACGCCGACGGCAGAGAAGGCTGGCTCACAGACGCCGACGGCAGAGAAGGCTGGCTCACAGACGCCGACGGCAGAGAAGGCTGGCTCACAGACGCCGACGGCAGAGAAGGCTGGCTCACAGACGCCGACGGCAGAGAAGGCTGGCTCACAGACGCCGACGGCAGAGAAGGCTGGCTCACAGACGCCGACGGCAGAGAAGGCTGGCTCACAGACGCCGACGGCAGAGAAGGCTGGCTCACAGACGCCGACGGCAGAGAAGGCTGGCTCACAGACGCCGACGACAGGGGCGACAACTTGACGTACCCGGTGAAGGCGTCACGAGACACGTGTCCCTCTGTAGCACTGGGTACAGCGTGACCTCTGGCCGAAGACGGATCACAGTTGACGGCAGGGTCGCTCCAGGTCACCGTGGTGCAGAGCGGCGACAGCTGGGCCGTCGGTGGCCTGCTGTGATCCCCCGACGCCAGTGCGAGATCCGCCGCGTCGGCACCCGAGACGAGCGTGGCGCCCACATCTCCCGCTGCATAATCTGCTCCTGTTTGTTCGCCTGGGGCGGCCGCCGCTCCGGCAAGTTTGCACGGCGCGCCGTCCACAGGTCGTCCAGGCACGGAGGTGGCCAGGATCGCTCGGTCCACAGTTCCGCTGCAGCGCCGGCGGCCGGCCTGAGCCCGCCTGCCGGAAGCGAGCCGTGTCGATCCGTGCTGCTGCTTAGTGGCGTTCTTATCCGCGTGGCAGACCTGATCTGAGCTGATCCCGGGTTCCTCGTGGCTCATTTGCTGGTCGATTATGATCGGAGCACGCGCCGGCGGCGGTGCAGACGGTTGGCTGGCCCGCTGCTGTTGTTTGTCAGCTTGCTGCTGTTGTTGGTGAGCCTTATGCTGTTGCTGGTCGGCCTGATGCTGCTGCAGGCCGACCTGCTGCTGTTGCTGGTCGACCTGCTGCTGTTGCTGGTCAGCCTGCTGCTGTTGCTGGTCGACCTGCTGCTGTTGCTGGTCAGCCTGCTGCTGTTGCTGGTCGACCTGCTGCTGTTGTTTGTCAGCTTGCTGCTGTTGTTGGTGAGCCTTATGCTGTTGCAGGCCGACCTGCTGCTGTTGCTGGTCGACCTGCTGCTGTTGCTGGTCGACCTGCTGCTGTTGCTGGTCAGCCTGCTGCTGTTGCTGGTCGACCTGCTGCTGTTGCTGCTCGGTCTGCTGCTGTTGTTGGTCGGCATGCTGCTGTTGCTGGTCAGCCTGCTGCTGTTGCTGGTCGACCTGCTGCTGTTGCTGGTCAGCCTGCTGCTGTTGCTGGTCGACCTGCTGCTGTTGTTGGTCAGCGGCGGCTCGCGGATCCCCGGTAGGTGTGATCACCACCTCACACGGCGACACCCGTCCGGTCGGTCCCACCCAGCGATCCATCGGCAGGTCAGACTTGGTCGACCTCTGGCACATCTCGCCGCTGTAACCGATGTCACCTGATGCCTGACCAGAGATGTCTGGTGCCTGACCAGAGATTCCTGATGTCTGACCAGAGATGCCTGATGTCTGACCAGAGATGTCTGATGCCTGACCAGAGGTGTCTGATGCCTGACCAGAGATGCCTGATGCCTGACCAGAGGTGCCTGATGCATGACCAGAGATGCCTGATGTCTGACCAGAGATGTCTGGTGCCTGACCAGAGGTGCCTGATGCCTGACCAGAGATGTCTGGTGCCTGACCAGAGGTGCCTGGCGCCTGACCAGCGGTGGCTGACGATTGGCCAGCGGCACCTCGTGTCTTGCTTGGAGTCTCACCAGCGGTGTGTGGTATATGTGGTGCCCACTGCACTGGCACTTGGTGAGGCTGTTCTGCTACACTCGGGCAAGCGGGTGACCCATACGACGACGCAGGAGAACGTACAGATGAAGCTGATTGTGCCGGCTGGAGTGTGGCAGGTGTTCGCTGCATGGAAGCATCAACCTTCCCTGCCGAAGCCCGCTGTTCTGAGCCGCGCACGTCGTGAGTTGACGCCTTGTCCAGCGAGGCTGGGTAAGCACACCTGGAGCTGGTCGGAGTGAGCCACTCGAACATCCGCGAGTTCTTGGCTACAGTATTGATAACGGGCCCCGCCTGTGGTGTCCTGTCCGGGGCAGGTGCCGGCAGGTTGGTCTGTTGAGGCTGGCGCTGACCTGCCTCTCGAGTGGCCCCTACAGCTGGCGGCGTCGGCAGGTTGGTCTGTTCAGGCTGGCGCTGACCTGCCTCTCGAGTGGCCCCTACAGCTGGCGGCGTCGGCAGGTTGGTCTGTTCAGGCTGGCGCTGACCTGCCTCTCGAGTGGCCCCTACAGCTGGCGGCGTCGGCAGGTTGGTCTGCTCAGGCTGGCGCTGACCTGCCTCTCGAGTGGCCCCTACAGCTGGCAGTGTCGGCAGGTTGGTCTGCTCAGGCTGGCGCTGACCTGCCTCTCGAGTGGCCCCTACAGCTGGCAGTGTCGGCAGGTTGGTCTGTTCAGGCTGGCGCTGACCTGCCTCTCGAGTGGCCCCTACAGCTGGCAGTGTCGGCAGGTTGGTCTGCTCAGGCTGGCGCTGACCTGCCGCTCGAGTGGCCCCTACAGCTGGCGGCGTCGGCAGGTTGGTCTGCTCAGGCTGGCGCTGACCTGCCTCTCGAGTGGCCCCTACAGCTGGCGGCGTCGGCAGGTTGGTCTGCTCAGGCTGGCGCTGACCTGCCTCTCGAGTGGCCCCTACAGCTGGCGGTGCCGGCTTCACTGCAGAAGACAGCGCGTGCTGAGTGGTGGACTGGTGTCGCACCACCTCCACCGACTGAGGCAGGTGGCCTACTCGAGTCCGCACCAGCACGGCCGACGGCGTCTGCGCTCGTGCCGCCCACCTGGTGTCCCGATCGGACGACACCGGCGCCTGTGGTGAGGCCCGCCGTCCGTCGGAGCCAGCCGACGTCGCCCTGTCCACCTGCCGCGCCGGCCCGGCCAGCCGGCTCGTGGGTCGGCTCGTGGGTCGGGGCGGCTCCCGCCGCTGGGAGGCTGTCGGGACGGGCCGGCACGTCATGGTCGTGGGCTCCTGCCGGTCCCGCCGCCTGCCCAGCGGCTGCAGGCTGCAGTTGGCCGACTGTGACGGGCTGGCGGCTGTGACGCCGACAGTGGCCGACTGTGACTGTGACGGGCTGGCGGCTGTGACGCCGACAGTGGCCGACTGTGACTGTGACGGGCTGGCGGCTGTGACGCCGACAGTGGCCGACTGTGACTGTGACGGGCTATCGACTGACTGCAGTGCTGTGACGCCGGCAGTGGCGACATCCACCCGGGCCGGGTTCCACCTGTCAGCCATCGCCGGTGCTCTGTCCGCCATGTGGTCGGCCGCCCTGGACCTGAGCGGCTTGTCCGTCTCCTTGCGAGCGCGCCGGCTGACAGCAGCTTCAGTGTTGAGCGGGCCGCAGCCGCCGCGGCTGCGGTCCGGAGTCGCTCGCGGCCGGGCGGCGCCGAGCGGCCCGCCGTCAGCCGGCGGTACGGCAGCCACCGGACTCAGGCTGGCTATGCGGCTCTGCAGGATGGCGTCTGTGACGGGCGCCAGCAGCACGCCCGTGTACTGACGAGGCGAGCGTGGTGTCTCCACTTCTGGCGCGGGCTCAGTCAGGGGGATGGCCAGCCGAGGCCGCGGCAGCGCACCGCCGGCCGGTGGTGGAGGAGGCGGCGGCGGCGGCGGCGGCGGAAGATGAGGAGAAGTAGGAGGAGGAGGAGCAGTAGGTGGAGGAGGAGGAGGAGGAGGAGGGGAAGGAGGAGGAGGAGGAGGAGGAGTAGTAGGAGTAGGTAGAGAAGGAGCAGCAGCAGCAACAGCAGCAACAGCTGAAAACTCGAAAGTCGCACTTGGTAGCTCCTGAGTCACCGATGTTTCAGCTGTTGCATTAGACAGTATCTCGGCAGACGCTTCAGCGACTGCATCAGTGTTCTCGTCGTCGTAGAGCTCAGGGGTGGCGAGTGGAGGTACGGGAGCCACAAGGGACGCCACGGACTCTCCATCAGTCGTGCTGGCCGCCTGCTTTGTGCAAGTCTCGGCTGCCGCTGATGTCGGCAGCACCTCCACCTTGTTGGCACAGTCAGTTGCCTGCTCAGTGTTGGCTGACGTCAGCGGCGTGGCGGTCTCGAGGGTGATTTGATGTAAAATCACCCGCTGCCTGTCAGGTGCGGGCCGGACGCTGTCTGCCCAGCACGACATGGCCGGAAGTGAGCAGGAAGCGTGTCGCATGCGTCTCTGCGGAGAGGTGGAGTAGCGAGCAGACGGCGGCACGGCCGACGTCTCGGTCGGCGTCACCATCCTCTCCACAGACGAGCGTCGAGCCGTCCCCTCCGACCGACGGCCCCATCCGCGCTCCGGACCGCGCTGGTGATCTAGCCCTCCCCAGCCGCGCTCCGGGCCGCGCTGGTGATCTAGCCCTCCCCAGCCGCGCTCTGGGCCACGCTGGTGATCTGGCCCTCCCCAGCCGCGCTCCGGACCGCGCTGGTGATCTAGCCCTCCCCAGCCGCGCTCCTGGCCGCGCTGGTGATCTGGCCCTCCCCAGCCGCGCTCCGGGCCGCGCTGGTGACCTGGCCCTCCCCAGCCGCGCTCCTGGCCGCGCTGGTGATCTGGCCCTCCCCAGCCGCGCTCCGGGCCGCGCTGGTGACCTGGCCCTCCCCAGCCGGCCCCGTCAGACCCGGCCTCGAACCGTTGCGCCAGCTTGGTGATGGATGAGCGGCGCGGGATCGACTGGCTGCCGGAGAGCACGGTGGACGGCGCCCGCGACTCCCATCCCCGTGTCGACTTCGGATCGGTCGGACCGGCGGCACACTGCCAGGCCGGGTTCACTCCGCCGTCGACAGGTGTCACTGCCTCTCCGTCGGTGAAGTTCACGCTGCTGCCGGCAGATGCCACCACCCCTCCTCCGCTGCCCGACAACTCCGGGTGTTCTCGCATTGGATCTGCAAGGGGTGCGTATTGACAGTCTTTCGGTTTCCGATCGGACGACATCGAACTGTCTCGACTTTGTAATGATGCCGGGCGAGGGTCTGCTCCATGCTGGGCGCCAGTGGCCGTTTGCCGCTGACCTATGACCTCACCTGATGACTTCTGCGTCACTGCTTGAGGCGCTGACCCTTGCGAGAGTGACATCGCATGCGAGTCGGCCACCATGTGCCCGGTGGTGATAAAGGGCGTGCCGGCCAGCTCAGACGGATGTCGCTGGGGCGTCAGATTCGCCATCTGATAGAATATATCGCTGAATGACTTCGCCGCAGCGGCGTCTTCCCCGGACGTTGTCGCCGCGCCCTGACGCGGCGCCGGTGCGGATCGCGGCCCGGCCATTGCCGAGCGAGCCGCCGCGACGTCCTCATTCAGCGCCACCCCCGCGTACAGGAAGCGCGGCGCTTCCGCCGGCGACTGACAGCTAAGGTCGTGACGGAGGTGCAGGTCCGCGCCCCCGGCCGCGCGTGCCATGTCCAGCCCGATGCACGAGCCGCCGGTCGGGTTGGAGTTGTGCCGCTTGCGCTGAGCGATGGCCGTGATGCTCCTGGTGAGGCTGCTCAGCATCTGCTCGCTGCTCTGCAGGCTGGGAGCGCCGCGCGCCGCCCGCGACTGCAGCACCTGTGTGGCCGACAGCGGGTTGAAGTGCGGCTGCGGCACGACCGACCCGCCACCTGCCGGCCGCGCGCGGAGCGCCGCCAGCGGGTCGGCGGGCGGGCCGCCGCCGGGCGGCGCCACCTGCCGCATGCCCGGCAGCGGCACGCCCCTGCCGGCCGGCTGCTGCAGGTACTTGCGGTGGGTCTGGCTGAGGCCGGTGGCCGCCGGCTGTCGCTGCAGGGACTGCGGGTCGCTCAGGTTGCGACACCTGACGCCTCGCTCCGACTCGAACTGCTGCCGGATGGTGGAGACGGTGCGCCGCTGCTCGCCGTCCGGCCGGTCCAGACTTCCGGCGCGGCGCAGCGCGCCGCGCGCCGCCATCACGCGCCTGCAAACCGCGGCGTCACACGGCGTCACACGACGTCACACGACGTCACACGACGTCACACGGCGTCACACGACGTCACACGACGTCACACGGCGTCACACGGCGTCACACGGCGTCACACGACGTCACACGACGTCACACGGCGTCACACGACGTCACACGACGTCACACGGCGTCACACGGCGTCACACGACGTCACCGGTCATACACGGCGTCACACGACGTCACACGACGTCACACGGCGTCACACGGCGTCACACGACGCTCACACGGCGGCGTCACGTCACACGACGTCACACGGCGCGTCACACGACGTCACACGGCGTCACACGGCGTCACACGACGTCACACGACGTCACACGGCGGCGTCACACGGCGTCACACGATGTAACACGGCGTCACACGACGTCACACGACGTCACACGGCGTCACACGACGTCACACGACGTCACACGGCGTCACACGACGTCACACGGCGTCACACGGCGTCACACGACGTCACACGGCGTCACACGACGTCACACGGCGGCGTCACACGGCGTCACACGATGTCACACGGCGTCACACGACGTCACACGGCGTCACACGGCGTCACACGGCGTCACACGGCGTCACGCATTGTGTTGATATGCATTGCGATGTCACTGAAACACGGGAACAGGTAAGTGAGAACTGCTGACAGCCTATGAATACAGATTCCCCATTGGATGTTGGTGAGTGTTCCACCAGCCTACGTCACGGCTGTCACGCTGCCGGCTCCCTGGGAGTGATAGCTGGCACGGTTGTTTAGAGCGGACATGAGGGGCGCAGCGATGTAGCAATTATGTTTGTTATTGATCAACAGTGCTCTGGCGTCTGGGTATGACGTCTGGGTATGACGTCTGGGTATGACGTCTGGGTATGACGTCTGGGTATGACGTCTGGGTATGACGTCTGGGTATGACGTCTGGGTATGACGTCTGGGTATGACGTCTGGGTATGACGTCTGGGTATGACGTCTGGGTATGACGTCTGGGTATGACGTCTGGGTATGACGTCGGGGTATGACGTCGGTGTATGACGTCGGGGTATGACGTCTGGGTATGACGTCTGGGTATGACGTCTGGGTATGACGTCTGGGTATAACGTCGGGGCATGACGTCGGGGTATGACGTCGGGCATGATGTCGCGGTATGACGCAACGTGGCCTGATGTGACGGCTTTTCCGCGGCGATGCAGACCCCATTGGTGCTGACAAAACACGCAGGGAGCATAGAAACTGGCCGCAGCTGGAAAAGACCCAGTTCAAATTATTACGTTGATATCTGCGGCAGCGAAACTGCACGACGGCAAGAACACCGGTCTGCGACGATGTCCATGTCCGACTTATCCAAAACACCCGAGGCCATCTTCGTAGTGACCGAATGTTCTCGGAGCTTCGCCGCGGAACATTCAAATTCCAATAGCTTCTTTTACGACTATTTCCAGGCGAACTTCAATTGTGCCATTTTCGACGACATAGAACGAAATGATCGACCACTGTGGAGTGCTGAGCCACTTTTCGTTGCCAAACAAAGAGCCTTCACTAAGGCGGACGTCACCAGCTCTGCAGACAATCCATTGCCATTCAGTGAACAGACATCTGTCCAATATGGAGCGGTGCTAAAAGCCCACGTGATGACGCCAATTGATGTTGCCAGAGGGCGGCTTCGTGTTGGATCGACCGACGTGGGACGGCTCGGTGCCTGCCGCTCCAACATGTGATAACTCGTGATCAGGCGCTGACCCAGGGCCAGGGAAGTCGTGATCAGGCGTGGACCCAGGGCGAGGGAAGTGGTGATCAGGCGCGAATCGAGGGAGTGGGAAGTCGTGATCAGGCGTGGACCCAGGGCGAGGGAAGTCGTGATCAGGCTGGACCCAGGGCGAGGGAAGTAGTGATCAGGCGTGGACTCAGAGCGAGGGAAGTCGTGATCAAGCGCAGATCCAGGGCGAGGGAAGTAGTGATCAGGCGTGGACCAAAAATACAGAGCACAAATGCAGACAATATGAAGCAGGTTACAGCACAGGTCACATTCTCTTCTGTAAAAATCAAGTGCTAATTCGTTTCCCGCTTTTCGCAATCGATAATCTCGCTGCAAGTCCTGCCAAGGGAACAGAACCGGCTGTCGAAATAATCGTGTCGCGTGTGCATATATATGCTGCCTCCAATGTCTTTTCTGGCTCGCTTTTTATATTCAGCTCTTGTGCTCTTACGCCATCCCATTTTGGTAAATCTTCGCATTTGCAGCGGAATTTTTAACCGCATTCTGTTGTATTTTATTTGAGCTGGAGCTGACTTGAGAAGTACTTGCTCTGCTATATATCATTTCATAAGTTGTCGCTGACAGACCTTGCTCCCTTGACCTTGTCAAGTCGTTGACAAATACGGGTCAACACTATGGACCATGCACGAATGCACGTAAAGTGAAACATGCAAGCTGTTTGCAGCATAACGATAGTGACATCCAATATAAATAATGCAAGCACGTGACGTGTTGGGTTAGTGCTACGTTCATCATAGGTCAATGACGCTGATTATGTCCGTATATCAGCTGTTTTGCAATATAACGCCGCAAAGCTTCCCACACAGAATCCTTGCAATGCTTGCACACCATTTAATGTCAAGATATGACAGTAACCTTCTAAGGCCAATGCTCAGGTCACATAAGGTCAGTTGTATGCACTACTCGTATATGTGCTGTTCATCAACCCATGCACATTGATGTATAAAATTGCAGCAGTCGCCCTTGCTTGGGGATGATAACCACAGCTTGGGTATCTTTCCCACTTGTTTGTGACAAATAAACCGAACTACACTCGTTGTCTCGCCGCACCAGTGGCGGATTCAGTTCCGTAAAAATGGAGCGTGGCACATAACCATTATAGGGGGTATCCCATGCTCGGCGGCGGTTGCCATGCCAACTGAGGAAAAGAAGAATCGTCCATGCCACTCTCTATCTCCCTCTCCTATTTAAAATTTGCAAATTTCGCATCCAGGTCATCAAAGGCCGTCAACCTGGGACGGGTCAAAGCACGCAATGTTTCAACATTTTTAAAATGCTACCATTCGGAGAAATTACACCATATATGCACCGAACTCAGATCATGCCGCCCTTTCATCAAGACGACCAACCTACTGTCTCGAAAGTATAATTGGGGTAAGTTTACTGACCTGAGGTCAGGTCAATTGTCGCCTTTTCAACTCCATTGCGTAGGGAGTTTGAAATTGGTGCTAATTTCGCACGGCGTCTGAATGTGCAAGAAGAAACATTCTGGATGACCATATATTTTTAACTTACTTAGGTATAATTTCAGTCCATCTATGTTTTCTCAGCCATAATTCTGGCAAGCTACATTCAACGTTGTGGAAATGCGTCTCGTATCCCTTCATCACATGATATCACATTCTGATTGAAATGACGAGTGCGTTAGAGGGCACCGTGACGGCAAGGAATGTTCAAGTACCCTCCGAAAGATGCTATCCGGTTAACCGTTTGAAGCCGTTCTAACGACCAAGAATCTAGCGGGCATCCAGTTGATTTTCCGGACGGCAGAATATTTTTAGGGTACCTAACCGGTGTTTACGACCGTTGAGCTTTGATTTTATGATGCACATGCTCTATTAAAGCGTCTCATGTCATTCGATCAGGGTGGAGATTAATAGTATATTGTAGCGAGACCTCAATGCTGCAAACCGTGTTTTTCCAACGCCGTATAGTCCTATATGCGTATATATATATATATATATATATATATATATATAAATACTACCAAGATGACGCAAGACACGTCAACTGACTTAAGCGCAGAATGTAACTGACGCTCCGAAAGCCGGAATCAATATTCCACCGGACGTTCGGCAGATTCTATTTTCACTCTGGTGGCCCCAAACGCATGCCACATGCCAAGATGAAAGCTTGGGCTGCGGATAGTATGAGCTTACCCATTAGGCGCCCACTAATGGCACATCATGGAAGGATTTGTGGTGGCACAGGATCAGAATGTTCAAGCGTCATCGTGTATGTACAAGCGTCAGCATGTCCGAGAGCCGAGAGGTGGTCTGGGGCACGAGGGCAGCACCCAACATGGCACGTTTTCGATCATTGAAGCTGATATTGATAAAACATGCTCGGAGTAAGGTGTTGACTACATTTACATCAACTATCTGATACAAATACGCTTAGTTTATGTCATGCCGGATCGTATTGGATAATAATTAACATGCGAAGTAAAAAAATTACGGACAAATTTGTACTGTGTACCTGCTACATTACAGGGGTCAAAAAGAAGGAAGAAGAAAGCGATCGAATATTGTTACCTGTTTTAAAGGCACCCAAGCCTGCAAGTGAACCTTGCATCGTGATAGTACTACTTGATAGTACTACTACTAATTTTAGTGGTGAGGGTTTTGTTGCTATTACTTTCTTCGATGCACGCTGCTGTTACAGGATATTTTGTTTGCTGTCAATGCATTCATTAATGATGTATTACTTAAGTGCTTTTACTCGGTAACTTACATCTGACACCAAGGCCTCTTAATATCAAGAAGGATATAAAGTCTTCATGTGATCAGGCTTAATAAAAGTCAGAGGAGTCCGTTTCGGTTCGGCCTAAAAGGGAAGATACTATATGACCAAAATACAAAGATGCTGAAACATCCTAATCAATACTGAGTTCCAAAGAAATTATTTACCCCACCAGGTCTAACCCTGCTAACTCGATATCGCGTAACACCCGCGTGACTGTGGCAAACGCACGAGTCATGCGTAGCACAAGCGTGATTGTAGCAAACACACGAGTCATGCGTAGCACAAGCGTGATTGTAGCAAAAGCGTTAGTCATGCGCAACACACGCGTAATTAACCAATCAATCCCACTTAATCCACCCAAGTTCTCATTTTCCCACTGCACAAGCCATAATTAAAATATAAGATATTGGGCAGAAGATATTGGCCGGCCAGCTTTTAAACACATTCAACGTGTTACTCTTCACCACATTACCAGGCAGCCTATTCCACCAAGCAGCCAATTTTTGAAGGAACACTTGTTTGCGTTAAACTGTCCCACACCGCGTGTTGTCCAACCTGAACTGATGACCCATATGTGATACCCTAAATTCTCAATCATATCACCCCTCAATCTCCTATACTTGAGTGAGTATAGGAGATTGAGCATATGCATATCTAATGTCATAAGTACTCAGCCCATATTCTAAATTACCTAGTCCACTAATCAATCAAATATATTTGTGCTGCACTCCTTCTGGCATACATATAGCAAAGCATACATATAGCCGATACCTCTGTTTTTCTTTAGTTTGGGCTCCATGCCTGTGCACAATATAGCCCGCCCCGTCTCGGGGGAGGGGGGGGGGGGTCTTCTCACGCCACGCCCCCTAATGCTTTCCGCGGATAGTGAACGAACGGCCCAAGGCAGCGCGCCGAAACTTTGCACACATTTTCCCACATTAATTTGTCATGTTGTGTGATAATTTTGAGATCAGATCATCTAAGGTTAATGAGTTATTCAAGGTAAAGTGTGCTCACGTCCAAAAAATGTTCAACCCGTCGTCACGCTTTAACGGATAAGTATATTTGAATTAAACTTTCAGCGTTGGCTTATCTTTATGGATGCAACAAAATGCACCAGAGAAAGTTTGGATTTTTCCGTTTTCGATGACGTATTAGTAGTGCATATTTTCTCATTGGGGATAAAATCGCAGATTCTGGCTAAATTAAGCATTTTTTTATAAGTTTAATACAACGAAGAATGGCTCTTAGATGCTCCTGGGTTTTGGACACTGCGTGTAAAGAAAATATACGACCTTCAATATACCAGGTCATAAGAGCAAGTTGACTTAAAGCAACGTTTTGCGATCCGATCTACCCAATATAATTTTTTTTTTTAAAGAAGAAAACAAAGTTTCGAAAAACTCAAAATATTAAACGTTGATTTTTGGGTAGGCAAACATTTTAAGGTCATGATCGATTTAGCCTTCCTTTTCTGATTCAAAAATTTTGTTTTTAAAATCTCTCCCAAAATGAACTCCGTAGAGCCAAACATGATGTCAGTCGTGATCACATTGACTCCCCAGGTAACGTATTTTTTTTTTGGGGGGAATTTTGGGGATGGTTTTGGACCCTACTCTTCCAGTGCTTCCCGATGACACCACTTTCGTTTTCGTGCAACGCTTAGTTTGGAAATTAGAGGGGGTATACAGGGCCCCTCCCCGAGACCGGATGTGAGGATCTGACCGGAAAGACCGGAAGGGGGCAGCATATTTGTTTCTGAGTATGGGCTCCATGCCTGTACACAACATTCGAAGTGGCACATATATGTGTCTAAGTATGGGCTCCATGCATGTACACCATATTTGCTTAGGATTAATAAGCACATGCAAGGACGTTGCCGAGCTAAAAATAGTCGAATCACCGGAGATTGGAAATCGTAGACCAACACTTTATACCCGGACATCCTCGTGGACCCTATTGCCACATGTTCCATACCGCACTACATCCCCAGCACCAAACACCGATGTACAGACACTAGGAGCACAGGCTATAGATCACAGCACAACACATAGCTTCGCACTAAGATCGCGTTCGTCGTAGCCGATGGCTATTATTCTGCGCAGTGGGGTGAGTACGTATATGATGTGACAAGTGTTTTCCGTTTCTTGTTAATTCATAGAGTACCCATGCCTAACATGTAAATTGTGTTTATATGTATCATATCATGTGTTAAAATAATGTCATGTCAATCGGATTCCACTGGCTGTGAGATCGTTAATTCGTAGAGTGCATGCTGTGGCACGTTCCATGTCGTTTGTACTGGATGTTTTCTCACCTTCAAACTATCACTGTTGAAGAAGAAATACGTCTTCCATTTTGGCCTAATATATCTCTAAGGGAATAAGGTCGAAAGTTACTCTGACAATATTATTAACAACGCTCAGCGCATTGTTGCATCATCTTCAATCTTATGAGCTCTGCTTTATTTTTTTGGTCTTCATTTTTTATATGCTGGACATTCTCAGTGTTGGTTGAGTTTCAGGGCATTTCGACCAACAATGTGATCATTTGGCACCCATAACCTTCAGTTCGGCATTTCAGGACACTATAGAACGTGTTACTGGAGTGAGAAGATGGTCCGAAATCTTATCGCTCTCAGATAACCGAAAATGCTTTCAGAATAGACTATGTCCGAGTCGTCTGCTAACACCATCATCAGTGTTAAGCCTTTCTTCTGGACAGCTCTTCAGATTTTCTGTGCGGTTCTGAGCAAGGACCTCCTCAAATGTCGGGGGGGGGAGGTGTGGACGACTGCTTCCGCTGCCCCCCCCCCACATACCTCCTGGTGGCAGAGCCGCCGGATACGAGGAAATAGTGTTTTGGGCCTCATTTCGCAAGTTTCCTGAACGACGCCAACGCTTCGATCTCATTTGACCTTCGACCTATTGGTCCAAAGATTAAAGGTATCGCATCAGTGGTATCCCACCATGCTGATAACTGTCAAAGATTGCTCAAGGATTGTCGATTGTCAAAAAAATGCCATGGTGAATATTTCAAGCTGTATATGTGTCATTACGTTTACACAAACGTGCAGATTCTGGGTTTCTGAGCGGTCGCTACATACCAAGTAGCAGTTGATGCGGCGCTACATAACCAGTAGCAGTTGATGCGCCCTGAAGCCCAAATAATCAATCAATCAATCGAGTTTTCCGAAAGCTTTCCGTTCAGCTGATCTGGCAGACCAGCTAGCAACTAGAAGTATAAAACATGTGGGAGCAATCATGGCATCTCGTCACACGTCACACTGTGTTCTGCTGTTATGTTTCATTCCGACAGCACTCTCCATTTTGAGGTCGCTGTTCTGTCGCAGGCATTCCTCCCCTCCTCCTTTCCAGCAGTGAGCAGAAACGTCCAACAGAGCTTCCCCGCCTTGTTTTCCCAATCGATGCGTTCAACAAGTAAAGGTCGCTCGTGCAGTCTCCGTGGTCCGAGCGCAGTACACCATCCATTGTGTCAAACCGAGTCCAGGGCTATCCATCCGTTCCATGCATTTACATTACCGAAGGTACAGACGCCGGCAACGGTGCACCATTAATCTAGCTCGGAAGCGACGCAATAGAAAATGAATTATAAATAAAGCGGCTGATTCTAGTTTGGAGAGTGAAGTATCGAGCTGGCCGACTGGTCGCGCCGCTGGTCGCGCCGCTGGTCGCGCCGCTGGTCGCGCCGCTGGTCGCGCCGCTGGTCGCGCCGCTGGTCGCGCCGCTGGTCGCGCCGCTGGTCGCGCCGCTGGTCGCGCCGCTGGTCGCGCCGCTGGTCGCGCCGCTGGTCGCGCCGCTGGTCGCGCCGCTGGTCGCGCCGCTGGTCGCGCCGACTGGTCGCGCCGCTGGTCGCGCCGCTGGTCGCGCCGCTGGTCGCGCCGCTGGTCGCGCCGCTGGTCGCGCCGCTGGTCGCGCCGCTGGTCGCCGTCGGCACACGGAAGTCGACGGCGCCGCCTCCCAGCCACGCGGCTCGGCTCGAAAATAGCTCCGATCTTAGCGCCATACTCCGCTAACAGAGTCTAGGCCGAATTTAGACCCGCTGGAGCCTGCTCGCAACGACCTCATGGCGAAACCCAGCGCTGGGTTGTTGAGACTGGAAAGGCGCAATATATGGATACTGGATGTGTGTTTTGTGCGGAGAATCGTGAACCGTGCACCGGATGTTAGTATTCCAGCTCAGTCTATAAATAAAGTAATTGCTTTTATCTGCAGGACGGCTCTGGCAGTGGCTGTGACTGTGACTGTGACTGTGATTGTGACTGTGACTGTGACTGTGACTGTGGCTATGACTGTGAGAACAGGACGGCTCTAACTGTGACTGTGACTGTGACTGTGACTGTGAGAACAGGACGGCTCTAACTGTGACTGTGACTGTGACTGTGACTGTGACTGTGACTATGACTGTGACTGTGAGAACAGGATGGCTCTGACTGTGACTGTGACTTTGACTATGACTATGACTATGACTATGACTATGACTGTGACTGTGACTGACTGTGACTGTGACTGTGACTATGACTATGACTGTGACTGTGACTGTGAACACAGGACGGCTTGGGCTATGATTGACTGTGAAAACACACAAACACACTGGCTCTTACGATTGGGGAAAACAGTGAAAATGGGAAGGTCCGACATGTTTTTAGAGAATGATTTTGGGTCCCTTCGTCGGGGATTTTTCCAGTTCACAGACACATAAACATGGGCAGACAACATAAGCGGTAGAGTTTAATTTTTCGTCACACTTCCAGGACAGTGTTGTGCATTCGCTTGATGTCTCACCGTCTTAATACTTTGTGCACAAGGCGGGACTATCTCGATTTATCGGACCCGGTGAACAGAGAACTACTCCCGTGACACGAGGTGAGGCCGTGCCCCCGGGGCGTGCCGCCGGACAGCAGGATCCGTTGAAGCCAGATCATACCCGAGAAGCCGATGCCGCGGCCGCTGGTCCGTCAGTGTTGTGCGGCGAATACTCCTTAGTTGCTGTCAACTCCTGGATAGGATCCGGCCGGCGAAAAGTCTGCCCAGGAGTCGGACATAAACCAAGCACCTGCCAGACTCGAACTACACGCATTGGGTGACCGCGCCACCAAGGTGGCAGCTGCAGACGGTGGAAGGCGCAGGCGGTGGCGTTGTCATCGGACATAATGCGATACAGTTAATGTGATTTAAGCATGATTTTCTGAAGAGACAAATGAGTAGGATGACGGACCACTCACAAGGGGAACAATTAGTAGATATCCATTGGCATGCTGCACGAGTTAGTATGGAAACAAAATGCTACAGGACGTAACTATGCATAAAGAGCCTTTTATTTTGCCTTCTACCTGGTAATTATGTGAGTGATTTACTAAATTATGGAAAGAAGCCAAATAGCTCGCATAATTGATATATGCTTCGTACCTGTCCATACATGACATACATGTTCACAAAATGCGTCGCATTTCCCGTGTATAAACAAGGGTCTGGATACAAAGATCGAGGATCTATTAACGAGGGTCCGTCCCTCACCATCTTCGCCGGGGTCAGACGTATACCCTGGCAGCATGGCTGGAGATCTGGTATTATTGTGCTTTAAGGTGGTAACAAGACAAGTTTGTAAACACATTTGCCTCCATAAAGCAAACAAATGGGTTAGGTTTGGTCTGGTGAGGTTAGTTTGGGGTTTTAAGTTGGAATATTTTTGGAAAAAAAATATTACTTTTCAAAAGCAGCTTATGTTAAGCTGGTTAGGCTGGGTTAGTTTTTTTTGTAATTTGGAAAATTTACAGAAAATAAATTGCTTTAACTTTTTATAATTTTATTTTTTGGAGTTTTTTTTCCAAAGGGAAGTTAGGCTAGGTTAGGTTAGGTGATGCTGCATTTTGCTTTATTTTAAAAATAATTATATTTATGCTATGTTACCCAACTCTAAGCGCCTTTTGGGTGTTATTTTGCTCACAACCTGAAAAGAAAGCATTTGCACAGAAAATGAGTGGTCTCATCATCTGAGTCACCTTCATAATATTGCATTGGAATGATAAATTCCGAAAATTCATAAAACACCTTAAAGCACAAATTTACTGGAGATCCTGAGTGGGTCGGGGCAGGGTGTCCAGAGAACCCTAGTTTGGTAACCTGTGAATGTTCAATTTGTTATTTTCCATAATAATCTGAAAATATGTCCTGAAAAAGGACTTGGACCCCGGACTCGGTGAGAGATTCCCAGCCCTGCCCAACAGCAGCGAGGGTATCGGCACCAAATGCCACTGTGCTTCACCGACGGAGCCCGCGCGCATCGGACATCGGCCAGCGCCGCAGGCCGCGTCACAGGAATGCGGCCAATCGCGTGCCGCAGATCGGCTGACGTCATCAGCGGCATCCGGCTGGCAGGCCGAGTTGGTCGCCAGCCGGAGCGTGAAGCGGGGTAGGGGGTCAGCCGAGCTGGCACCTGCGGCGGCGCCGCTGGTCGGAATGTCAAATGGTTGTCGTCTCGGGCCGGGCAGGTCGCCGTCGACTGACACTCTGGCCGCGCCCCCGGCAGTGGTGCGGGCGGGCACTACCGGCCGCCAGAGGTGACCCAGGTCGGGCCCACTCTCCGGACCAACTGGCCGCGCCCCCGGCAGTGGTGCGGGCGGGTCACTACCGGCCGCCAGAGGTGACCCAGGTCGGGCCCACTCTCCGGACCAACTGGCCGCGCCCCCGGCAGTGGTGCGGGCGGGCACTACCGGCCGCCAGAGGTGACCCAGGTCGGGCCCACTCTCCGGACCAACTGGCCGCGCCCCCGGCAGTGGTGCGGGCGGGTCACTACCGGCCGCCAGAGGTGACCCAGGTCGGGCCCACTCTCCGGACCAACTGGCCGCGCCCCCGGCAGTGGTGCGGGCGGGTCACTACCGGCCGCCAGAGGTGACCCAGGTCGGGCCCACTCTCCGGACCAACTGGCCGCGCCCCCGGCAGTGGTGCGGGCGGGTCACTACCGGCCGCCAGAGGTGACCCAGGTCGGGCCCACTCTCCGGACCAACTGGCCGCGCCCCCGGCAGTGGTGCGGGCGGGCACTACCGGCCGCCAGAGGTGACCCAGGTCGTGCCCACTCTCCGGACCAACTGGCCGCGCCCCCGGCAGTGATGCGGGCGGGCACTACCGGCCGCCAGAGGTGACCCAGGTCGGGCCCACTCTCCGGACCAACTGGCCGCGCCCCCGGCAGTGGTGCGGGCGGGTCACTACCGGCCGCCAGAGGTGACCCAGGTCGGGCCCACTCTCCGGACCAGTCACATCTGCCGCGTCGGTCTGGGAGGCATACTGGGACTGTGAATGTGATGGTGACTTCGCATAGCTTGGAAGACTTCGTGAGTCGCTTAGCTCACACACGGAACATTTAGCGGTCATTTAGCACCGTTTACGGTCGCAGGCACGGACATGTATGCACACGTTTTGGCTGACATCAAATAAGTGGCAATATTGTGGTCAGAGTTGGAAAGTTACTATCCGGTCCGGGGTCTGAGTACTTTCCGCCTTGAAGCTGGATACATTTTCGCGAAGGCGGTGTCTATCGTGCGTCGCTTCCGGCCACATTTGCCAAGATCATTCAAACCTGAAATTCGTATTCTCATCCCGGATGATAATCAGGAGGCAGAGCGGAACCCAGTCGGCACACTCGGACGCCGCTGTCATTATCAGGAGACGGAGCGGAACCCAGTCGGCACACTCGGACGCCGCTGTCATTGGATGATAATCAGGAGGCAGAGCGGAACCCAGTCGGCACACTCGGACGCCGCTGTCATTGGATGATAATCAGGAGGCAGAGCGGAACCCAGTCGGCACACTCGGACGCCGCTGTCATTGGATGATAATCAGGAGGCAGAGCGGAACCCAGTCGGCACACTCGGACGCCGCTGTCATTGGATGATAATCAGGAGGCAGAGCGGAACCCAGTCGGCACACTCGGACGCCGCTGTCATTATCAGGAGACGGAGCGGAACCCAGTCGGCACACTCGGACGCCGCTGTCATTATCAGGAGACGGAGCGGAACCCAGTCGGCACACTCGGACGCCGCTGTCATTATCAGGAGACGGAGCGGAACCCAGTCGGCACACTCGGACGCCGCTGTCATTATCAGGAGACGGAGCGGAACCCAGTCGGCACACTCGGACGCCGCTGTCATTGTCAGGAGACGGAGCGGAACCCAGTCGGCACACTCGGACGCCGCTGTCATTGTCAGGAGACGGAGCGGAACCCAGTCGGCACACTCGGACGCCGCTGTCATTATCAGGAGACGGAGCGGAACCCAGTCGGCACACTCGGACGCCGCTGTCATTATCAGGAGACGGAGCGGAACCCAGTCGGCACACTCGGACGCCGCTGTCATTATCAGGAGACGGAGCGGAACCCAGTCGGCACACTCGGACGCCGCTGTCATTGTCAGGAGACGGAGCGGAACCCAGTCGGCACACTCGGACGCCGCTGTCATTATCAGGAGACGGAGCGGAACCCAGTCGGCACACTCGGACGCCGCTGTCATTATCAGGAGACGGAGCGGAACCCAGTCGGCACACTCGGACGCCGCTGTCATTGTCAGGAGACGGAGCGGAACCCAGTCGGCACACTCGGACGCCGCTGTCATTATCAGGAGACGGAGCGGAACCCAGTCGGCACACTCGGACGCCGCTGTCATTATCAGGAGACGGAGCGGAACCCAGTCGGCACACTCGGACGCCGCTGTCATTGTCAGGAGACGGAGCGGAACCCAGTCGGCACACTCGGACGCCGCTGTCATTATCAGGAGACGGAGCGGAACCCAGTCGGCACACTCGGACGCCGCTGTCATTATCAGGAGACGGAGCGGAACCCAGTCGGCACACTCGGACGCCGCTGTCATTATCAGGAGACGGAGCGGAACCCAGTCGGCACACTCGGACGCCGCTGTCATTATCAGGAGACGGAGCGGAACCCAGTCGGCACACTCGGACGCCGCTGTCATTGGCACACATGCGCGCGCGGAACCCAATTGGCACACATGGCTGCCTGTGCCATTATAAGTGTGTAATGACACACTTCGGTGCCTATATCATAAATATAAAATTAGGGTCGAGCCCCGACCACTCATCAGGTTCCCAAGTCTCATTCACCAGCCTCTCCAGCCTCACGCACCAGCCTCCCAGCCTCTCCAGCCTCACGCACCGGCCTCTCCAGCATCACGCGCCAGCCTCTCCAGCCTCACGCACCAACCTCCCCAGTCTCACGCACCAGCATCTACAGCCTCACGCACCAGCCTCTCCAGGCTCACGCACAATCCTCTCCAGCCTCACGCACCAGCCTCTCCAGCCTCACACACCAGCCTCTCCAGCCTCACACACCAGCCTCTCCAGCCTCACACACCAGCCTCTCCAGCCTCACACACCAGACCCCCACCATGCACACATGCCGTCAGCCACGTTCTTGTGGTTATGCCGAAGCTCACGCGGCCGTGTGTTCAACTTTTGCTCCAGATACCCAACGTTTATGACGTCATAGCAGCAATGCCTTCAATCCATTGGTTCACAGCCAGATTTTCTAAATGAAACGCACTAACGCGGCCCATTCTGAACTGTTCTCCCTAGCAAACTTTGTTTTTCGCTACATAGGTTGCCTGTAAGGGCAAGGTTCACGAGGCGGTCGGAGCCAGAGTGCCCGAAGAAAATGTTATCCAGTGCGCAGGCGCGGTCTTGCGAGCGGACTTGTGAAATGGTCATCGCCATTTTTGGTGGGATTGAGGGGGTAAGGGTGCGTTTGTGGTCTCCTGCTGATGGCTGGGAAAAGTGGGTAATTTGTCCGGCGATTGGATTTACTCATTTCTCATTTGGTAGGGGTTATTTTACGTTTGTTTTCTTTCTCATATGTGAGTTCCTTTTGTAGCCTTATGTCGCAGTACATGAGACTTCAGTTATGTCCAGTTTTGAACCTGTGGTGCAAAAAATGTTTCCATAAATGATATGTCTGAAATAGTGCTTCAATTGCCACTCCGCTAGCGTGGCAAAAGTATATTTGTCCATCCCTATATATACTTATGCCCTACCCTACCCTATATATACCCTATATATACCCTATATACCCTATATATACCCTATATATACCCTATATATACCCTATATACCCTATATATACCCTATATATACCCTATATATACCCTATATACCCTATATATACCCTATATATACCCTATATACACATACCCTATATATATCCGGTCCGTCGAATCCGATGAGATTTCTTCAGCAAGTTAGCACTGAGGACAAGTTAGCACCGAGGGTCAGGTCGGTGGTCGGGTCAGGTCGGTGGTCGGGACAGGTCGGTGGTCGGGTCAGGTCGGTGGTCGGGACAGGTCGGTGGTCGGGTCAGGTCGGTGGTCGGGTCAGGTCGGTGGTCGGGTCAGGTCGGTGATCGGGTCAGGTCGGTGGTCTGGTGAGGTCGGTGGTCGGGTTAGGTCAGTGCGGGCAACTGTGGGCGGCAGGTGCAGCGAGAGGAAACTGTTTGCGGCAGGTGGAGTGAGCATCGGCTGCTGTCTGTCACATCTGCCACGTCATAAACGTCAGGGGTGGACACAAATAGACCGCGGCGGCCGACCAGGCCGGCCCGCGAGCACGTTCCGCCGCCTATGGATTCCTGCGATACTCCCCACCTCCACCCACCCCGACACAGCAGACACCAAGGCAGGGTCGAGTCCACTCACCTAGGGATAACTGCGATGACCCTACCTCCACAGTGGACACCAAGACATAGGCGAGTCCACCCGCCCAGGGATCTCTGCGATGCCCCCTACCTACACAGTGGACACCAAGACATAGGCTCGTCCACCCACCCATGATGATCCCTGCGATGCCCCCTTGATGCGGGCTCGGATGTAAATAGTAGAGACGAGAGAGAGAAAGAGAGAGAGAGAGAGAGAGAGAGAGAGAGAGAGAGAGAGAGAGAGAGAGAGAGAGAGAGAGAGAGAGAGAGAAGAGAGAGAGAGAAAAAAAAAAAAAAAAAAAAAAAAAAAAAAAAAAAAAAAAAAAAAAAAAAAAAAAAAAAAAAAAAAAAAAAAAAAAAAAAAAAAACAAACAAACAAACAAACAGAACAGAGACAGAGACAGAACAGAGACAGAGACAGAACAGAGACAGAACAGAACAAGACAGAGACAGAGACAGAGACAGAGACAGAGACAGAGACAGAGACAGAGACAGAGACAGAGACAGAGACAGAGACAGAGACAGAGACAGAGACAGAGACAGAGACAGAGACAGAGACAGAGACAGGGACAGGGACAGGGACAGAGACAGAGACAGAGACAGAGACAGAGACAGAGACAGAGACAGAGACAGAGACAGAGACAGAGACAGAGACAGAGACAGAGACAGAGACAGAGACAGAGACAGAGACAGAGACAGAGACAGAGACAGAGACAGAGACAGAGACAGAGACAGAGACAGAGACAGAGACAGAGACAGAGACAGAGACAGAGACAGAGACAGAGACAGAGACAGAGACAGAGACAGAGACAGAGACAGAGAGAGAGAGAGAGAGAGAGAGAGAGAGAGAGAGAGAGAGAGAGAGAGAGAGAGGGGGAGGAGAGATATATGGAAAAGTCAGTGGGAATCTGTATCAGAGTTAGTGGGAGGGAGGCTGTATCAGAGTTAGTGGGAGGGAGGCTGTATCTGAGTTCGTAGGAAGCTACATCTGATGTAATGGGAAGCTATATAGGGACGTTGTGGCAGAGTTAGAGAGAAGGTGTGACAGAGTTAGTGGGAAGATGTGACAGAGTTAGAGACAAGATGTGGCCGAGTTTGTGGGCAGCGGCAACAGAGTCAGAAGGGAATGGCATTGTGATTTCGCACCTGAAATATATTTGGACAGATTATCAGTGTCAGCGGGGGAAGCGACAGCCGTCTCACCGGAGAGCATGTGAAATCTCACCAAGGAAAACTTCAATTAAATTGACATGCGAAGTAAAATAATTATCCCAGTGTTCGGCGTGTCTTATTTACGTATTTCATAATCATATGGACAACAAATATATCGACGGACGGGGTTATGCGGTGGAGCTGGTGGCTGTATCTGTGACGGAAGTTGTGCCTCGGTGACTATTCGATTAATGTGGTAGAAATGTGTCTGTCGGGTATGGAGAGATATCTACGAGTGAAGTACCCTTGAAGTTTGGGTAGATCCATCTCGTATTCCTGACATGTCCAACATACTGCCATTCGAAAACTAGTCCAGAGCCTGAATCTGAGAACAATTTGTGTTGCTGCCCGTCTGCAAAAGCTGTGGAAGCACCACGAAATCGGCCTTCCATCACTCGTCTGCGTATCAAATGAAGCCTTATAACCATGGGTGTAACCACGGATTCGAAATTTGTGGGGGGGGGGGGACAAACCAGGGTCGCGGTAAGTTTGAACAGGATAAGGGCCTAGCCCCGCCTCCCCTCCCCCGAAATTTTAGCCACTTTTTTGATTTTAGCCACTTTTTTCAATGTCATTTTCAGCCACTTCAATTCAATGTTCAATGTATTTCAATTTTTCAGATTTACCATTGTTAAAAATAATATTTTGGGGACTAAAAGTTCCGCCAAAATCAGCAAGTTTCACTACTTATCACTCCCGATGAACATCTGGCTTTATGTCGTAAGTGCTGGACCCGATTTCACGATCATCATAGAGCAATGCTGTAAGTATGTTAAACGCTGCCCTCTTGTAGCAGGAAAAAAAAATATTGACGATGGTTTTAGGAGCAAATATGGACATACAATTACGTTTCCCATGCTTTCCTGTTTTACGGGGACACATTTCGATGCAATGACAACCAGGCGATAAAGGGTGGCACTGAGGGCATGTACCCCCACCCACGTGAAAGGTGGCGTCCTCAGGCCGAGAAAAGGCGTTCCCTGAAAAGGTTTCAGTGTACCAGCTCGAATTTTTAGCCGGAGCGCCCCTATGAAATAAAAAGGCACCCCTTGAAGGAAAGGCCCTTCAGGTGTTTTCACAGTGGCGCCGCCCAAAGAAATGGCGCCCCTCCAGACAAGTGCCCCCATGACAATTCCTGGATCTACCCCTGATTACAACATTGCTCTCTCGCGGTTATGAACTCTGGCCAGTTATCAAATTGTGCGCATTCACGTGTGGCTTCTCTTGCAAATTTGACAACTTCCGTTGAACCATTAAGAGGAAAGCGGACAATTTGAGAAAAAAAAGTTATATATTTTATATGTCCGGAACAGCAATGTGGCAGTGTAAATTAAAAACCAGCGATGAGAGCACCGTCCGAGCAGGTTATGACGGATTTCTTGGGAGAGCCCCTAGTCATATAGGATATGAGTGCCTGCTGTCACAACGACTGCAAACAAAAATAGATCTGACCCTCCTATTCCTATTACATTCAATCATTGTACACACGCCGAACCATCGACACCTTTGAAATTATTTCGATATCTCAACATTCTGATACCGTACGGCAAGCCACGTCGAATGAAAACTACATGATGCAAATTGAAGCCATAGCCACGAAACGCGAGGACTCTGAAAATTAAACTAACCTTTGACCTTGATCTGACATATTCCGGGTTGAAATGTTACTCGAGGGTTGCCCACGGGCTAGCTCTTGATACCAAGCATGGGTAGCTTTGGGAGAAAACGAAGAAACGCGGGGCGACCGAAAAAAACGGGTTCGACCTTTGACTTTGAAAATGAATGTGATTTCTGAACAGTTTGCTAGAGTACCTCACGGCACGTCGAATGACTCTCACTTGATGAAAATTGAAGACGTAGCGTCGAGGACTTCGAGCAATTTAAGCTATCATTCGATCTTGTGGTTTGAAATTGACATGTTCCAGTTTGAAATGCTACTCGAGGTGCACCACGGGCTATTGCTTGATACCAGATGTGGGTAGGTTAGGGCGAAGAAAAAAATGCGAGGCGACCAAAGAAATCGGTTTGATCTTTGACCTTAGAAATTAGTTATATTTGGTAACATTATAATACGGCACAAGCCACGTCGAATGACACCCACTTGGAGCAAATTGAACCCATAGCGACGAATCGCTACGAGCCTGATCGCTATGGGTTCGCTATACGAACCCATAGCGACTTCGAAAAATTCAAACTAGCCTTTGACCTTGAGGTTTGACCTTGACATATCCCGGTAAAAAAATGTTACTCGAGGGTTCACCATGGGCTGTCATTTCATAGTGGATCTGGGTAGGCTTGGGCGAAGACCATGAAAACGATGTGATGCGACCGAAGAAATCAGCTTGAATTTTGACCCGTCTATATTATTTCGAAATATCAAATTTCTGATACTGCACAACAAGACAACACAAATGACACAACACGAATGACATCCATTTTCTGCAATTTGAAGCCATAGCGACGAAACGAAACATCGAAGAACTCAATCAAACCTTTGACCTTGACATGTCCCTGTTTGAAATGTTACTCGAGTGTTCACCACTGATTATTGCTTGATACCAGATTTCGATAGGTTTGAGAGAAAGCGGAAAAAATTAGGGGACCGAAGGATCAGCTTGGCCTTTGTCCTTGAAAAAAAAATAATTCGATTGCTTAGCTTTCTGATACTGCATAGCAAGCCACGTCGAATGACCCCCATTTGACACAAATTGAAGCGATAGCAACCGAACCTCGCGTTCGGTCGATATCGCTTCAATACCACCATATAGTAATCAAGCTAACCTTTGACCTAGAAGTTTGACCTTGACATGTACCGATTTGAAATGTTGCACAATGGTTCACCACAGGTTATTACTTGATACCAGATTTTGGCACGTTTGGGTGAAAACGAAAACAAATGAGAGGCGACCGAAGAAACCGGTTTGCGTTGAACCTTCACCACCGGTTTGCGTTGAACCTTGACCGTTAAAGTGATAATGTGAAACCTATGTAGTTCCTTCCAGCGTGTTCAGTACAAGCAGAAGCATTTGTGGTTATTGATTCGAACGATCATAAACCCGTCGCTGAATGCCGATACCAATACAAATACGCCTCTGGCGAACTAGTCGCTGAATACGAATACGAATACGACGTTAACTTGACGTACGTGCTTAAGGCTGCCCATGACTTCCCTCAATGGTCTTGAAGATACCCAAGGACACCCAGAGTCGCATTTGTTCAAGATATATCAATATATGAGCAGGGGAATGCAACCTAAGACGTATAAAGCCTTGCGATAATGCAAATTTGTTGCCTAGCAGAGCACAATATTCCACCCAAGTGAAAACAGAAGATGGTCAAGGTTCATGTTATTCAAGAATGGCCTGGAAGCAGAAATTTATAGCGTTTGCTGATTTACCATTCTGAGATTTTGTAACGACAGATACCCTGTAAAGCCCATTGATTGGCTAGATCGGCTTTTAGTATTTTTGGTGATTCTCTTGCATATATATTCTCACTTTATAAATGATTAGGTATAATTTTGCAGCGATGATACTCAGGTAGCTGAGGCTTGGGGGGGACACGACAAAACTGAGGGGGACAAATCGCCACCTTTCAGAAATTGGGAGGGACATGTCCCCCCCCCCCCAGTGGTTACACCCATGCTTACAATAGTCAGGTAAGGGTGACTTGAAGTGCCAGTTATATTGTCACGCTCAATATCAAACGTGTCTTATCTTACATAGGGATACTAATATATCCGATATGCCTAAATATTGACCATAGCTATGCAGCAAGCTGGCCAGTAGTTTTGTTAACCCTCGTTGTACCCTCGTTGTACCCTCGTTGATAATTTTCTACCCCTCACAATGCGGGGAGGGGCATTCTGATCCTCCCCTACTAGCCTGTGATTTAAGCAAGATAGAAGGATATGGTAAACGGCATGATGGAAGTTTGTCCCTTAGCTTTCAGAGTTACTCGAAACATTTGTATCGATACCTGTTGGTTGGCCTTGCAGGTCAGAACAAACACACAAATGACGTGGTGCATTTGGTCGCAAGCTGAAGGCTTACTCTAGCACGGGCGAAACGCGCAAAGGTCAAGGTCACCGATCCCGTCAAGGTCAGGTACCTGGAAGCATGTGATGAACTATTGAAGATGGCAATTTCAAGACAGGTGGCGCTTCGGAAAAGAAATGAGTGACTCTAAAGCAAATCAAATGTTTCCGCCATTTCCGATATTTTTTTTAAACAGGCATCCAAAAATAATTATCTTTTTCGAATCCTCCGAAATCATTCTCCAAAATACGTCCCGATCGAATTGTGGATCCTGATGACATTCGAAATGACATCGGCGTGCAAAATACCCATTAGCCATTTAGCCATTAGCCATTAGCCATTAGCCATTTTGCCTTCACAATAGTCCCCAGTGAACCTGCAAATCACATACCCTCAGGATATTTTAAGTCATACCTCAATGACTTGACCGGATATTGATGTGAAGCTTTGAATACGTTTAGATGATAACTGATGATATGCACTGATTGCGGTGAATTGTATTATGTAAATGTATGTAAGTGTATTCGCTACATCAAAGTTGTAAACAAAAATATACATGTGTCTGCCGTGGATATTCATCTTACTCAGCAAGGTAACCTAGCGTTGTATTTTTTACATGTTTTTCATAGTTTGTCCAAAGGCCAATGCTTCCCTCTGTTTCATATGTAATTTGTTTGTCACGACTCCCGCCTTGCAGCTGGCAAAGCGGGCGCCATCTTGTTCTCTGTTGGCGGTGGTGAGCTGGCAGGGTGTGCAGAACGGAGGTCCGCATATCCGGTTTCTCTACGAGTGTAATATACCGTGCATAGAGTGTAGTGTGTAGAGTGTAGTATACCGTGTGTTCCAGTGGCGAATACGTTCAGGACACGAAGAAACACAACATGGCGCGGTCGGCAGGACTTTGGTGTTAATTCAGTGTCTTGTGCAGCCACATGCCGAACAGTCGCCGCGGGGCAGGCGGTCGAGGTCCGCCCGTAACCGGGAGAGACAAATGTTGCCTGGTAACGCGGAGAGAGACAAAGTGTCCGGTGGCCGAGGGGCTTAAGCCGCACGCATAAGGTGTCTGCCCCCTGTGGGTGTTCACCGGTTCGATTCCAGGGAAGGCGACGATTTTTTCCCCACCATGGAAATGAAGGATGTGACTGCCGCGGTTGTGGGGCTCACCGAGTTAATGCGCCAGCATGTGGACGCTGCGCATCAGAGAGAAGACCGTCTTGCCGCTATGCTCGCTGGTCAAGTGAGTCCGGCACAAACCTCCGTCGCTGGACCGCTAGAGGGCGCTCCGATCAGCACGGCGCCCGGGGTTCGAGCGCGGTTGCCTCCGTCAGCGACGCCAGCTGACCGGTGGTGCCAGCCTGCGCGAATTTTCCATGTGGCGTGAAAAGCTGAGCGGCTATGTTATGCTCACTGGCATTGGTCAGCTGACTCCCACTGAGCAGCGAGCGACTCTCTGCGTCATGTTGGACGACGATTGGACGTCAATTAGACGTCGTCAAACACGGGCTGGAGGTGGCCGACTCTAGGAGCCTGTCACAGGTGGTGGACGCTATGGAGCGCCACTTACGCAGCCAGCGTGGCATCATCCTCGACCGGAAGGAATTCTACACCCAACAGCAGCAGGTCGACGAGCGGTTCGACGACTTTTTGATGTCACTGAAGGAAATATCCCAGTTCTGTGATTTCTGTCCCATCTGCACTGACGACCGGTTCCGCGACCGGCTCGTGACTGGCCTTCGAGACCAGGATACGGTTCAGGTGCTGATGGCAGATAAGAATCTCACCCTTCAGATGACCGTCGATATCTGCCGTGCTCGAGAAAACGCAAGGCAGAATACGGCGGCGATGACGGATGGCCGGCTGCACGCTATGTCAGCGTACCGACGCAGCCGGAGTCACAGCAGCAGCCGTGGCGCACGTCCTCCCTCCACCGGGGAGAGGAAGTGTGGCTATTGTGGCGGCGCTTGGCATCCCAAGCAGGCCATGGCGGCGTGCCCTGCCCGCGGCCAACGCTGCAAGTCGTGCAACGTGTTGCATCACTTCGCTTCAGTGTGCCGGTGTGGTCAGCCCCGCATGGGCAGCCAGTCCCGACGAACCGGGCAAACTACCGCTGGACGAAGCCGAACTCACCTGGACGGCATCCGGGTGCATGTGCTGACGGCGCGACGGATGCCACAGGTATGCCTGGAGGTGAAGCACGTCAGTGGGTGCGGCATGATGATGTGGACACCTGACACCGGAGCGGAAACCTCGGCAATGGGCGCCCGGCAAGCTCAACGCCTCGGGGTGGACTTGTCTACGCTATCTGCATCGTCCGAACGTCTATTTGGAGCGGGAGGATACGAGCTGCGCTGTGCAGACTCGTTTCAGTGCCTGCTGCGGCTGGGCGACGTCAGCGCGCCAGTGACGGTGAGCGTCATCCCGAATATGGACAGCGCTCTTCTGCCCTGGTTTGATAGAATTTCCTTGGGCCTGCTACCAGCTGACTTTCCGCGGAAAATCCGAAGCACGAGCACCGTCCCGCCGGACACCACCGCCACTTCACGCAAAGACGAAGCTGGAGAAAAGCACGTCGCCCCAGCTCAGGGCGCAAGTGACAAGAACGGCATGGCCGATTCACCCGGCCAGGAACTACCGAAGTATGAAGACGTGCCTCATCCTGCAACAGTGATACGAAGCACGATGTCTTCAGACAATGCGGGCAAGGAGATTACGTTTCAGCATACGCCGCAGAGACCGCCTTGACGGCAACGAGCGGATGCAGCTTCTACCAAGACCCAGGGTGCTGTCCAAGCTGCATCAGCCTTTAGACAGAGCCGCAAGATCTACCCCACATGACACACCTACCAGGGCGAGCCATCGCTACAACAGCGAGCTGAACACTTGGACATGCTTAAAAACGTATTTCCTAAAGTATTTGACGTCGACGGTCCGCTTTGTGAGATGTTCGGCGGTCCCATGCGAATCGAGCTGGAGGACACCGCTCGTCCATTCGCAGTCACCGCGGCACGACCAATAGCATTTGCATGGCGCAAACAGATTAAGGAGCAGCTAGACCAGATGCTCCAAGACGGAATCATTGCCGAAATGACTGAGCCTACGGAATGGTGTCATCCTATCGTGCCAGTACCGAAGCGACCGACCTCTGGAGACGACAGCAAGGCTGGAGTCCGCCTGTGCATCGCCTTAACCAAACTAAACAAGCATGTGCGCCGTGGCGTGCATCCCATGCAATCCCCTCAAGACGTCGTTACCAGTATCAACAAGGGGAGCAAGTACTTTACGACGTTGGACGCCAAGAACGGGTATCTACAAGTCCCAACCGCTGAGGAGGATCAAGCTCTCACCAGCTTCATTACTCCATGGGGCAGGTATAAGTTCAGATGAGCTGTCATGGGTCTCAGTTCATCCGGCGATGAGTATAATCGCCGAGTAGAGACAGTTCTGGCTGGAATTCCAAGGACATGCAAGGTGGTGGATGACGTGCTAGCTCACGACGAAGATTACTCCACGCATCTGCAGCATGTTATCGCAATTCTGGAGCGTTGCGAGACTTTCGGCGTCACGCTCAATACGCAGAAGCTGAACTTCGCTGCGCAGTCAGTCGAGTACTGCGGCTTCCACATCACTTCTGAGGGCTACACAGTGGACGAGCAATAGCTACGCGCGATCTCAGACTTTCCTGTGCCCGCCAACCTGACGGATCTGCGGAGCTTCATGGGGTTGGTGAACCAGCTCGGCTCCTTCTCGGACGAGACAGCCCATGCCGCCCATCCTCTTCATGACCTTCTCAAGCCGCAAAATCATTGGCAGTGGACTGAAGTGCATCAGCAACCCTTCGAGACCGTCAAGAAGACATTGATTCGGGCACCCGTCCTGGCCTTCTTCGAGCCTGGCCTCCCCACTGCACTGCATACAGACGCTACCCGACTGCACGGCCTCGGATATGCGCTTATGCAGCGACAAGGTGACCATTGGCGGCTCATCCAATGCGGATCGCGTTTCGTCTCCGACGTGGAGTCGAGATACGCGGTGGTGAAGCTAGAGATGCTCGCGGTGACCTGGGCCGTGAAGAAATGTCGTCTCTTCCTGGCCGGTCTCCAAACGTTCGACATCGTCACCGACCACAGACCACTGATACCGATACTGAACCAGAAGTCACTCTCTGAGATAGAGAATCCACACCTCCAACGGCTACGTGAGAAGCTGGCGCCGTATCGTTTCGACGCCATATGGAAAGCTGGAAAGTCGCACTGCATCCCTAACGCACTCCAGGGCCCCCGTCGATGACCCTTCCGCCGAGGACCAAGAAGCAGAGAGCGACGTGTATCATCAGCTGCACGGCACAGTGCTGGCCAGCATCCGCGAGATCGTTGCTGGTGATGCCCATCCGCCTGTGCCAGACATCATGTTGGACAACGTGCGCGAGGCAGCGCGCACTGACGATGAGTACCAACCTCTCGCCGACGCTATTCACGTGGGATTCCCAGAACACAAGGCTGATCTAGAGACGACGTTGCGCCCATACTGGTTGGTTCGTGACGCCCTCTCCGTAGACGGCGGCCTTATCTTGTGTGGTGTGTGGCTAGTCATTCCCCGCACGCTGCGCCGAGAGACCCTGGATCGGCTGCATGCGACCCATCAAGGTCTGGAGCGCACGAAGCGCCGGGCACGACAGTCTGTCTTTTGGCCAAACATCAGCCAGGACATCTACAACGTGGTGACGGCCTGTGACGCATGCCGACGGCATCTGCCCAGTCTGCCTAAGGAGCCTCTGATGTGCGACTCAGAGCCTTCAAGAGTTTTCGAGATTGTTTCAGCGGACTTCTTCCATTACGCCGGGAAGACTTTTCTGGTGTACGCAGACCGGCTCTCCGGCTGGCCCGTCGTCGCGTCCTGCGTCCGGGAAGCGACGGCCAGGATGCTCGTGCACATGCTCCGAGAGGTCTTTGCAGCCACAGGCGTGCCAAACGTTCTGAAAACTGACTGTGGCCCCCAGTTCACTGCACGCTACACCAGGCAGTTCCTGGAGCGATGGGATGTCACACATAGCATCTCTTCTCCGTATTACCCTCAGGCTAACGGGCATGCGGAAGCTGCCGTGAAGTCCGTGAAGATATTGATCCAGAAGTGCACAGATGCAGGCAACTTGGACGACGATAGATACGCCCGAGGACTCCTGGAGCTGCGAAATACGCCACGTGCCGACGGCAGATCTCCTGCCGAGGTCCTCTATGGACACCCTATCCGGTCGATGGTGCCTTTGCATCTAAGAGCGTTCAGCAGCACGTGGCAACGCAAGGCCGACGACTGTGATCGGCGCGCCCGGGCCCAAAAGGAGGCTGTCACGTTGAGGTACGACAGCCAAGCCACGCCTCTCCGTCTCCTAAAGATGGGCAGCTTCGTCACCATACAGGATCCGACCACTGTGCTATGGGAGAGAATCGGCATTGTCGTCGCCATCGGCCAGCGCCGAACCTATCTGATGAAGACGCCCAGCGGACGTGTCCTTTGGTGTAACCGGCGATTCCTGCGCCTTCATCGCCCGTTGACGCCATCAGCCGAGCATACAGCGCCAGCCGCGCGGCCGGCGCAAGTAGCAGGACCGTCACCAGCACGCTCAGCCTGGTCGGCGAAGCGAGTTCACTTTGCCGACGACCGTGCGCAACCTCGCCGTAGCGACAGGCATCGGCAGCCACCGCAGCGCTTGTCCGTCGATCCTCGCAAGCGCTCATATGTTTGAGGGATCACTTGCAGTGACCGACTGTGGGAGGTGTTGCATGTGTATAACTCAGTTTTGTTACGTTGATCCCCACCCTTTGGTGTAAACAGTGACCAACTGGGGGGAGGTGTTTCATATGTATTTTGTTTGTCACGACTCCCGCCTTACAGCTGGCTGAGCGGGCGCCATCTTGTTCTCTGTTGACGGTGGTGAGCTGGCAGGGTGTGCAGAACGGAGGTCCGCATATCTGGTTTCTCTACGAGTGTAATATACCGTGCATAGAGCGTAGGACCGTGTGTTCCAGTGGCGAATACGTTCAGGACACGAAGAAACATAACACCCTCTTGTCTGCATCTTGTGTGGTTTGTCAATAATTTTTTTTTAAAGGTACATCCAAAACCGTGAGAGACTGGGTCATCACCTGAATTTGGCCTGCAGTCTCCGGTATGCTGGGAGATTTGAACTCAATTTTGCTACACAATGTGCACTCATCAGTTGTTCGAAGGTATGCCGAACGTCAGAATGGTATCACGAACGGTTTAGCAATTAGCTCAGAAAACTTGTGTGGGTTGTCAAGATAGCCACCTCCCGCACTATGAGTGTTGTGAACTAAACAATAGACAACATTGGCGGGTTGTCGAGATAGCCACCTCCTGAACTGTGAGCGTTGTGAACTACACAATAGACAACTTTGGCGGGTTGTCTAGATATCATCCTACCGCACTATGAGTGTTGTGGACTAAACAATAGACAACTTTGACGGATTGTCAAGATAGCACCCTCCGACACTGCGAGTGTGATGGGTTGCACAATTTGCAACTGCAAACACTTATCCTGAAGTTAACTGTACAACGTAGAAACCTTGATCACAATGCATGTGGATAGTGTATGCATGCACAAAGCAAGTCCTGAAACCGGCTGCAGCCAGTCTAAATAGGACGGCCACAGCAGCTATGACCTTCTGCAGCCGTATCTCCCTCCACAGAGAGGCCATATTTTGTAAACGGCCCCCAGGCTGGGCGGGTAGAGTGACAGCCGCTGCCCCTCCCTCCCCCCGTCGGCACGCAGTGGCCGCCGGCCAGAAAGATCGTCGACAACGACGCGACCCGGCAGTGCAGCGCCGGGTTCTGATTACGGTGGCCCGTGACCATGGCCGTGCACCAACACCAGCACCAACACCAGCACCAGCATGGCACCGCCATGTGCGGACACCAGCACCAGCATGACACCGCCATGTGCGGACACCAGCACCAGCATGACACCGCCGTGTGCGGACACCAGCACCAGCATGGCTCCGCCGCCAGGGGAACACGCTATTTCCACAGTCTCGCCGCTCAATTATGCGCGGCGCGCGAGGCACGCCACGCACCGCCCGTCCCCGGAAGCGGCGCGTCGAACACGGCGCACACGACGCGGCGGTGGTTGGACAACGAGCAGGATGCAGCTGACAGCTTCGTCGTTCTGTGCGTGGGTCGGTCCTGCCCACCTGATGCCGCTCGACGACCGGACGTGAACGCTGGCGCCAAGTTAGGTCATGTGGTCCGCGCAACGTGATGATCCGCTGGCGCCAAGTTAGGTCATGTGGTCCGCGCAACGTGATGATCCGCTGGCGCCAAGTTAGGTCATGTGGTCCGCGCAACGTGATGATCCGCTGGCGCCAAGTTAGGTCATGTGGTCCGCGCAACGTGATGATCCGCTGGCGCAAAGTTAGGCCATGTGGCCGCCGAATGTGATGACCTGTTGGTGTCAAGTCAGACCATGTGGCTGCCCGATGTGATGACCTGTTGGCGCTAAGTCAAGCTATGGGGCCACTGAACGTGATGACCTGTTGGCGCCAAGTCGGCCATTTGGCCGACGAATGTGATGACCAATTGGTGTAAAGTCAGGCCATGTTGGCGCCCGATGTGATGATCTGTTGGTGCCAATCAATGTGGCCGCCGACACCGATTGAAGCCGACTCCACAACAGGCAACCAGTGGAGACGGCACGACCTCCAAGTTCGCGTGGGTGTCGCCTCGCCGGGAACGCGTGGCTTGTTTGAATCTCGAGTTGACGTCGCGTGCTTCGGGAATTGACTGGCCCACGCGGTCCGGTTAGATTGCAAAGGTGGTCCCCACGCGCGGCAATCCGACGCCACGCGTCAGATCTGACCCAGGTCTAGCGAGACCTGTCTCAGCAGCATCACTTCAAATGCGTGAAGCGGAGCATATTCCCTGTCCGCCGAACCTCAGTGATTAAGAGACCATAGCTGTGGGTTGTGTGAAGGCCGTGGCAATAGCTGTCGCCAAATCAGGTCATCAATTGGCGTCGACTCAGCACATGGGTGATACTTTATGAAGTTCATGGAGGGGGATCAAGTGAGATTTATGATGACCAAAGCTGCCCTGAAATTCACTTACATTATTGCACACCCATGCAATAACCCACACCCAATGAATAACTTTCACCTTGTTTGGGAAACAAATTGATGATTGGGGGTGCGAAATCAGTAATTGAGGGGGAGGGCGATGTCCCCATTAGCATATAAAAAGTGGCACCCTGACTCAGCACAAGATATGCTACCCAAGTACCATCGGTAGGGTAGAGTCATTGATTACGACACGTTTGGTATGACACGACAGACAGATGTTGCCAGAGCCACGTCAGTCCCGACGGCAGTTAGCAGCGATGGCTGCACCTGGGGCCACGCTCTTCATCATCCACACCCTCCCCCCCCCCCCCACATCCGCGAGTGGCGAGTGAGGTCGAGTGGCCACATCACCTGGTGCTGTCCCCACACCTGCGTGCGGCGAGTGAGGTCGAGTGGTTACATCACCTGATGCCGTCCCCACACCCGCGTGTGGCGAGTAAGCTCGAGTGGTCACATCACCTGACGCGCCGCTAGCAGGACAAATCTGGGTCGCCAGGTCGGCTCCTCGCGTCTCTGAGACTATTCCTCGGTAGACGCACTTTACCCAGTTAACTCTGGTAAGCGCTGTTGTTGTAAAATGACTAAGAAGCAATTCCCCTCATCATCTGGCCCAAGTCGCATTGGTTGCATGTGGTAATCAGCTATGAGGACTTTGAACCGCATCAGTCTTCGTTGGACATCAGCGGACGGACGATGACGTGTCTGCGAAACAGTTCGGCTTCACACCGTGTCTGCCCCGGCCTTTGATCTCCCAGACTCGAGGGAGGAACTCGAACGCTCCACCGGGGCCCATCGCGGGCTCGATCTGCATTGAGCTGAGTTGATCCAGGATGACCTTAGGTGGTCTTCTCTCGACTTAAAACGTATTTGTGAGGTGATTTTCAACGCTGAAGTCGATTTCAGCGTCGAACGATACCCCAAGAAACCCAACCATACGAAGGAAAAGGATAACCAAATAGGACAGGGTGTATCTGTGATGAACAGAAAACCCAACCATACGAAGGAGTGGTAAAAGGATAATATCCCAGGTCACCGACCTAGGCTAGCCTTTGACAACCAAATAGGACAGGGTGTATCTGTGATGAACAGAAAACCCAACCATACGAAGGGGTGGTAAAAGGATAATATCCCAGGTCACCGACCTAGGCTAGCCTTTGACAAACCCAACCATACGAAGGAGTGGTAAAAGGATAATATCCCAGGTCACCGACCTAGGCTAGCCTTGACAAACCCAACCATACGAAGGAGTGGTAAAGGATAATATCCCAGGTCACCGACCTGGGCTAGCCTGACAAACCCAACCATACGAAGGGTGGTAAAGGATAACATCCCAGGTCACCGACCTAGGCTAGCCTTGACAAACCCAACCATACGAAGGAGTGGTAAAAGGATAATATCCCAGGTCACCGACCTAGGCTAGCCTTTGACAACCAAATAGGACAGGGTGTATCTGTGATGAACAGAAAACCCAACCATACGAAGGAGTGGTAAAGGATAATATCCCAGGTCACCGACCTAGGCTAGCCTTTGACAACCAAATAGGACAGGGTGTATCTGTGATGAACAGAAAACCCAACCATACGAAGGAGTGGTAAAAGGATAATATCCCAGGTCACCGACCTAGGCTAGCCTTTGACAACCAAATAGGACAGGGTGTATCTGTGATGAACAGAAAACCCAACCATACGAAGGAGTGGTAAAAGGATAATATCCCAGGTCACCGACCTAGGCTAGCCTTTGACAAACCCAAATACGAAGGGTAGGTATATCCCGGTGACCTAGGCTAACAGACAAACCCAACCATACGAAGGAGTGGTAAAAGGATAATATCCCAGGTCACCGACCTAGGCTAGCCTTTGACAAACCCAACCATACGAAGGAGTGGTAAAGGATAATATCCCAGGTCACCGACCTAGCTTGACAAACCCAACCATACGAAGGAGTGGTAAAAGGATAATATCCCAGGTCACCGACCTAGGCTAGCCTTTGACAAACCCAACCATACGAAGGAGTGGTAAAAGGATAATATCCCAGGTCACCGACCTGGGCTAGCCTTTGACAAACCCAACCATACGAAGGGTGGTAAAGGATAACATCCCAGGTCACCGACCTAAGCTAGCCTTTACAAACCCAACCATACGAAGGAGTGGTAAAAGGATAATATCCCAGGTCACCGACCTAGGCTAGCCTTTGACAACCAAATAGGACAGGGTGTATCTGTGATGAACAGAAAACCCAACCATACGAAGGAGTGGTAAAAGGATAATATCCCAGGTCACCGACCTAGGCTAGCCTTTGACAAACCCAACCATACGAAGGAGTCGTAAAGGATAATATCCCAGGTCACCGACCTAGGCTAGCCTTTGACAAACCCAACCACACGAGGGTGGTAAAGGATAATATCCCAGGTCACCGACCTAGGCTAGCCTTTGACAAACCCAACCATACGAAGGAGTGGTAAAGGATAATATCCCAGGTCACCGACCTAGGCTAGCCTTTGACAAACCCAACCATACGAAGGAGTGGTAAAGGATAATATCCCAGGTCACCGACCTAGGCTAGCCTTTGACAAACCCAACCATACGAAGGAGTGGTAAAAGGATAATATCCCAGGTCACCGACCTAGGCTAGCCTTTGACAAACCCAACCATACGAAGGAGTGGTAAAAGGATAATATCCCAGGTCACCGACCTGGGCTAGCCTTACAAACCCAACCATACGAAGGAGTGGTAAAGGATAACATCCCAGGTCACCGACCTAGGCTAGCCTTGACAAACCCAACCATACGAAGGAGTGGTAAAGGATAATATCCCAGGTCACCGACCTAGGCTAGCCTTTGACAACCAAATAGGACAGGGTGTATCTGTGATGAACAGAAAACCCAACCATACGAAGGAGTGGTAAAAGGATAATATCCCAGGTCACCGACCTAGGCTAGCCTTTGACAAACCCAACCATACGAAGGAGTCGTAAAAGGATAATATCCCAGGTCACCGACCTAGGCTAGCCTTTGACAAACCCAACCATACGAAGGAGTGGTAAAAGGATAATATCCCAGGTCACCGACCTAGGCTAGCCTTTGACAAACCCAACCATACGAAGGAGTGGTAAAAGGATAATATCCCAGGTCACCGACCTAGGCTAGCCTTTGACAAACCCAACCATACGAAGGAGTGGTAAAAGGATAATATCCCAGGTCACCGACCTAGGCTAGCCTTTGACAAACCCAACCATACGAAGGAGTGGTAAAGGATAATATCCCAGGTCACCGACCTAGGCTAGCCTTTGACAAACCCAACCATACGAAGGAGTGGTAAAAGGATAATATCCCAGGTCACCGACCTGGGCTAGCCTTTGACAAACCCAACCATACGAAGGAGTGGTAAAGGATAACATCCCAGGTCACCGACCTAGGCTAGCCTTTGACAAACCCAACCATACGAAGGAGTGGTAAAAGGATAATATCCCAGGTCACCGACCTAGGCTAGCCTTTGACAACCAAATAGGACAGGGTGTATCTGTGATGAACAGAAAACCCAACCATACGAAGGAGTGGTAAAGGATAATATCCCAGGTCACCGACCTAGGCTAGCCTTTGACAACCAAATAGGACAGGGTGTATCTGTGATGAACAGAAAACCCAACCATACGAAGGAGTGGTAAAGGATAATATCCCAGGTCACCGACCTAGGCTAGCCTTTGACAACCAAATAGGACAGGGTGTATCTGTGATGAACAGAAAACCCAACCATACGAAGGAGTGGTAAAAGGATAATATCCCAGGTCACCGACCTAGGCTAGCCTTTGACAACCAAATAGGACAGGGTGTATCTGTGATGAACAGAAAACCCAACCATACGAAGGAGTGGTAAAAGGATAATATCCCAGGTCACCGACCTAGGCTAGCCTTTGACAACCAAATAGGACAGGGTGTATCTGTGATGAACAGAAAACCCAACCATACGAAGGAGTGGTAAAAGGATAATATCCCAGGTCACCGACCTAGGCTAGCCTTTGACAACCAAATAGGACAGGGTGTATCTGTGATGAACAGAAAACCCAACCATACGAAGGAGTGGTAAAGGATAATATCCCAGGTCACCGACCTAGGCTAGCCTTTGACAACCAAATAGGACAGGGTGTATCTGTGATGAACAGAAAACCCAACCATACGAAGGAGTGGTAAAGGATAATATCCCAGGTCACCGACCTAGGCTAGCCTTTGACAACCAAATAGGACAGGGTGTATCTGTGATGAACAGAAAACCCAACCATACGAAGGAGTGGTAAAAGGATAATATCCCAGGTCACCGACCTAGGCTAGCCTTTGACAAACCCAACCATACGAAGGAGTGGTAAAGGATAATATCCCAGGTCACCGACCTAGGCTAGCCTTTGACAACCAAATAGGACAGGGTGTATCTGTGATGAACAGAAAACCCAACCATACGAAGGAGTGGTAAAGGATAATATCCCAGGTCACCGACCTAGGCTAGCCTTTGACAAACCCAACCATACGAAGGAGTCGTAAAAGGATAATATCCCAGGTCACCGACCTAGGCTAGCCTTTGACAAACCCAACCACACGAAGGAGTGGTAAAAGGATAATATCCCAGGTCACCGACCTAGGCTAGCCTTTGACAAACCCAACCATACGAAGGAGTGGTAAAAGGATAATATCCCAGGTCACCGACCTAGGCTAGCCTTTGACAAACCCAACCATACGAAGGAGTGGTAAAAGGATAATATCCCAGGTCACCGACCTAGGCTAGCCTTTGACAAACCCAACCATACGAAGGAGTGGTAAAGGATAATATCCCAGGTCACCGACCTGGGCTAGCCTTTGACAAACCCAACCATACGAAGGAGTGGTAAAAGGATAACATCCCAGGTCACCGACCTAGGCTAGCCTTTGACAAACCCAACCATACGAAGGAGTGGTAAAAGGATAATATCCCAGGTCACCGACCTAGGCTAGCCTTTGACAACCAAATAGGACAGGGTGTATCTGTGATGAACAGAAAACCCAACCATACGAAGGAGTGGTAAAAGGATAATATCCCAGGTCACCGACCTAGGCTAGCCTTTGACAACCAAATAGGACAGGGTGTATCTGTGATGAACAGAAAACCCAACCATACGAAGGAGTGGTAAAAGGATAATATCCCAGGTCACCGACCTAGGCTAGCCTTTGACAACCAAATAGGACAGGGTGTATCTGTGATGAACAGAAAACCCAACCATACGAAGGAGTGGTAAAAGGATAATATCCCAGGTCACCGACCTAGGCTAGCCTTTGACAACCAAATAGGACAGGGTGTATCTGTGATGAACAGAAAACCCAACCATACGAAGGAGTGGTAAAAGGATAATATCCCAGGTCACCGACCTAGGCTAGCCTTTGACAACCAAATAGGACAGGGTGTATCTGTGATGAACAGAAAACCCAACCATACGAAGGAGTGGTAAAAGGATAATATCCCAGGTCACCGACCTAGGCTAGCCTTTGACAACCAAATAGGACAGGGTGTATCTGTGATGAACAGAAAACCCAACCATACGAAGGAGTGGTAAAAGGATAATATCCCAGGTCACCGACCTAGGCTAGCCTTTAACAACCAAATAGGACAGGGTGTATCTGTGATGAACAGAAAACCCAACCATACGAAGGAGTGGTAAAAGGATAATATCCCAGGTCACCGACCTAGGCTAGCCTTTGACAACCAAATAGGACAGGGTGTATCTGTGATGAACAGAAAACCCAACCATACGAAGGAGTGGTAAAAGGATAATATCCCAGGTCACCGACCTAGGCTAGCCTTTGACAACCAAATAGGACAGGGTGTATCTGTGATGAACAGAAACAAGTTTTGTCTCTCGACTCACGTACAGTTGATGAAAATCGGTCCATAAACCTTGAAGAAATGATAGGTAAAGTATGTCCCCCTCCCCGCTCTCTTTTGCCATGTATCCCACTGGCAAAATAAGATTACCATCGCCTGCGATTTTATACGTAATGTGTTGCCGAAGACATCTGCAGTAAAAATGAGCATGTGTCCGGTCATTTGACAGGAATGACTTGATTGCAAATATTGGCAGCGAAAAACGTATCAACACCTGAGGATCGAGCTCGGGACCAGAAAGAGAATTCGTCTATTGTGTGCATTTGTGCTGAAGATACCTACTGCCCGAAATTTAACGATAAATGCGTGAAATTAGCTAAATTTACATAGCGAAAGAATGGTGCACATATTAGCGTGCAACGTGGTGAAGTCACTACTATGATACAGTCAGGAGAACCCGGAAATTAGTCAGATGTCATACTTTAAGACGATTTACCATGCTAGATTACATCAGCATCTCCTTATTGCAGCCAAAAATATAGTCTGAGCAAAGACCAATGTTTAAAATTATGTTATAAGAACGAGAATCGGTAATAACTACAAGAACGAGAATCGGCGCAGATCATACGATGCGCTCTGGTAACATTGGCGTAATGCTTCGTGCCACGTCGTGCCTAGGTTTGGTGCCCACACACTTTCGTTTCTCTATGGGAGCGCTAACCTCCACCACACAACCTGATGCACCACACAACCTGACGCACCACACAAACTGACGCACCACACAAACTGACGCACCACACAACCTGACGCACCACACAACCTGACCCACCACACAACCTGACGCACCACACAACCTGACGCACCACACAACCTGACGCACCACACAAACTGACGCACCACACAAACTTACGCACCGCACAAACTGACGCACCACACAAACTGACGCACCACACAAACTGACGCACCACGCAAGCTGACGCACCGCACAACCTGACCCACCACACAAACTGACCCACCACACAAACTGACGCATCGCACAAACTGACGCACCGCACAAACTGACGCACCGCACAAACTGACGCACCACACAAACTGACGCACCAAACAAACTGACCCACCACACAAACTGACGCACCGCACAAACTGACCCACCAAACAAACTGACGCACCACACAACCTGACCCACCACACAAACTGACCCAGCACGGCAACGAGCTCTGGTGCATTTGGTTAGCCGTGAAACTTCTTGGGTAGGGAACACATATTTCCCCCTGGTGATTAAAGCATGACTCTCGAACCGCTGGAGAGATCGGACCCAAATGTGGTCTACGTAATCACAAGTGAATGGTGGATTTCCGGGGGCAAAATTTGTCACCAGTAACCGGTGACAAATTTTGACCTTTGTCCGCCTCTGAGCCAGACAAAGGTCCAACCAGCCAGACACGATCAAAATAAGATCATCGGTTCCGAAGTGCTGTTTTCGGGGTAATCTTCAAAGAACTGTTGAAAATCCAGCATAAAGCAAACGCAAGGTATATTGCAAAAACGGATAGCTAATTGATCCACAAAGTATCAGTTGTTGAGTGGTATGAAGTCATGTTACAAGGTGAAGTCAAGGCGAGAACTACATCTGTTTTTCTGTTTAGCATTACGAGCCTAATTTGACCAGCACTAAGCGCAGAATATATGTGACAACACGATATTATCGCATCTTATCTCCCTGAACACCTAGCAGAAACCACATAATCGCACGAGGTGTGGCGAATGCGCCGAATGCACAAGGCCGGTGTGCACGTGCACAAACGTTGGCGTGGCATCGACCGGTCGTTATAAACTGAAAATGAAATAGGATAATTTTACATTTTTAGTTACTTGTACGGATGTAATTTCAGCGTGTCAGCTGACTTATTAAGGAACACCAGAAAAACGTTGGAATAGGGAGGAGGGTCAAACCAGGTGGCCGGTGACTGTGGTGGTATGTTTGACATACCCCCACCACTGTCCCATCATAGGAAAATTACGTTGCTCACTAATAGTTTTCAAAGGACCCCTTTTACAAACGAAAAGTGGTGGAAATCCGTGGACTTTGCAAATGGAGTAGGCTGGCACTCTGAATCAGATGGCCCGGCTGGCTGTCGCAAGTCCTAGCCACACCACTGGCTTCAGCTGCATTCTACATTCTGAGCTACATGGTTCTGTCAACGTTCAGCCAGTATCAAACTTGCATGTTTAACTACCTAGATAACTACAATCACACTGCTATCAATGCGCTTATGAGTATAATATCCATTTATCCATAGTCACATTCAGCAATCCACCTATCCAACATGGAGCTGCGTTCTTGCCCGGGTAAGTAAATACCTACTACCATTATGCATCTACTACCATTAAGTAGGTACCATTATGCAAAGATGGTAAACATATAGCTAGCCAAATAGAACTGTTAACTCATGATCGGATGATATAATATATCAGCAACACGCGGTATGCGTTATATTTGTTGTTCGTTTAGAAAACAATACTTCTGCCTTACCTGGCTATTACAAATGAACTTATAAAATACTACAGCAGGCATCCAGAAGTGATTCCACTGTTGCAGGTAAACAATTTGCATATATTGATTTTAAACGGATCGTGATGAAGGTGCTACAGATGTCATCATGACTTCAGAAGAGGTGCAACGTTGTACAAAATGTCTCCCTCCATCCACGTGCAATTCAACTGAATATACTTATGAATACACAAGTTAATGGAACATGTGCACGTCATTAAAAGGTGCGCATGCAAGGAGAGAGACGATAGTGTCGGCACCCACAAACTAAGCCTTTCTATAAAATTACATCAACAAGTATGTCTCCATTGGTCACTGTACTTCAACTTAAAGTAGCGTGCTAACTGTGAATTGTATTTAGATATACAACCTGGTAGAGGAACACACCAGTGGTTCCAACCACTTCTAAAGCTTTTTAACGGCTAACAAAGTTTTCCTTGACTATTTTGGCTGCACTTGTGGCAAGCATGTATTATTTTGTACTGTCCAAGAATTTCGACTACTTTGCCTACTCCGCAGGCACCTATCTCGGTTGGTTGGTTGTGGCCTTGCGACGCACTCAGCAGCTGAAGCCACATGGCGTCGTCTGCCTCTCACCCTGGCAGAAGTGTGGGCATGGCGAGGCATCGAACCCCGTACCTCTGGCATTTCAGACCCTCAGCTTAACCACTGAGCTACCGACACCCCTGCCAGGCACCAACTTACTCGAACAATTATGACATATAGGTAGGCAGGCCTCCTAGATCGCCTTAGGTAGGTACTGAGAGAGAGAGAGACGACTGTATTTATAGACTCTGGGTCCATCCACACATGCATCAAACATCAAATTTCATCTGGAAAATAGTGCGGTCGACCAGGCATGCCTTGTGCGGGATGTGTATCACAGACATGGAGTATTCAACACTATGCGCTCATTGATCACCAGAGCAATTGATTACTCCGCCCTGCCAGTTTTGGCGTGATGAACTGCCCGTCGCCGCAGTTCTTATTTTTCATTTTCGTGGGGCGACACCCGTCGCTCTTTTCGATCGTTTCTTTGGGTGACACCCGTCACCCCGCGTGGATTTGTTTTTTTCTCGCATCGTATTTTCGTTCCCTGTGTTTATGTGTCCTTCTTATTTCTTTAAGTTACACTAGGTAGGGCTTTTTTCCCCGCGATGGGGAAAAAACGCAAAAAAGATACTGACCCCAGCTCGCCACCGGACTCCGAGACGGAATTTCCGCCGCTGACCACACCTGACGACCATCGCACGACCCCGGACTCTGCACATGATGTTCCACCTCTCGATACCACCGTTAATGACTCGCGCCGGACAATTCCCTTGGACGACGCCACGGAAGCCCTTTGTCCCTCACCGAACCCCGCTCATACCAAGACCTCGCCTCGCAATTCCGACCAGACCATCACTCTCCACGCCACAGACCCACGCCCTAACCAGACCACGCCATCCCAACCTGATCCCATCGAACCCTACCTCGACAGTGCTGGCTCTTACATAGTAGTCAAGCCTGTCGAGGAATCCGTTTCCTTCCGCCGTATTAACGTTTTCTGGCCGACCAAACAACTCCTCTCCATCTGCTCCTTAGCCAATCCTGATATCGAAGCCCCTGCCAACGGAACCCTTGTCATCAAAACCCAAACCCGAGCCCAGACCAAAGCCCTCCTTCGTACCACCACATTTTGTGGTAAATCCGTCACCATTACCCTACATTCCAACCGCAACACCACCAAGGGCACCGTTTTCGCGCCGGAGCTCAGGCCGGAGGGGGTGACCCACGTCCACCGCATTACCTCATTTAAAGACGGCCAGAAACGCGATACAAGCCTCCTTGTCCTAACCTTCAACTCTACAACTCTTCCCAAGACCCTCCTCGCCGGCTACATCCGATTCCAAGTCCGCGTATTTATTCCAAATCCTCTCCGCTGTTTTAATTGCCAGCGCTTCGGCCATGGCAGTAAAACTTCTCGCCAGTCCGCCCGCTGCCCCAAATGCGGAGAAACACCACATCCTGATTCCACCTGCTCCAAGCCTGCCCACTTCCTCAGCTGTAACACATCCGATCGCCTCACCACTTCCAACCAATGTCCAGTCTGGCGACGGGAAAAAGAGGTTTGCGCCGTGAAGGCCACGACCGGAGTCTCCTACCCGCAGGCCCGGCGGACCGTCGAGGCCACCTCCCTGACCACCAAAACTTACGCCCAGGCGGCCACCGTTGCTCCTCCACACGTCGCGTCAACACGACTTCTATCTCGATCCAAACTGACATGATTCCCGGATTAGCTCCACTAAAAAAACTTGCACCACTCACCACACCTACACAAACCACCCTGGCTCAAAACACACACACCATTCCAACCAAACAAACGCCAACAAATTCCGCAAGGAATTCCAGACCCCGCAGCCATTCGGCTGCCGGGGAAACACGAGCCACTTCGGTGGCGCACCGACCGAACTCGGGGCGCCCGGTGCAAGCCGGCGACCACGTGACCCGACCGACTCCCAACCGGCGGGATCCCCCGCGGCAGTGGCCGGCCGCCATGAGACGGCCGCCAAGGTCACCGACCAGCCGGACGGCTCGGGTTCAGCCGTCCGACCTCAAACCACACGCCCGCCTGACCTCCACGCATGGATGAGGCACGCACCGAAAGGTGCACAAAAACAATAATATTTATTCTCCCAATGTGTGCATTTTTACAATGGAATTGCCGTAGTTTAATATCCAAATGGGCCGAAATGAAAGCATTTTTCAGTATTCTCACACCTATTCTCATCGCACTTCAGGAAACCTGGTTCTTACCCACAGATACATATAATTTCAATCTTTACAATTATTCGCTATTCCGTCACGACGAGGTAAATGGACCACACCGCAGTGGCGGTACAGCCCTTTACATAAACAATGATTACACACATACACAAATTACACTCAATTCACCATTACAAGCCGTGGCTTGTACTATGCGTTTTCATGCTAGGAACATAGATGTATGTTCATTATATATTCCACCATCTACAGACAACACAAACATTTTGACAGAATTAGAAAACCTCATAGCCCAATTAAAAAACCCTTTCATTTTTTACTTGGCGATTTTAACGCCCATAGCCCAGCGTGGGATAGAACACGCACACTTCCAGATACTCGCGGACGCATAGTTGAACACATCTTAGACAGACACAATTTAGTATTACTCAACACCGGTGAGCCAACATTTTTCCACCTCGGTCACAATACAGAAACTGACATCGATTTAACAATCTGTTCCCCAGCCCTAGCCAACGATTTTCATTGGACAATAGACACGGACATTCATGATAACGATCATTACCCCTTTAAATTAATACCGACCTTCTCAACAACTGCCGATACCACACCCAGTTTTATCCCCCGCTGGACAATTTCCAAGGCAGATTGGACAACTTTTCAGGAACTTTCACATATTCAATACAACCCCAACATTTCTCCCGTCGAAAATATCAACCAAGTTACCAAAACACTTTTCGAAGCAGCTTCCACCGCTATTCCACTAACAAAACCTTTCACAAAAGGAACACCAGTCCCCTGGTGGTCGATAGAAGCTACCCGAGTAATAACCGCAAGAAAGAGAGCATTTAGAAAATATTTACGCCATCCCGACCAGCACAATTTAGTCAACCGTAATTATGAAAGTGCGAAGACACGCCGCATCATTCGCGAAGCTCGTCGCCGTTCATGGTCACTATATTTACAGCAACTCACCTCTCGAACACCTTTAGGCAAAATCTGGCAGTTAATCCGCCGATTATCAGGACGCACTCCATTTAAATCACTCCCGGCACTCAAAATTCAAAACACCACAATTACAGACCCACAAACAATAGTAAATACAATAGCCGACACCATGGCTCACAATAGCTCTGACAACAACTACACACCGGAATTTCTACAAAATGCACAACACATTTCACACCGATTTGGCACAATTCGATTCGGACAACACTGAAACATACAATATCCCGTTTCAAGTTTCAGAACTAATACTGCAATTTCCTCAGCCGGTAATACTTCTGTAGGTCCCGACAATTTACATTTATTCCTTTTTCAGACATTTATCCAACGACACAAAACATTGCATCTTACAAACATTTAATGCATTATGGTCTGGCCATACATTCCCCGAAACCTGGAAGGAAGCCCTCATCATCCCTATTCCAAAACCCGGAAAAAACCACAGCAACCCCAACAATTTCCGACCCATCGCTCTCACCAGTTGTCTAGGAAAACTTTTAGAACGTATGATTGTAAAAAGACTGACCTGGTACTTAGAAACAAATCATCTGTTATCTCCAATTCAATGCGGCCTTCGTTATGGCCACAGTACAATAGATCATCTCATTCGATTAGAAACTGACATACGCCTTGGTTATAAAACAAAACATGAACACACCATTGCAGTATTTTTAGACATTAGTAAAGCGTATGATATGGTATACAAACCGGCATTAATTTCCAAACTTCTTCACTTCGGCGTCAAAGGAAATTTAGCTCATTATTTGATAGGATTTTTGTCCGGTTCCCGTCATTTTCATCTCCGGTGCAGGTCAGCGATTTCCGAGTTACATTTCATGAAAAATGGATTACCACAGGGAAGCTGTTTATCACCAGTCTTATTCAACATCATCATTAACGATATTTTCACCCACATGCCATCTCAGATATCACACTCCCTTTTTGCAGATGACAGCGCAATTTGCTGCACAGATAAAAATGACACACATTGCTTATTTAGACTCCAAAACGCACTTGACCGGATACACCAATGGTCCATCAAATACGGTTTCACATTTTCAGCTCCAAAATATGCCACAATGATATTCCGCAAATCAACTCCGTGCCCAAATCCAGATACACCACTTCACCTCGGAAACACTGACATACATTTTGTAAATTCGTTCAAATTTCTTGATGTTATTTTCGATCGCAAGCTTTCCATGCACCAGCACGTCAAACACATCCAGACCAAATGTTTTCACAGGCTCAATTTATTTCGCTGTATTACGTCTTCATCATTCGGATCCGATCGTCACACGCTATTACAATTATACAAATCCTTGGTTCTTCCCATCATAGAATATGGCTCCATAGTTTACGTAAGTGGCAGTACCTCCGCTTTGAAACTTTTGGACACCTTACAAAATAAATTTATTCGCATAGCACTCGGTGCAATGACCACGTCTCCCATTACTTCTTTACAAATTGAATCAGGAATTCCACCATTAGGTCTCCGAAGAATTGAACAAACACTCAGATATGCCGTCAAAATTCAATTTAGAGAACACCACCCCACACACGCATCTTTACAAATTCTCCCAAATCTACACCACGAATATATGGGTCCCGCCGAAAAGCGAACCGGGCTTACGATAGCTTTACGCATTAAAACATTTTATACACAACTCCAATACAACATTCCACATGTTACCGCTCTTTCTTCACGAACTACACCACCGTGGCAGATGGCCGAGAGACATATTTTCTATCTCACCACCACTCCAAAATCACAGCTTTGTCCAGAATACGCCAAACACAAATTTCACCAGTTTCGTTCTCGTTATCACCATGTTCCTTTTGTTTTCACCGACGGATCCAAAGACGCAAATTGCACAGGAAATGCCATTGTTTCCGGTACATACACACAACAACATCGCTTGCCAAACGGGACCTACATTTTCATCGCCGAATTACACGCCATTCTCACTGCCCTTCGCTATGTCCGCAACCATTCAATTTGTCACCCCATGCACCATGTCGTCATTTGTTCCGACTCAAAATCTGTTCTTCAATCTCTTTCTTCACTTTCCTTTTCGCACCATTGCCATATTTCCATTTATAACACACTTGAAACACTTCATCTGATGGGCATGAAGGTCCGTTTCCTGTGGGTGCCCAGCCACTGTGGCATCCCAGGAAACGAGAAAGCAGATCATTTCGCCAAACAATCACTACAATTACCACACATCACAGAAATCCCACCACATTTTGACGCCATCAAATCAACAATACGACAAAACATTAGACATTTTTTTAACCAACAATGGACTGAAACCACAAACCACACACAATTACGTCTCATCAATTACGTCATCGAAAACTGGCCCACATCATACCAAAAAAACAGGCAAGAAGAAAAAGTTATATCACGGCTCCGCATAGGTCACACTTTTTTCACCCATCGATATATTTACACTGCATCACCACGACCTTCATGCCCATCATGCAACACTCATCTTACCGTTTCACACATTCTCCTACACTGTCAAAAATACCATGAACATCGAAAAACACTTACCAACTACTGCCGTACACATAACATCCCCTTTTCTCTATCCACAATATTAGGAGATACACACCCTTTCCTCATCAATCTACTTTTCACTTTTCTCCGAAAAACCAACCTACTTCAAGAGTTATAAACTGACTGTCATAACATAAATTTTCATCCATTCTACTCACGGCACGAAATGGCCTGAGCAGGCCGAAGTGCCCAACCAAACAAAACTAAACTAAATGTATCACAGACCACTACAGCTCGCTACGACCATAGTCATGTTGTTCAAAGATTCAAAGAGTCTATACGATTCAGGCATCTCAAGGAGGCCTTTCTGCCCATTGCATCACAATCGTCAATACGGTCCTGTGAAAACATTCTTGATGCATTACAGAATGAATCATGTCCAAAACACATTCTGGAAGCATTGTTGACACACACGCATTGAACTTCTTCGATACCGCTGCATGGTATGAGTGCCACAGATGAGCTACGTATATCGTGACAGTATGTCAGATACAATTGTCGTGCCACATGTTACGAGGACCTTGCAAATTTTCTTATCGACGAATTGGCTCTGCAACCCAGCAAGCGATGCTGTTGACGTATTTTCGCATTGCCGCAAACTGAATTCCAGTTGGAAATTTGATGATTTCCAGAAACGTTACCAAATCACAGCTCTGGTGAGCATCTAATGTTTGATGGAGAAACAGCAAAATAGTACACATGTGGTGTATTTCAGCACACGGCAAATTAGAGCCCATTTGTAACCTTCACATCACTACAGAAGCTATTATGATGGGCTTATTTGGTACCTTCGACAACTCATGCCTTCGTAATTTTTGCTTCATTACCACTAAAAAAATATATAATCACGAAATACTGACGCAATGAAAATAGTGTGCCGCTGTCCTACTACCAAATCTAACGGGTTTCTTCCTAAAAACTGTAATCATGCAATGTAATAATCATACATTAATAATAATATAATTGCATGCAAACAATACCATGACGAGATGCTGACTTAATGCTCCGTTTTTTTATCCTCAAAAGTACATCGGTAAGAAAATACGCTGCGATATGTGGAAAATAGCGAAGCATAGTCAAATTCTACGCAGTCAGTGACATAAAATATCGTCCTATGAGAGCGGTGAGGGACGCTATGGAACACCATTGGAAATACAAGTTTAACCCGCCCCGTTTCGGGGGAGTGCCATTCTACGCCCCACCCCCTACAGGTTTCCGCGAAGCGAAGAAACGGCGCGCGGTAGCGCGCCGAAATTTGTCATATTTTTTCCCACATCGATTGGACATGTTGTGTGAAAAATTTTTGAGGTTAGGTAGTCTACGGTCACCGAGTGATTCGAGGTCAAGTGAGGTCACCTCCAAAAACGTTTAACCAGTCTTCACGCTTTAACAAAGATATTTTAATAAGCTTTCAACGTTTGCTTATCTTTAGAGATGCAACAAAATGCACCAGAGGAATTTTCGATTAATTTAAATTACGTATTTGTTGTGCATATTTTCCTATCGGGGCTACAATCGAAGATTCCGTGTTTTTTTATTTTAGATTCTGGTAAGTATTTTTGATGACGAAAGTTGACTTAAAATAACGTTTTTCGGTGCGCTCTACCCGTTCGAAAAAGAACAAGAAAGTTGAAAACTCAAAAGTATGAAAATTTATCCCCCCCCCCCAAAAAAAAAAATGTTCATTTATGGGTAGGCAACATTTTTGGGTCATGGTCGATTTCGCCTTAATTTTCTGATCCCTGTTTTTGCTGTTTAAAATCTACCCCTAAATGAAGTCCCCAGAGCCCAAAACATGACGTCAGTCGTGATCCCATAGACCCCTAGTGACGTCACTTTTTAGGGGAGAAACTTTTGTGGGTAGCTTCGAGCCCTACTCGTCGAGCGTTTCAGATGATACCACTTTCGTTTTCATGGGACGCCTAGTTTGGAGATTAGAAGGGGATTTTAATGACCCCCTTCCCCTCCCCGAGACGGCGTGTGGGAATCTGATTGGGAAGGCGTTTAACTGGAGTTGAGCTGAGTATTTATGACCTAAAGCAGAAACTAAATGTGAGTTGCAAAGGCCGGAGAAGTCCAGGACAATAACTTTCAAGAGTTATACCCTAGGCATGTGCTGATTAAGAAAATAATATAATTAATAATTATGGGGGTAGGGGGTAAGTTGTACAGGCATGGGGTAACAAGCACATATAATTACATACCTCAACGATGACTGTGTTTCATTGAGTGTGCCACATCCCAGCTAGGTACCTAGATGGGCACCGCGAGGCGTATGCATGCCAATCCTACTGAGCTGGAACAAACTGCTAGCTTAAAGGTCGATGTGTATTGATATGCTTTAAATTAAATGGTTGTAAGCTTGCTTGCTTGATGCATTTTTGTTCTAGTGCATTGATCCTGGTAGCTAGGCAGGTTTATTTCCGGTAAATACCTATTATTATTCAAAGTAGTGGCACTCATTTGCATGTGAACATAATGGGGATTTTTTGTTCAGATTGCATGTTGAAGCTAATGTTGCTACAGTTATTTGATTCCATTGACAATATTATGCGAGGTTCTCCTCATATACCAGCTGCAGTACAAGGTGCAGCGAGACAAAACATACTGTCGTATGTCCTTTCCGCGCGTCGCTAATACTAAATGCTACTGAGCCACACAATTCCGAGACATGCGCGTCAGCACAACATATAACCTTCATTTTTAAAGGCTGGTCGGACATTCCCTTTAAGACTCACAGCGGAACCTCACCGCCACTCTAACTCCACGCTTAATTGTGCTAAAAGCTCGACGGCAGTGTTTCAGATTACATTAGTAGGGCGGGAGCTCACGCGAACAAATTGCAGCCAGCCTAACGCTCTCGGCACAGAATGACTGCCCTGACGGTGCCGGGAAAGCGGACGCCTCTCTCTCTCTCTCTCTCTCTCTCTCTCTCTCTCTCTCTCTCTCTCTCTCTCTCTCTCTCTCTCTCTCTCTCTCTCTCTCTCTCTCTCTCTCTCTCTCTCTCTCTCTCTCTCTCTCTCTCTCTCTCTCTCTCTCTCTCTCTCTCTCTCTCTCTCTCTCTCTCTCTCTCTCTCTCTATCTCTATCTCTCTATCTCTCTATCTCTCTATCTCTCTATATCTCTATCTCTATCTCTCTATCTCTCTATATCTCTATATCTCTATATCTCTATCTCTCTATCTCTATCTATATCTATCTCTCTATCTCTATATCTCTATCTCTCTATCTCTCTATCTATATATATATCTATATCTATATATCTCTCTATATATATATATATATATATATATCTATATCTATATATATCTATCTCTCTATATCTATATCTATATATATCTCTATATCTATATCTCTCTATATCTATATATCTATCTATCTATATATCTATATATATATATATATATATATATATATATATATATATATATATATATATATATATATATATATATATATATATATATATATATATATATATATATATATATATATATATATCACTATCCACCTATCTCACTATCTACCTATCTCACTATCTACCTATCTCACTCTCTATCTCTCGACCTTTACCTGTTTCTTTTGTATACGTAATCGCATAGGTTTGGTAGGTTTTATGGGAGGTTTCTTTGGGGCGGGGAGGGAAGTTCATGTTCAATGTGATGACAATAACATGCATTAGGAAGCTGCCATCAACAAGGTGTTGCAAAGGGTGGGAGGAGATCAATGGGTGGGAAGATGGAACGATACAGGAGCATCTGGTCTCCCAAACTTAGAAACGAAAAAGAAATGAAAGCTCCTTGCAATATGTAGACGTATGTATTATAAAAACATGCTGGAGACAGCGTGAACTTTTAATTCACAAACCTTGTCACAAAATGTCACCGTGCATACTATCCGCATGTAATGTTCCCTGCGATCCCGCACTGCATTATTGGATCATCTGAATAGCAATCATACAATAACAGATCCTATATGGGTTGCCGTTCGGTGTGATGAAAATCAAGTCACATTTAGACGCACAAACGCTGTCACCTGGTCGTAAGCAATCGCCTGGAGGTTAATGACACGTAATCGTAATCACGTAATCCCTATATGCTTCTGTGGGAGGCTTGCATTCTTTCACCAAGACATTTTCGATTTTCGTAGCCGACAGGGCCTCACGACGTCGGACCAGATCACGGCCACCAGCCGTGATCATGGCCATGACATGTTCTCGAGAATCAGCCCAGCCGAACCCAAACGTCGCGTACCTGATCGCGTCACAGGCGGGAACGATTGATCTGGAGCCGCAAGACGCGCGAACCAGGGTTAAGAACCTCGTTTACTAGATTCCGCTGCCCCACCCCAGCTGGTCGCCTGGACACAACAACCAGAGGAGAGGAAGGCCAGCCGACCCTGGAGTCAGCGACCTCGGAGCGTTAAAAATTACAGACCGCCACCAGCTTCAGAAAGACAAAGCCAGGATGTCCCCAGACGGCCTCGGAAAGGCATGGCCGAAGGAAAATTCAAGATTAAGATGGCGTACTGCCGACCAATCAACACTCCATCAGAGAATCACTGAACGTCAGAGAGAGAGGGAGAGAGAGAGAGAGAGAGAGAGAGAGAGAGAGAGAGAGAGAGAGAGAGAGAGAGAGAGAGAGAGAGAGAGAGAGAGAGGGAGAGAGAAAGATATAAAGAGACAGAGAGAGAGAGAGAGAGAGAGAGAGAGAGAGAGAGAGAGAGAGAGAGAGAGAGAGAGAGAGAGAGAGAGAGAGAGAGAGAGAAAGATATAAAGAGACAGAGAGAGAGAGAGAGAGAGAGAGAGAGAGAGAGAGAGAGAGAGAGAGAGAGAGAGAGAGAGAGAGAGAGAAGAGAGAGACATGGAGGCAGATGTAATAGTTGTGCAGTGAAGTACCGGATGGAGGAGGGTGGAGGGGTGACGACGGCTGGAGGGTGACCAACATCTGGCATGCGAGTGTCGTTCGTCGGACCTGCTTTCCCTTTTCCCAAATCGTGCCGTACCGACCTAATTTATATTACTCAGCTACTGCCTGGTCCACCTCATCTCACTCTGCTGAAAGGAGCGAGCCGCCTTATGGGAGGCGAGGGGGGACCAAGAATGATAAATTCGGTGGATGTGTAATGTATCGCAAATAAATGTACTTGAATATGGACAGGTGAACGGCCAGTTGTGCGAGTATTAGGAGTGTTTATAGGTCGTAATTTCATGGGGTGTACACAAATGTAAATACATTGGATTAAGAATGGACATGCTGGAGGGCACTAGCAGAGACACGGAGCAGCTACTTGGCATTTGACGGACAGGAGGGGCAGTGGAAAAAAGAACTTTTGCGAGCAAATATTGAGCATAGCTTGGGCTAACGGTCAGGAATAATAGGCACCAATCGGTTCCTAACATACGTCATGTAGGACCTTCGGGCTGAAGCAGCCGTGAACAATGGCCTACATACACAATGGCCTACAACAAAATTTGGAATCAGTGCTGTATTGATTACTACTCTTCCAACATATAAGGAAAAGCATATAATGGTGTGATCAGTATTACCGAAGGTCTCTCCTATGCTCACATTTTGCACTATATTTTCCTCATATTAAAGCACCAGATCTAACATTTAATTTTCCCTTGTGAGTTCACGTATCATTTGAAAGGAGAAAGTTTCCGCAAAAGAAACCATGAAACGTTTTCCTGATTTGCTTAGATAACTAGTTTTTCCCATCCTTGCTATGCTGAAGTCTCCAACAATAAAGTCTCCCATGCACTCCCCTATTATGCCATACGGTAATTGCATCAGAATAATTCACTTGTGCACTTTGTACACCCGTAACCCAAGCGGAGTTCAGTCCAGAATCTGGCAAGTTCAGTGCGAGAGTTGATGGTCCCGCGTTAACACGCGCCCTGGAGGGCCTCTGAGAATTACGCGCACTGGAGGGGGGCGGATTCCGCCCCCTAAGATCTCGGCTCCTAGTGAAGCTGGAGGAACGAAATTCGCCGGGTGGATGGGCACGGCAGTGAACTCTATTGTGTGCAATTTTCGTGACCTTAGGTCAATATCTTCAAGGTCAAATGAGGTCAGATTGACAAAAATTTCCGGTTTTGCGTGGCTTGGCTTGTCATCGTTATGGATCGCTGTGATTGTGTTTAAATGCTCAAAAATGGGCATCAATGATGTTTTGGACATTACAAATGATGCAATGCAGATGCTAGACCCAACATTTGATCTCAGGTCACCTATATAGCACCACTTTATCAGGTCAGTTACCTGTTCCAGTTACCGGAACCGGCCGACCGCCCGACTGCTCCGTCGGACAGCTCGGAGCAATCGGCTTCGTGAAGAAGGGAGTGAAGTACATGAATAAAGTATGGAAAGGCAATGACAAACAGTACAAATGACAACCAGTAGTGCATTTATGGCAACATTCCAGTTGATCAAGTTTGGTTCCATTAACCTGTCATGAACTTGACCTGACTTGACCTTGGTGACCTAACATGACCTTGAAACTATACAGCATATCAATATGCATCAAACAAGTCGCTAGTGTTGCCTAGAACACTTCCCTTTTGTCAGTATACTGGAAGCGCATCAGCGCCGATTTTTGTGGTCTGGCGCTATAACATTTTTTGACTTTAGCGGCCCCTAACTTGAAAAATTTTTCGGTCGATTTCCATTTGTCTTGCTTTAAACGACGCGCCGTTCATTTCTAAGCAGGTACACCGAAAATCGCATATATCGACCGGTAAAATCTGCAGTTATTTGCGAAAAATCGGAGGGGTGGGCCGATTTCGCCCCCCTCCAGTGTGCGTGTTAAGGAAGGCGATGGCTCGTGTACCAACTGCACCATTTCCCTGGATAAAAACCCAAACTCACTGCCGCCGATCAGCTGGAAAGCGACCGGAGTTACCCAAAGAGCGGCACCAGCGGATCGGACAAGTGGCGCCGCTCTTCCTGAAGATGATACTGGCCTCCCGAAAGACGCAGAGCGAGTGCTACCGATCTGTAATTGGCTTAGCAAGGTTTGCTGAACTTAGACCAAAGAACTGTGTCCTCGCTGGCAACGGCGACACATATCCAATGTGCGTGTGCAAATGTTTGTAGCATACTTTTGCCAAACACTAAATACGACTCATAGGGGTGTCTATTCAAATCAGGCCACACTTAGTCATTTCTCAATCCTTCATGGGTAACCTACCAAAAAAGCACGCTCCTTGCTCACAGCGAATGAGAAGCAAGCATATCACATTGATGCCGGCCGTACGGTACCATGTGTTTGTTCCAAATTGCGGGGGCATCTGCAGCAACACAGTTTGCTTCTCACTATACAAACATATTCATATGTATATATATATATATATATATATATATATATATATATATATATATATATATAAAATTATGCAGACTAGATAATGATTTTATCTGGTGATTTAGGTTACGAAGCCATGTATAATGCCAAAACGATGCTGAAGTAAGTTTATGTTCCGAAAAAGTGTGCGTACTGGGGATGGGGGGGGGTCACTTAGCGTTGCTGGCCCATCCCCTTAGGAAGTAGTGGCCTTTCCTACGTGGTCCTTCAATTCCTATGCCTATACGACTGCATATGGTGGATCACAGTGATAAATCATATGTGAAATAGGATGAGATATGCCACTTCCTGAACACTGAAGCGACATCACTCCCAAAAAGAAGCTTCGACATTGTGGCACTTGATGCGGTTTGTGAAATATGCATGCCCTGTTTCCAACAGTGTGTCATGAGATCATGCTTATGCTCACCATAGCCAGACGTGATACACGAACATCACGAAACGCAATTCTAGGTTAGGGGATTACCTATAATGTGCTCTGTGATACACTACCAATTTATAGCGCATGCATTTTTTGTATCGTTATCGTTGATATACGCACCCCTAAATTAGGTATTTCTCAAAGTGACGAAACTGACACAGTCGCTGTTGGCTCCACACTGAGTTTGAAGGACTTAATACTGCTAATGACATTATCTCCATGGCGAATGTCGACATCCTGTGGTACATACTCGTTTCCACATCTTACGCAGAAAGAAAAAACATAATTTTACACTGGTGGAACAACACTGGTAAGGAGGCGGTAGTGATGTGCAATGTCAACACCCGACATGCCCGCCGGAGGGCCTCTCACATAACGCGCACTGGAGGAGGGGGCGATTTGTCCCTCCCCCCGCTAAGATCTCGGAAGCGACTGAACCTAGAAGCAGAAAATGTAAATAATAGATAATGTCCGTAGTGAACTCGCTTCAATATACATTTCATGACCCCAGCTCAAAGTCTTCAGAGCCAAATGAGGTGGAGAACAGCCGCCACACAGCGTTGCCGGGCCGCCACAACTACGAAACCTTCGTGACCTGGAACGTTCGACGGCCGGCGCGGCCGGCCGGTCGGCCGATTTTGCATCACGCTCTTCCTATATTTGCCAATGGATTTCGAGATTTGTTGTTGCATAGGATGCGCTTGGCAATGGTTAACACAATCTGCAAGATTGCATTACAATACCCCCGTGTATGATATATGGTCGAAAAACGGGAGGGTTGGGCGGATTTCGTCCCTCCCCCTAAGGTGCGCGTATCAAAACTATTTAATAACAAGGAAGCTGTTAAACCGGAGTTGCATCATGGGATGGTGAATTCACGGTCCACGCAACAGGATGTGCTAGGGATCTACGACGGCTCTGTCCTGGATTTGCAACGGAATCTGCTTAGTAGTTTAGTACATTCCCGTAGAGTCATTCCAACAACCATTCGAAATCAATTGTTAATTTAGAACACACAATTTGGTTAACCAATTCGTGGTGCTCCTATTAATACCTCGGGAACCTGTCATACGTTGAACGGCACCTCTAGAGAGGCCGTCATCACAACTATCACTAGGCTGTCTTTTTCGCCATCGCTGGAGCGACCGTGCTGCTGGAGCAGCTGTGGTCAGGCTACTGGGACAGCTGTGGCCCCTTGGGCGGTCATCACCACTAGGACGGCCGTGACCGTTGGGGCGGCTGCCACCGCTGAGGTGGCGGTGTCTAACCTTCCCGTTGGGTCCTCGGCAGCATGTATGACTTTCAAGGATTCAATGATCTCTGAGGTTGGCTCTCAGTATTCCTCGCACCTTGCACCAGTCCTCAAATACTTCTTAGCCCTCAGAGGGCTTCGATCACTCAGTGCCCATCCCAAAGCTCAAGAACATCTCAGCCCAGTCCTATCTGGCTCTCAGGGAACTAATTAATCCGTCAGGAGCTCTCTCCTTCTTGCACGGACCATCTTGCATCTTCCCAGTACTCGACAAGCCTGTCTAGCTTTCGGGGGATCCTGCAGCTCCGAGACATGCTCCACAATTTCTAGCAAACATCGCCAGCTCTGAGAACTCTCCGCTCATAGGTGGCCTCTGTTCATCCCTCAGTGTTCATCCGAAGCCTCAGGAGCAATGCTCCTGATACGACGCCACTGCTCGTATCCAAGTAAAATTTCGTGTCCAGAAAAGCTTCGTGAAAGCCGATAATATTCGATGTCAAATGGGATCCGACATATTTCTTGACAACCTAGTTGTGAGTAATAGCCACAGACAATAGCTACGTTGGCCTCTTTTTCTGGCACATCTGTTGAGCTTCTGGCTGCGATGCTCGCCAGACACAATGGTGATGCCAACATGAGGGTATCACCAGCCACCGAGGAAAACTGGCGCGTTCCTGATACCATTCAATAACTCTGAGATACGTGTCTGCGACAAGCGCGTCTGGATGATTACTAGTGTACCCGATGATAATATGTTTACAATTTATCCAACTTTATGTCCACACAATAGTATGCGAAGTCCATGTATTACAGTTAGTTAGCATCCTGAAGTCCATTTAATTGTCGCTCACACTGGCACGTCGCATGCAGTGTTACTTGGCGCTTTGCCTGGCTGGTAACTCTGGCCCGGTATACAGTGTTACTTGTTTAATTGTCGCTCACACTGGCACGTCGCATACAGTGTTACTTGGCGCTTTGCCTGGCTGGTAACTCTGGCCCGGTATACAGTGTTACTTGTTTAATTGTCGCTCACACTGGCACGTCGCATACAGTGTTACTTGGCGCTTTGCCTGGCTGGTAACTCTGGCCCGGTATACAGTGTTACTTGTTTAATTGTCGCTCACATGGCACGTCGCATACAGTGTTACTTGGCGCTTTGCCTGGCTGGTAACTCTGGCCCGGTATACAGTGTTACTTGTTTAATTGTCGCTCACACTGGCAGTCGCATACAGTGTTACTTGGCGCTTTGCCTGGCTGGTAACTCTGGCCCGGTATACAGTGTTACTTGTTTAATTGTCGCTCACACTGGCACGTCGCATACAGTGTTACTTGGCGCTTTGCCTGGCTGATAACTCTGGCCCGGTATACAGTGTTACTTGTTTAATTGTCGCTCACACTGGCCGTCGCATACAGTGTTACTTGGCGCTTTGCCTGGCTGGTAACTCTGGCCCGGTATACAGTGTTACTTGTTTAATTGTCGCTCACACTGGCACGTCGCATACAGTGTTACTTGGCGCTTTGCCTGGCTGGTAACTCTGGCCCGGTACTGATCCGCCAGTTGGCTCGCCGACCGCCAGCCACCGATGATCCGGCCGAACGCCAAACCAGCCTGTCAACTTTGACGGGCCGCCAACACTGAAGTTACCGGCCGATTTACACATTTGAAGCAATAAGCACCGCGGCCGGAATGGGCTCCGCACCATTGGAGTTGAGGCGGACAGATCCCCGCAATATGTTTCAAGATTAACGTGGCGCCCACGGACGTTGCATGGAAAGAATGCACCCACAGTCGTGACTATACACTGCACAAATTAGCTGTGACGGAGCCGATGGTCCTTGGCATTGAACAGGGGTGGAACTGTATATATATATATATATATATATATATATATATATATATATATATATATATATATATATATATATATATATATATATATATTGTGAGGGGCGCGATCCTCCCGCCAGTGATTTGCACTCTTAACCCTAAGACCCATGGGCGCACATCATCAAATTGAGTTTAATCTGCCTGAGCCTACTCAGTCAATCAAATAATAAAAATACCACCCGTGGAATTGATTTCCACATATCCGAAAGAGCAGTTTCCTGACTCATTTCGGCCATAGCTGTTGTAGAAAAAGCCTGAGAAGGGGACAGTTTGCACCACCACCTCGCCAGTGCGCGTGTTAATCACTGGGGCACCCCACCGGTTGGGGAGAAACGTAATCCCTACCATGCACCATACATCACCAAACGTAATCCCCATGCACCATACCTCACCAAACGTAATCCCCATCCACCATACCTCACCAAACGTAATCCCCATGCACCATACCTCACCAAAATATGCGACCAACATATATCAGCAAGAAATCAATACGGGTGGCCAACCATCGACTTACAGATATAATGATGCAGATAAAGATAACGGAGGTGAAACTTTTCCGGTCTTCAAACTATTGTATTCATTTATGCAACTCATAAGTATATCCTTTAAATGAGGGGCAGATGGATGCAAATCATGCCTATGATATATAATTACACAGTTTCAAAAGGATATGTGTCATCCTCTTTGAAGTTTTCGGTGGATATATCTCTCAAATGAGGGGAGAAAAACCAATTAAATGGAGCAATGATGGATTTGTGGTTCATTTATCTATTTTATTTCTTTTGCGCGTGCTTTGCTTTAACCTATATTTGGTATGTCACATGGGCACGCGCATGCACACAGGGGGTGCTTCATTAGTGTTACTGCCTTGTATGAATATTAAGTACTGACCTTTATGTGAAATAACATGCAAAATGTACCTGTGCGAATGCAATATTTTCGAAAATATTTACTGTCTTCAACACATCACCTAATTCCTGAAAATTTCCCTAAGGGTCTTCGTGCATGTCTGTTTCCAAAACATCACGCCTGGTGGCGCTACGGGTCATCTGGACAGTATATGCCCGAGCTTCATGCGCATCGGTATATGCGAAAAGTGCCCAGTGAACACATCTATCTCGTAAGGTGCACAAACAAACACGACGCTTACCACGACACACCAAGCACGACATTTACCACAACACAACGAGCACGACATTTACCACAACACAACGAACACGACACTTACCACGACACTTACTATGGCACACCGAGCACGATACACCGAACACGACACTTACTACGACACACCGGGCACGACAATTACCACTACACACCGAACACGACACTTACCACGATACACCGAGCACGACACTTACCACGACACACCGAACATGACACCCAACACGGCACACCGAATACGACACTTACCACGACACACCGAACACGACACTTACCACGACACACCAAACACGACACTTACCACGACACACCGAACACGACACTTACCACGATACACCGAACACGACACTCACCACGACACACCAAGCACGACACTTACCACGACACACAGAACACGACACTTACCACGATACACCGAACACGACACTTACCACGACACACCGAACACGACACTTTTCACACACCCGGCACGATATTTACCACGATACACCGAACACGACACACCGAGCACGACACACCAAGCACTACACACCGAACACGACACACCGAACACGACACACCGAACACGATACACCGAACACGACACACCGACCACGACACACCGAACACGACACACCGAACACGTCACACCGGAAACGACATACAGAATACGACACACCAAACACGACACTGGCACGACACTTACCAGGACACACCAAACACGACACCTACCACGACATACCGAACACGACACCTACCACGACATACCGAACACGACACTTACCACGACACACCGAACACGACACTTACCAAGCTGATCCTCACGACAGCCAAGTTCCCACCACAGGGTAAGCAGTCGATGTCCACCCGTGCTCGGTTAGCTCGGGTTTCGCCGAGTTCTCGTCTGTACACAGCGCAGCCCGCGGGCCGCCGTCACCACCCCCACCTCGGGCACGACAACGCCGCCGGCAGAGCGGGCCGCCGGCCGCCGGCCTACCCGCAGGCAGTTCCCGCTGGTGATGACAATTCTGCCACCGGCAGCCCATCAGTCGGGCCGAGCACTGAGCCGCTCAGCCTCCACTGATTGACGTGTCTTGTTGCCGCTTGGAGATGGGTGCCCTGACCTGGTAGCACGCGTCAGTGGCGGGCAGACGGAGCTGGGTCGGCAGGTTCAGCAGTGAGTTTGTATGTGGTAGCGGCGGCAGGAGGGGTGCCTACCGTGACCACTGACGGGGTGGGCGGCTGACGGTGCGCCGGGTCAAACCCTGAGCATGGTGGCGGAGCAGCAAATCCCCCCCCCCCACGCACACACCCTCCACCACATGCACATACACATGTGGAGTGCACAACTGGTGTATGTCGATGTATGTATGAAGAGGCACCGACAGACAGACTGCATGTACCATATTCCAGACGGCAGGATCGCGTCTGGTCAAAAACACTGATATAAATAAAGCACGGCGGCACACAATAGCTTCTAACAGCTTCTAACAGAACAGAGCAGCTTCTAACCGGCACATGTTCTGGAATCAGTATCACTTGATCAACTCCCTTAATCGCCCAAATACGGGGGCGATGCTACTCATTTGTTCCTCTGTGTGTCCGTTCCAGTTGTTTAAGTACTGACCAGGTCTTCACCCGTTTACATAGGAAAGTGTGTAGGTCATTGCACGCCGTGTGCCACTGTTACTTGCATATTCATTTCCCTGGGTCTCTTATGTACCAACAAAATCGTTTCTGTGATTACGCGATGAGAATATATTGTGCGATGGCATTCAAGGTGCATTGAAGGTGTGTTGAAGGTGCGTCGTCAACTGTTATGACTGCGAAATCAGTTTTGACACTGTTTCAAGACAATTACAATTCAGTGTTTTGGAAACACGGCAACAGCCGAAATTACCAATACTGTGGCCGATAGGTGACACTCATCCACACACACACGCACGCATGTCGTCGCTTTTGTACCCAGCACACACCCATAGCCGTAATTCCGAGACCATTCACATTTCAATGTTCAGATGAAGCTTTACTGCAAAATTCCATAAAGCGTGGTGAGGCATCAGCCAAGTTAGGAACTTCATTCCATGCACATTCCTCGTCCTCATATGCGTCACAAGTCGCCGTAAACCGCCGACCACACCAACAAGTTCCATACCTGGTCACTATAGGTGGCGCCGCACGCGGTAATCCTCCGATCACACCTTCCATACCTGGTCACTATAGGTGGCGCCTCGCGCCGTAATCCGCCGACCACACCGATACCCTCCATACCTGGATTACGGTCCGATAATCTTGCGTCAAGGAATTACGACTTCATTTGTGTCACTACAGAACTGGCATTAAGGTTCCAAAAGCGTGCCGGTCGGGCCGGGCAGGGTCGGGCAGGGTCGGGCAGGGCCGGGCATGGTCGGGCAGGGTCGGGCAGGGTCGGGCAGGGCCGGGCAGGGCTTGGCGGCTCAGTTGACCGTCCGGCGCATGTACGCGTGAAAAGGCTCGCCTGGGCTTTGCCCCTGCTCGAAGCGACAAGGAAAGGGTGTCGCCATGAATGAATGAAGATATGAGGAACATCTTATATGGAAAATATAGATATGAGGGATGCAACATATGGAAAATGTAAACATGGATGATACCTCATATGGAAGAATGTACATTTGGGAGATACCGTCATGTCTACATTCTTCATGTTAACACATTGCATTTTCATTTTCCCTTCCTGCGAGCTTCGAGCGAGGGCGAAGCCCAAGCGAGTCTTCTCCGTGTACATCAGTACCGCCTACTCAGACTTTCATCTGAGCTACCCAGCCTGGCCTGGCCCGACCGGCACGCTTTTGACACCTTAATGACTATTATGTTATGACAATTGAGGGCGTATTTCCTTGACTTAAAATTATACCGTGTCCAGTAATGTTCCTTTTTACAGTTTTCATCACAATATTTTCTTCGAGAGGAGATAATTTTTTGTTCGAAGAAAATGTGTTATGGCCAACCTTAGTCAGTGCCGGCCCAGCCTGCTCCGGCTTAGGGCCGGCCAGCCAGCCCCGAGTCATGCCACGTTACCTGAATATCACGGGGCTGGGCGACTGCGTGACTGGAGTCAGTCCGACAGTGTCAGTTCCAGGGTGTCAGTTCCAGGGTGTCAGTTCCAGGGTGTCAGTTCCAGGGTGTCAGTTCCAGGGTGTCAGTTCCAGAGTGTCAGTTCCAGGGTGTCAGTTCCAGGGTGTCAGTTCCAGGGTGTCAGTTCCAGGGTGTCAGTTCCAGGGTGTCAGTTCCAGGGTGTCAGTTCCAGGGTGTCAGTTCCAGGGTGTCAGTTCCAGAGTGTCAGTTCCAGGGTGTCAGTTCCAGGGTGTCAGTTCCAGGGTGTCAGTTCCAGGGTGTCAGTTCCAGGGTGTCAGTTCCAGGGTGTCAGTCCGACTGTGACAGTCCAACGGTGTCAGTCCGATGGTGTCAGTGCGACGGTGTCAGTCCGATGGTGTCAGTCGGACAGTGTCAGTCCGACTGTGTCAGTACGACGGTGTCAATTCCACGGTGTAAGTCCGACGGTGTCAGTCTGACGGTGTCAGTCCGACGGTGTCACTCCGACGGTGTCAGTCTGACGGTGTCACTCCGACGGTGTCAGTCTGACGGTGTCACTCCGACGGTGTCAGTCTGACGGTGTCAGTCTGACGGTGTCAGTCTGACGGTGTCAGTCTGACGGTGTCACTCCGACGGCGTCAGTCCGACGGTGTCAGTCCGACGGTGTCAGTCCGACGGTGTCAGTCCGACGGTGTCACTCCGACAGTGTCAGTCCGACGGTGTCAGTCTGACGATGTCAGTCCGACGGTGTCAGTCCGACGGTGTCAGTCCGACGGTGTCAGTCTGACGGTGTCAGTCCGACGGTGTCACTCCGACAGTGTCAGACGGTGTCACTCCGACGGCGTCAGTCCGACGGTGTCAGTCCGACGGTGTCAGTCTGACGGTGTCACTCCGACGGCGTCACTCCGACGGTGTCACTCCGACGGTGTCAGTCTGACGGTGTCAGTCCGACGGTGTCAGTCCGACGGTGTCAGTCTGACGGTGTCATTCTGACGGTGTCAGTCTGACGGTGTCAGTCTGACGGTGTCAGTCTGACGGTGTCAGTCTGACGGTGTCAGTGCGACGGTGTCAGTCCGACGGTGTCAGTCCGACGGTGTCAGTCCGACGGTGTCAGTCCGACGGTGTCACTCCGACGGTGTCAGTCCGACGGTGTCAGTCTGACGGTGTCATTCTGACGGTGTCAGTCTGACGGTGTCAGTCTGACGGTGTCAGTCTGACGGTGTCAGTGCGACGGTGTCACTCCGACGGTGTCAGTCTGACGGTGCAGTCTGACGGTGTCAGTCTGACGGTGTCAGTCCGACGGTGTCAGTTTGACGGTATCACTTGAACGCGGTAAGGTGCATGTCTTCGCAGGCTGCCGACGGAACGCAGTTGCAGTCGGTCGACAAATTTCCTGTCGCGGGCCATATGCCCCCCCTACACCGTGTCTGTAGCATGGGGAGTCTCTGGCGCCCGCTCATCCAGCGGGCCTGGTGTCGTTACCACCCCCAACTGTGCGGTGTCGGCCCCCCACCCCCTCACTGTGTCTGTAGTATGGGGAGTCTCTGGCGCCCGCTCATCCAGCGGGCCTGGTGTCGTTACCACCCCCAACTGTGCGGTGTCGGCCCCCACCCCCCACACTGTCTGTAGTATGGGGAGTCTCTGGCGCCCGCTCACCCAGCGGGCCTGGTGTCGTTACCACCCCCAACTGTGCGGTGTCGGCCCCCCACCCCCCCACACTGTCTGTAGTATGGGGAGTCTCTGGCGCCCGCTCACCCAGCGGGCCTGGTGTCGTTACCACCCCCAACTGTGCGGTGTCGGCCCCCCACCCCCTCACTGTGTCTGTAGTATGGGGAGTCTCTGGCGCCCGCTCATCCAGCGGGCCTGGTGTCGTTACCACCCCCAACTGTGCGGTGTCGGCCGCGGCGGATGAACAGCTCTCTGGTATGCCAACCTGCCACCGCCAACAACAGACAACAGCCTCCATGACCGCACTCGGCAGCACTGACGTCATTTGGACCGTGTGGGCTCAATGCCGTAATTTGGACCCGGCAGCAGTGCCGTAATTTAACCCGGGTGGGCTCAATGCCGTAATTTGGACCCGGCAGCAGTGCCGTAATGTGGACCGGGTGGGCTCAATGCCGTAATTTGGACCCGGCAGCAGTGCCGTAATTTAACCCGGGTGGGCTCAATGCCGTAATTTGGACCGGAAGCAGTGTCGTAATTTAACCCGGGTGGGCTCAATATCGTAATTTGGACCCGGCAGCAGTGCCGTAAGTTGGACTGCTTGGACTGAATGAGAAAGACGCGATATGTGACAGGCGTTTCAGGAAAGAGATGCCCAAACTTCTCGCACGCATTATGGACTAGCTTGATACGCAAATATTTGGTAGTCCACGTCTTCACCTCCGCCCAGGCATCCCGAATGCGTACCCAGAATGCGTACCCAGGAGTCTGCTGCTGATCAGATGAGCGTGCCGTGCCATTTTCAACAACTGGATGTATAACTTTGATCCTCACTACAATGAGAGCTACCAGTGATGGAAGGTAATAGCGAGAACGGTTAATTACCATACAGAATTAAATTGGTGTAGCATGTTTTAGCGATATACTAAATGTTTTAATTTAGTGATGGCATACCCAACCATCAGATCTCACATCTGTCTTCCACAGCTGGGACCCAGCATGAAATATCGGCGGCACTGCAATCGACCTGAACATAAAATGTGTTCAGCACACTCGCAAGTGTGCCGAAGTTCTCGTGTCGTCAACACAATCACACGGCCAATGGAAGATGTCGTTGTTGGCGGTACTCGTCCCACAGCGATCGCCGACACACGTGTCCTGACTAATCGCCGTGCAAATATCAGCCGGCTGGAGCCACAACTTTGCTGACGGTGCCTTGCCGCATCCACTCACTTCACTTCACCCAACCCAACTTTGGCTGAGTTCGCGCGAGATGATAAAACCAACCAAGGAAGGAGTAACAATATTTGTTCTGTTCAAATCCACATTAAGTAACGACAGCGTTCTCGGCCAAACTTGGTGTGCTTTAAAAGTACGGCCATGCATAGAAGTACGGCCATGCATGGAAGTACGACCATGCATAGAAGTACGGCCATGCATAGAAGTACGGCCATGCATAGAAGTACGGCCATGCATGGAAGTACGGCCATGCATGGAAGTATGGCCATGCATAGAAGTACGGCCATGCATAGAAGTACGGCCAGTAGGCGGCCAAGCAGCTCTAGCCTGAGTCAGCTCACCTTGAAGAGAGACACGCGACCTCTGGCAATCACCAGCGACCTTGGCCCTCACCAGCGACCTTGGCCATCACCAGCGACTTTGGCCCTCACCAGCGACCTTGGCCCTCACCAGCGACCTTGGCCCTCACCAGCGACCTTGGCAATCACCAGCGACCTTGGCCCTCACCAGCGACCTTGGCAATCACCAGCGACCTTGGCCCTCACCAGCGACCTTGGCAATCACCAGCGACCTTGGCCCTCACCAGCGACCTTGGCAATCACCAGCGACCTTGGCCCTCACCAGCGACCTTGGCAATCACCAGCGACCTTGGCAATCACCAGCGACACGGCATACGACTCTGCAGACAACGGAACGTGGCGGTACACGGAGGTCCAGCCCAGCCAGGACGTCCACCGGCAGCTGTCTGTCTCTGTCGTACCTGTCGCCCAGCTGGAGCCCTGCAGCTGTCCAGCTGTCAGCCAGCTGGAGCCCTGCAGCTGTCCAGCTGTCGGCCAGCTGGAGCCCGGTGAAGGCGGACCTCGTCGGACACCAGAGTGTAGCACATCACCGGTGTCTGCACCGTCTGCATGTGCACCACAGAACGCGAGGGGTTAGAACCGCAGACCGGCACTCTACTCAGACCGGACTCTACGTTTAGTTTCTCTACTGTGAGTGCTAAATGCGTACTCCACAAATAAATATAGATTACCACGTCTGCTGTCTCAGGGTGTTCTAAGTGGTGGCTGTCTGCCGCCGGCTGGGCTGCACTGCTTCAGGTAGTGTCACACTGCTTCAGGTAGTGTCACACTGCTGCAGGTGGTGTCACACTGCTTCAGGTGGTGTCACACTACTGCAGGTGGTGTCCCACTGCTGCAGGTGGTGCCACACAGCTTCAGGTGGTGTCACACTGCTGCAGGTGGTGTCACACTGCTGCAGGTGGTGTCACACTGCTGCAGGTGGTGTCACACTGCTGCAGGTGGTGCCACACTGCTGCAGGTGGTGTCACACTGCTGCAGGTGGTGTCACACTGCTGCAGGTGGTGTCACACTGCTGCAGGTGGTGTCACACTGCTGCAGGTGGTGTTACACTGCTGCAGGTGGTGTCACACTGCTGCAGGTGGTGCCACACTGCTTCAGGTGGTGTCACACTGCTGCAGGTGGTGTCACATTGCTTAAGTATGCAAAAACAAACGCGTGTGTCAATAGGGAGGTTCCACGTGCAACATGCTGTTTTTTTATGTCGTTATCGCCACCCGTTCGAAAGCGCTGGAGGGCCGCAAAAATTCACCTCCCCTGCACTGGGGAAGGAGGAAAAATGGCGTGTACGACGACGGTTAAGACAAACACTGCCCAGTCGCTGCATGGCCTTCAATCTAGGTTAGGATGACGGGCAAATGTTGTTTTCTGTAGTCACGAATGTTGCCGTGCAATCCATTAACGACGCAGGTGGAGTACGGCCGAACCGACAACCACTCGGCAGGTAGGCTCGTCAATCCATTAACGACGCAGGTGGAGTACGGCCGAACAGGTGGAGTACGGCCGAATCGGCAACCACGCGGCAGGTAGGCTCGTCAATCCATTAACGACGCAGGTGGAGTACGGCCGAACAGGTGGAGTACGGCCGAACCGGCAACCACGCGGCAGGTAGGCTCGTCCAGATCACCAAGAGTAATCAGAGATCTGACGGTATACTTTGCATTACGTGATTATGTTCCTGTTTCGATCATTGCAGACGGAGTTTGTCCATTCTCTTGAATAACGACGAGACGGCGAGTGCACCGTCTTATGCATGGCCAGTTTTGCAATCCATCTTGCATGCAATCGCGTCGATTCCTTATTGGCAGCGCTTCAGGTGGGCCCAGATCCAAATGGGCCCGCGCTCGCGGGGAGATTAGATCCAAGTGGGCCCACGCCGGCGGGGAGATCACATCCAAGTGGGCCCACGCCGGCGGGGAGATCACATCCATGTGGGCCCACGCCGGCGGGGAGATCACATCCAAGTGGGCCCACGCCGGCGGGGAGATCACATCCAAGTGGGCCCACGCCGGCGGGGAGATCACATCCAAGTGGGCCCACGCCGGCGGGGTAATCCAGATCTAAGTGGGCTCAGGCTGGCCGGGTATTCCAGATCTAAGTCGGCTCAGGCCTCCGGGTATCCCAGATCTAAGTGGGCTCAGGCCGGCCGGGTCTCCCAGATATAAGTGGGCTCAGGCCGGCCGGGTATCCCAGATCTAAGTGGGCTCAGGCCCCCAGATATAAGTGCTCAGGCCGGGTATCCCAGATCTAAGTGAGGTTCAGGCCGGCCGGGTCTCCCAGATCTTAGTGGGCTCAGGCCGGTCGGGTATCCCAGATCTAAGTGGGCTCAGGCCGGCCGGGTATCCCAGATCTAAGTGTGCTCAGGCCGGCCGGGTATCCCAGATCTATAGGGCCGGTATCCAGTGGGGCCGGGTATCCCAATCTAAATGGGCTCAGGCCGGTCGGGTATCCCAGATCTAAGTGGGCTCAGGCCGGCCGGGTATCCCAGATCTAAGTGGGCTCAGGCCGGCCGGGTATCCCAGATCTAAGTGGGCTCAGGCCGGCCGGGTATCCCAGATCTAAGTGGGCTCAGGCCGGCCGGGTATCCCAGATCTAAGTGGGCTCAGGCCGGCCGGGTATCCGAGATCCAAGCGTGACTCCCACACGCAGTCGGTCTCACATCCAAACTAGTCAGGTTAGGTTTGAAGACCACAGAGCCCTGCGGAGAGTTACCCAACTTGTGAAAATCGGGAGGTGGCCATCTGAATCATTTTGTGTAGCCATGCTTTCGCATAAGACTGAAATTGACAGATATTGAAATAGATTGAAGCCAGAAACTTTGGGATCTTCCCCACCGGAAACCTTTCTTTTTTTACGCGCAGCACACCAAAAGCGGTCTCGATTTCATGACTCTTTTTTTGGGGGGGGAGGGGCGAACCCCCCAAGACTATCCTGGCTGCGCCCTCGGTACTGTGCCACCAGGACTGCACCTAACCAGACATTCACTTCCTGACTATGGATGCATTCATGCCGGAACGGAACTTGAATAAATGATTGAATGGTGAGCAGGCTAGGTGGGTTTAATCTCGATTTCATCTGGCATGAAAGTACGCCAGATGTCATAGTACGATCTTGTAGGCGTAATAGTTCATTGTGAACACTACTGGGGACTGGAACTACTCGTGCATATCAGAACCTTCAGTCCTGCACACACGTCTCCTGGTCAATTGAACACACAAACACCAATACTTGTGCTTCGAATTTATGTACATAAGGCGTCGTAGGCGCACATATATCAACGAGGGAATAATTATTATAAACAGAGCTAGTTAAGGCGGTCATTGAGGAGACCACCGGCCTCGAGAGGCAGCATCGGGAGACCAAGGGGGTGTTGGCGGAAAACTGAGGGGGTAGCTGAAGATTGAGGGGGTGTTAGCGAAAGACTGAGGGGTGCCAGCGGGAGACTGAGGTGTATTACGGGAGGCTGATGGGGTATGAAGAGAGACTGAGAGGTGTCAGGGCAGACTGATGGGTGACAGGGGAGACTAATGGGTGTAGGCGGAAGAAAGAGGATGTCACAGAAGGAGAATGACGTGGTGTTATAGGGGAGACTAAAGGAGTTTTGGGGAGTCTAAAGGAGTTTCGGGGGAGACTGATGGGTGTCAGCGGGAGAAAAACGATTCCACAGAGGAAGAATGAGGTCGAAGCAGGTAGAGGACAGGGCGGCGGCGGCGTTTTGTGACCATGGCCAAGTGCCAGTCGATCGTTTGGGAAATTTACGAACCGCAAAATCGCTTTCCGCGCAAATGACGTTACGTTGCAGTACGCTACGTTACAGTTAACGAGAAAGGGAGGATTTTATGCTAATATTAAACTTGTCTGAAGGACATGTCACGTTAAGCCGGCCCATGTAACTCCTGCGGCGGGTGCGCGACGCCAGCTGTTGGCTGGCCAGAAGCGATCATATCATCGAGTGGACAGGCCTCCAGTCGGCCTCAGGCAGCGCTGAGCTCGGTTGTACGGCAGTGCAGCATCCAACCGTCGCGTTCCCGCCGCACTGAGCTCAGGCGAGGGGTCACTTCCGCCTCGACAATGCAGACATCAATTTTATTTCACATAGTATGCAGAGCATCACTCATTGAGGAACTGTAGGACCCAGGAAGGGCATATGCTCCCGTGAACTGGGGAATATATGCATACGGTAGGCCAAGATGTGTGCGGGTAATCTCCGGACAGCATACTGTGCTGGATTAGTTCAGCCGATCTTAAATATGCAAAGAAAAGATCCAGCATATGCTGGAAAGTCGATCGACCCCGAACTGGCAGCAGACCTAATTGAAGGTGATGCCTGGTGGAGAGCGATGCAATGACAGGTCGGCTGATAACTGTGGCCAGTTCAGCCAGAAGTGTTCCTTGGTCCGACCCGACAATCAAGTGGCAATGGGCTAGATGTGTGTCTATATATTTATGGACCCAGTCCTTATTTAATACATACATATATATATATATATATATATATATATATATATATATAAGACTAGATATCCATATAAATATATATATACACACCTATATCATATGCCATTGATATGTAGATGTATATATTTATATATATATTTATATATATATATAAATATTCATATATATATATATATGGCCCCTTTGAAGATCAAGTGACCGAAATATAAGGAGTCTCGGAAGAGTGGGGTGGGGTCCTAAGTCGATAGGTGTCTCTTTTGAGATGTCGACCCCCCCTCCCCCCGTGGACCAAATTCTGACTATGCCGCTGACCTTTGTGGTTCAAGAACTAGACAGGTGGTAATGGGAGATATGTTCCTTCCAGATGTCGGTGGTGTTCTCATGTACACCAGAAACGTCCTTTCCACGTGTGGGCATGTGATGTGTATGAGTGCCGTTTTAAGCTGCGTGCTACCCGGGACGTCAGTGAGGCCGACTCATCCCTCTCCGCCTATTGGGGTCGGGTGGGCCCCTTTTTCTTGACGACATGCTCCTTTAGTGCTCTTCTTTGGACTCAGGACTGAGAACTCACAGGGCTCTTCAGACAGCATGAGACATAAACACAAAGCGGTATTGGCACTCGGTCTGGCAGAGTGTCAAAACTACACACTTCACAAAAGAAACCAAGGCCCTTCCTGAAACAGAAGGGGCCCATCCGTTGTGACAATCGAAAGATATATGGGAATACCTTCCTCCCCTTCTCCCCTCCCCTTTTTTTCGCAACACGAGCACTGTGCGTACCTCACAAAGTTGATCGCAAGTGTACTTAATGTAGTTCTACGATAATGACCAAGGACGAGGACATTCAAAAAGGTGGAGGGTAGGGGAGGGTTGGAGAAGTGTAGGGTGACACATCATCGCTGGTTGTCACCAGGACATTCAGAAAGGTGGAGGATGGGGGAGGGTTGAAGAAGTCGAGGGTCACACATCATCGCTGACAGTTTTAGCTGATTGGGGCCCAACTAGTCTAGGCTGATATTCACTGAGTAGTTATCTGGTAATTTTCACACGTACACGGCATCTTTGCCACCTTCCTCAGTGTGGGTGTGTCCTCTCCACGTCTCGATTGCTTCCAAAAAGGAAGTGCTGAACGCCATGAACCGAGCGCTAGCGCATTGCACATGACGATTTCCAAGAACTAGCGCATTGCATATAACGATATCCAAGAATTAGCGTATTGCACATGACGAGATCCCGCATATTGCACGTGACGAGATCCAAGCACTAGCGTATTGCACATCACGAGATCCTGCGATTGGTGCGCGGTTTGCATGCTTTGAATCAATGGTTGACCTCCCCGGTCAGCATAGAGGTCAATTTGTTATCATGAAAATACAAACTTTTCATGTTTATCTCCTTAAGCACCGCCTTGAGGATAATTTTAAATAGTATGATGATCAGTGCTGCTCTCCAGCTCATTGTGATCCGATTATAAAATACTCGAAAGTTATCATCGATCTCCCGTATATATTTCGGCGCCAAGCCTTTTTCAACATTGATGAAGATTATACACGGTTTCATATCAGGACAAAACAGGGCAAGAATGCATGGGACGTTCGGTTCTTAATACGGCTCATCCGCCAGGCAAGAGCTAGGTCAAAAAGGAATACCGACAAAATAGGTCACGACACCAAAGAAAACCACGAACGTTATCCAGAGCAAAACATTTGGGTTCTACACGGGAAGACGGTCGGGTAGAGCATGAATGTGTTATCGGGCGTGGTGTGGTGGCTGGTGGTTGTTGCCGCATCATTGTTTGTGGTGTGGTGGCTGGTGGTTGTTGCCGCATCATTGTTTGTGGTGTGGTGGCTGGTGGTTGTTGCCGCATCATTGTTTGTGGTGTGGTGGCTGGTGGTTGTTGCCGTATCATTGTTTCCCTATGGTTGATGGGTGTTGGTGCTGTGATGTACGGAACTGTTGGCAGGAGTAACCATGATGATGTGTGTTTGATGGGTGTTGGTGCTGTGATGTACGGAACTGTTGGCAGGAGTAACCATGATGATGTGTGTTTGATGGGTGTTGGTGCTGTGATGTACGGAACTGGTGGTAGCAGTAACCATGATGATGTGTGTTTGATGGGTGTTGGTGCTGTGATGTACGGAACTGGTGGTAGCAGTAACCATGATGATGTGTGTTTGATGGGTGTTGGTGCTGTGATGTACGGAACTGTTGGCAGCAGTAACCATGATGATGTGTGTTTGATGGGTGTTGGTGCTGTGATGTACGGAACTGTTGGCAGCAGTAACCATGATGATGTGTGTTTGATGGGTGTTGGTGCTGTGATGTACGGAACTGTTGGCAGCAGTAACCATGATGATGTGTGTTTGATGGGTGTTGGTGCTGTGATGTACGGAACTGTTGGCAGCAGTAACCATGATGATGTGTGTTTGATGGGTGTTGGTGCTGTGATGTACGGAACTGTTGGCAGCAGTAACCATGATGATGTGTGTTTGATGGGTGTTGGTGCTGTGATGTACGGAACTGTTGGCAGCAGTAACCATGATGATGTGTGTTTGATGGGTGTTGGTGCTGTGATGTACGGAACTGTTGGCAGGAGTAACCATGATGATGTGTGTTTGATGGGTGTTGGTGCTGTGATGTACGGAACTGTTGGCAGCAGTAACCATGATGATGTGTGTTTGATGGGTGTTGGTGCTGTGATGTACGGAACTGTTGGCAGCAGTAACCATGATGATGTGTGTTTGATGGGTGTTGGTGCTGTGATGTATGGAACTGTTGGTAGCAGTAACCATGATGATGTGTGTTTGATGGGTGTTGGTGCTGTGATGTACGGAACTGTTGGCAGGAGTAACCATGATGATGTGTGTTTGATGGGTGTTGGTGCTGTGATGTACGGAACTGTTGGCAGGAGTAACCATGATGATGTGTGTTTGATGGGTGTTGGTGCTGTGATGTACGGAACTGTTGGCAGGAGTAACCATGATGATGTGTGTTTGATGGGTGTTGGTGCTGTGATGTACGGAACTGTTGGCAGGAGTAACCATGATGATGTGTGTTTGATGGGTGTTGGTGCTGTGATGTACGGAACTGTTGGCAGGAGTAACCATGATGATGTGTGTTTGATGGGTGTTGGTGCTGTGATGTACGGAACTGTTGGCAGGAGTAACCATGATGATGTGTGTTTGATGGGTGTTGGTGCTGTGATGTACGGAACTGTTGGCAGCAGTAACCATGATGATGTGTGTTTGATGGGTGTTGGTGCTGTGATGTACGGAACTGTTGGCAGCAGTAACCATGATGATGTGTGTTTGATGGGTGTTGGTGCTGTGATGTACGGAACTGTTGGCAGCAGTAACCATGATGATGTGTGTTTGATGGGTGTTGGTGCTGTGATGTACGGAACTGTTGGCAGCAGTAACCATGATGATGTGTGTTTGATGGGTGTTGGTGCTGTGATGTACGGAACTGTTGGCAGCAGTAACCATGATGATGTGTGTTTGATGGGTGTTGGTGTTGTGATGTACGGAACTGTTGGCAGCAGTAACCATGATGATGTGTGTTTGATGGGTGTTGGTGTTGTGATGTACGGAACTGTTGGCAGCAGTAACCATGATGATGTGTGTTTGATGGGTGTTGGTGCTGTGATGTACGGAACTGTTGGCAGCAGTAACCATGATGATGTGTGTTTGATGGGTGTTGGTGTTGTGATGTACGGAACTGTTGGCAGCAGTAACCATGATGATGTGTGTTTGATGGGTGTTGGTGCTGTGATGTACGGAACTGTTGGCAGCAGTAACCATGATGATGTGTGTTTGATGGGTGTTGGTGTGATGTACGGAACTGTTGGCAGCAGTAACCATATTGTGTACGTGTTGGAACAGTAACCATGATGATGTGTGTTTGATGGGTGTTGGTGTTGTGATGTACGGAACTGTTGGCAGCAGTAACCATGATGATGTGTGTTTGATGGGTGTTGGTGTTGTGATGTACGGAACTGTTGGCAGCAGTAACCATGATGATGTGTGTTTGATGGGTGTTGGTGTTGTGATGTATGGAACTGTTGGCAGCAGTAACCATGATGATGTGTGTTTGATGGGTGTTGGTGTTGTGATGTACGGAACTGTTGGCAGCAGTAACCATGATGATGTGTGTTTGATGGGTGTTGGTGCTGTGATGTACGGAACTGTTGGCAGCAGTAACCATGATGATGTGTGTTTGATGGGTGTTGGTGTTGTGATGTATGGAACTGTTGGCAGCAGTAACCATGATGATGTGTGTTTGATGGGTGTTGGTGCTGTGATGTACGGAACTGTTGGCAGCAGTAACCATGATGATGTGTGTTTGATGGGTGTTGGTGTTGTGGTGTACGGAACTGTTGGCAGCAGTAACCATGATGATGTGTGTTTGATGGGTGTTGGTGCTGTGATGTACGGAACTGTTGGCAGCAGTAACCATGATGATGTGTGTTTGATGGGTGTTGGTGTTGTGATGTACGGAACTGTTGGCAGCAGTAACCATGATGATGTGTGTTTGATGGGTGTTGGTGCTGTGATGTACGGAACTGGTGGTAGCAGTAACCATGATGATGTGTGTTTGATGGGTGTTGGTGCTGTGATGTACGGAACTGTTGGCAGCAGTAACCATGATGATGTGTGTTTGATGGGTGTTGGTGCTGTGATGTACGGAACTGTTGGCAGCAGTAACCATGATGATGTGTGTTTGATGGGTGTTGGTGCTGTGATGTACGGAACTGTTGGCAGCAGTAACCATGATGATGTGTGTTTGATGGGTGTTGGTGCTGTGATGTACGGAACTGGTGGCAGGAGTAACCATGATGATGTGTGTTTGCGAAGTGTTGGTGGTGGCAGTAACCATGATGATGTGTGTTTGATGGGTGTTGGTGCTGTGATGTACGGAACTGGTGGTAGCAGTAACCATGATGATGTGTGTTTGATGGGTGTTGGTGTTGTGATGTACGGAACTGTTGGCAGCAGTAACCATGATGATGTGTGTTTGATGGGTGTTGGTGCTGTGATGTACGGAACTGTTGGCAGCAGTAACCATGATGATGTGTGTTTGATGGGTGTTGGTGCTGTGATGTACGGAACTGTTGGCAGCAGTAACCATGATGATGTGTGTTTGCGAAGTGTTGGTGTTCGGCTCCTAATTTCCATGGATTCTACGCTTTTCAGCTGTGCAACGCCTTCGCGTGTGTTCAGAATGTCAATGTTAAATGATTCGGAGTCGATGGTTAATTTGGTGCGATAATCCAGTACATGTGCTCCCTGTGGTGCATTTGCAGTGGCTATTTTTTCCATCTCTGATGTGTTCATTGAACCGTTCTCTAATGTTGTGTTTTGATTTTCTAATGTATATCTCGGTGTTGTTGGTTTGTGCGCATATGTTGCAAATAATGATGTAGATGACATTCATAGTGTGTCATTGCCTTTCAAACCTTAATATCCGAAATATACCCGAGTGATCGAAAATAATTTTGACTAATTCATAGTGTGATCATAATGAGCTTAAAATAAATGCTTGTCATCATGCTACCCTTCGCGGTTAATCGCTACCCATGCAACAGCTACGCATTGTTGGTCTAAATGAACAGCTGATGATGGGTAAAGGAACACGCTACACAAAGGTCATATCGGCTCAGCTCTCGGCCGCCACCATGCCGGCTGATCTCTAGGCCAGAGGATTTAACCCGCCGCACAGAACAGACACGTTCGCATGCACCACACAAGTTCCACACTCGCTTCCCACGGATATGTGCATATGCTTGGCTGCCTGTTAGATTTGTGCAGTGCAGCCTGCAGAGTCGCCGCGGCTCGCGCTGGCACACGTCCTGGCGCCACTTAGTCGGAGGCTGCGCTGCCGTGCTGCGTCACGCGGCACGCGGCACGTGGCACGTGGCACGTGGCACGTGGCACGTGCCGACGACGACTGTGTTTGACAGCGGCGGGCACGGCTGCACCGAGCGGCGGCCGAGCTGGCCGCTCCAGGTGCCTGGCCGAGCTCCCTGCTCAGCCGGCTCGTGTCAATCTGCTGCACATCAAGGCGCAGATCGACGGCCAGATATCCCGGTCAGTAGGTGCGGCGCGGCTCGGACTTCCGCGAGTCAGCGAGCCACTGCTCCCGTGCGCCTGATATGATGGGAAGGAGAGGCAGAGGGCTTCAAACAGGGCCTTTCCCCCAATGTGGTGGTCTTTGAAAACGCAACGTGCTACCAATCAGCACGCTTCGCTAATTTGAAACACACTTCACGATGAAAAGAACAATGTTCTAACATGCCGCTAATAACGGTACCGATTCAAATCCGGCGGCGAGGTTCCGGACCTACCAGGGTATTGACCCGCATCGAGAGAACGCTCCGATCGATCGCCGACGGTACCTGGCCGGATGCTATTCCCGGCGGAGCCAGTTGGGGTAGTAGTTTTGAGTGCAGTCCTCGTGAGAGAGAACTGCCTATCACGGCTGCAGTATATCGAATTGGCGCGGCTCATCATGCCCGAAGGCGTACGGGAAAGGTCACCGCATAGAGAGTAAAGCGAAGAGGCTATGGAGAGAGGAGAGAACGGCTTTGGTATCACCGCATACAAAAGGAAAAAAGAGAGAGAGAGATTAAAAAAAAGAGAGAAAGAATAAGAGAAAGAGAAAGAGAAAGAGAAAGAGAAAGAGAAAGAGAAAGAGAAAGAGAAAGAGAAAGAAAAAGAGAAAGAGAAAGAGAAAGAGAAAGAGAAACAGAAAGAGAAAGAGAGAGAAAAAGAAAATAGAAAGAGAAAGAGAAAGAGAACGAGAACGAGAAAGAGAAAAAGAAAGAGAAAGAGAAAGAGAAAGAGAAAGAGAAAGAGAACGAGAACGAGAGAGAAAGATAAAGAGAAAGAGAAAGAGAAAGAGAAAGAGAAAGAGAAAGAGAAAGAAAGAAAGAGAAAGAGAAAGAGAAAGAGAAAGAGAAAGAGAAAGAAAGAGAAAGAGAAAGAAAGAGAAAGAGAAAGAGAAAAGAGAGAAGAGAGAGAGAGAGAGAAAGAGAGAGAGAGAGAAAGAGAGAGAGAGAGAGAGAGAGAGAGAGAGAGAGAGAGAGAGAGAGAGAGAGAGAGAGAGAGAGAGAGAGAGAGAGAGAGAGAGAGAGAGAGAGAGAGAGAGAGAGAGAGAGAGAGAGAGAGAGAGAGAGAGAGAGAGAGAGAGAGAGAGAGAGAGAGAGAGAGAGAGAGAGAGGGAGAGAGCGGAGGTGTCGAAACAGACAATTAGATGGGAGGAATGCGGGATTCGAGACGGTAACAGTGGGGAATAAATCTCTCCTGCAGCCACAGGTGGTTGAGGTTGTCGTAGGCAACCGGTTTCCAGTCAAAACGGACATTCTGAATCAATGGTTGTTATCTGATCTGTGAGGACATGGGGAAATGTACATACATCTGGCGGCAGGTTGACACGAACGTCCGTTCAGAAGTCTGGCGCAGCTGATACCACACCATAACGGCCGTCACCACCGGTGGCTGCGTGGCTCCGTGTTTCCTGCCTAGATGTGCGACACACGTGATATGCGATGTATGCGTGATATGCGATACGCGATGTGCGATATCCGCCTCCTCTCGGATTTGGTGCTGCCTACTTGACCCAATGTTACTTATAAGACTTGGAGCTGATTGCCTATTTCTCGCTATTTTACTCGGCGCTTCCTGCCTGACTCAATCCTTACTTTGTTTCGTTCTCCTCTGACTCAGTGCTCCCCGCCTGGTCCGGTGTTCCCCGCCTGGTTCGGTGCTCTCCGCCTGGCTCGGTGCTCACCGTCTGGCTCGGTGCTCCCAGCCTGGCTCATGTTTGGTATTGGTCAGACGCCTGTGACGAGACGGGCTGAAATAGCGGTCCCAAGACTGACCTGTCTGCAACGTGTACATCGCTCCCCAGAGGGTGTTTCCGTGCCGAGGAAGTCCGTGTGCTGCGCAGTGGACAGTAGACAGTGGACAGTGTCCACGTGGCGAGGTCAGAGGTGTGGGCTCGATTTTTATTGCACTTCTGACGTCACTGGCGGATCCAGGGGGGGGGGGGGCATCCCGGCCATGGCCCCCCCAAGCGCTTCAAAGGGGGGGCATAGTGTCTTTTGGCCCCCCCCCCCAAACCAACAAAAGTAAACTGAATTAAAATGCAGTAACCTTTGCTGAGGTTAAAAAATAGCGTTCCGGGTGAAATAATCTCCAATTTTAAAGGTATTTTGTTATAATTGTTTGCAAGCACCATATGTTAGCATAGTAGATTCTGACACATCGAGGGTTCTATGCTGTTGAAGTTCTGCTTACAGCAAGAGATGACGAAATCAGCAGTTTCATTATTCCTTCGTCAGATAGGTTCATGAAGTTTGTTTAGCCAGTAACGGGCAAGCGGACCCAGTGAGCCAGATTTCTAAAGCGGAATTTAAACAGGATGTTTTGTGCGAGTGACCAGTTGTGCCCAGATGAGCAGCATGTTTCGTATGTTGGTGTTGAGGTTGCTAAGATGAAGAGACAGGCTACATTGACTGATTTTTTCAAGAAGAATAGCGAGAGGACATTAGCGGATCTAGGGAGGGGCCATTCCGGCCATGGCCCCCCGAAGCGCTTAAAAAGGGGGGCATAGTGTCTTTTGGCCCCTCCCCCGAAACCAACAGAAGTAAACTAAATTAAAATGCAGTAGCCTTTGCCGAGGTAAAAAAAATAGCGTCTGAATGAAATAATCTCCAATTTAAAAGGTTTAAAAAAAATAATAATTGTTTGGAAGCCAATATCGTAGCATAGTAGATTCAGACAAACATCGAGGGTTCCATGCTGCTCAAGTTCTGCTTACAGCAAAAGTTTACAAAATCGGATCCACCAGTGTGTACACGTGCACGAACGTTAACGTGGTACAAGACGTTGAACGTGAACGTGAACGTTTTGGTAAACAAGAACAAAAATCCGGTAACTTAGAAACGGTGGAGGTAGGCGGTGGCCCCTACACAGGAAATTATGTTGTCATTCATTTTTTTTGTATGGGCCCTTTTGCCAAATAGTGGTCGAAATCCGGTGCTTTTAACCAAAAATAGTGGGACAATGGGCACCCTCCAAATCCTTTCGACCCCTCCCCTGATGCAATTCCTAGGTACGCTACTGGGGAGGGGAGGAGGAGGGGGAAGGGGAGGGGGCTGACGCCGAAAACCGAAAGTTGGCCCCCCCCCCCCAAACCGGTGGGCTAGATCCGTCAGTGTCTGACGTCATAGTCGATGCGCCACGAATGGATGGTCGAGAAGATCATCCATTTGTCGTCTTGATGGGCAGTCCTATTGCCGTGATTGACAGTCACATTGTTGATGGGCAGCCCTAGCGCAGGCCTGCAATGCAGAAACACGTGATATTATACATTGCGCCACAGAACCACAATGATCGGAGGTCGCAGGACACTGACCACCCTGCGGACACCAACCACCCTGCGGACACCAACCACCCTGCGGACACCAACCACCCTGCGGACACCGATCACCGATCACCGATCACCCTGCGGACACCGACCACCCTGCGGACACCGACCACCGTGCGGACACCAACCACCCTGCGGACACCGACCACCCTGCGGACATCGACCACTCTGCGGACACGGACCACCCTGCGGACACGGACCACCCTGTGGACACCAACCACCCTGCGAACACCAACCACCCTGCGGACACCCACCACCGTGCGGACACCGACCACCCTGCGTCGGACACCGACCACCCCGCGGACACCGACCACCCTGCACCGCAGGACACCGACTACCCTGCGGACACCCACCACCGTGCGGACACCGACCACCCTGCACCGGACACCGACCACCCCGCGGACACCGACCACCCTACGCCGCCGGACACCGCCACCCTGCGCCGCCGGACACCGACCACCCTGCGGACACCAACCACCCTGCGGACACCAACCACCCTGCGCCTTACACCGTCCACCCTGCGCCGTCGTCGGTCTGACTTCAGTTGGCTCCGCCCCGAGACACGTGTGCGAAGGACAGGTGTTCTGATGCAATCGAGCGCCGACAGATTTACGAGGTCACAAAAATTGCCCGAACAGAGGGGGTCGAGGGAGTCATCTTGCAGGCGGGTCGTGCACCAGCAGAAGTGCTGACTCGAGCCACCCCAGTGCCGCCTGGTTGTTCGTACTTGGGTCTCAGCTGCATGGATAGGTGAAGGTTGTTCGTGCTTGGGTCTCAACGCAACTGGCTGGCGCGACACTCATGCTTTCGTACGATGGATCACTGTTTCCGTTACTGCCTTCAGGTCGGGTAGCACTGGCACTGGTTTTCTCACTTGAGTTGTTTGCTGTGCTGGGTGTCACACCGACCTCAGGTGTCGGCGTCCACCTCATCTAGCCATATTGAATCAAAGCCATGCTTGGGCTTACATGTTGACAGGCTGGACAGGAGCTAACTGATCGGGCGTTACTGGCCCTGCCCCTAGGCCCTGCTCCTAGGCCCTGCTCCTGGGCTCTGCTCCTGGGCCTGCTCCTGGGCCCTGCTCCCAGGCCCTGCTCCTGGGCCTGCTCCTGGGCGCTGATCCTGGGCGTTGACCCTTGGCGCTGCCTTGAGCACTCCTCCTGGGCTCTGATCATTGGCGCTACCTTGGGTGCTGCTCCTGGGCCCTGCTCCTTGGCGCTACTCCTGGGCTCTCCTCTTGGGCGCTGCTCCTGGGCCTTGTTCCTGAGCCCTGCTCCTGAACGCTGCTCCTGAGCGCTGCTCCTGAGCGTTGCTCCTGGGCCCTGCCCCCGCTCGGCAGGATAACTTCCCGGAGCTTCGTCTTTGGATGTTACGGAGAGACCAACCGCATCGCAGGACCAAATCATCTTCGTCCTTGGGGCTTACGGTCGACCAGAATCTGGCTATTCCTTTCCTTTGGGTTCCTGCTGAATACCAAGCTCATCTGTACAATTACCGATAAAACCACACGACCCAGGCCTTCTGGATCGAAGGCAGGTGGTAGGCGCACTTCCTGGTCGTGTCTGAACTGACTAACTGATGATCGAAGGCAGGTGGTAGGCGCACTTCCTGGTCGTGTCTGAACTGACTACCTGATGATCGAAGGCAGGTGGTAGGCGCACTTCCTGTTTGTGTCTGAACTGACTACCTGATAATCGAAGGCAGGTGGTAGGCGCACTTCCTGGTCGTGTCTGAACTGACTAACTGATGATCGAAGGCAGGTGGTAGGCGCACTTCCTGGTCGTGTCTGAACTGACTAACTGATGATCGAAGGCAGGTGGTAGGCGCACTTCCTGGTCGTGTCTGAACTGACTACCTGATGATCGAAGGCAGGTGGTAGGCGCACTTCCTGGTCGTGTCTGAACTGACTACCTGATGGTGGCGCCCACCGCGCCATCCAGACCACACATGGTGCCGCTGTCTACGGTCGGATCTATTTAAACCCGCCGGATATCCTTTCCCCTCTGGCTAGCCATGTACATAAAAAAGTTTATTAGAAGAAACTTCCACAGGCCGATGCCCAGTTACAAATGCCCTTACCTACAACACACACAGATACAAAGTCATGCAAAAACACAAAATTACACGCGCACACCTACGTCAAAACGTAAGCCAAAATCAAACAAACAAAAACACATAATGCGATCATACACGGCGATAAGTAAAGCAGGTTAACTATGCCAAACTTCAAGATAGAAGTGTTCCTTCACTCATCGCAAATTCACGCACCTCGTGGCGAATACATGCCTGGTCTCAAGAAAATAAATGTACGGATAATAGGCAAGAAATCGGTTCACAGTTTTCTATCTCTCATCTTCTCTTCGTACATCGATCATCACATCTAACAAATCAAGACAAGGCAACACACCACTTTTTATTAAATCTGACCCTGCCCCTACTCCTAATAGCAATCATTTCCTCAATTCTCCTGTCATACGGAAGAAGTGTTTTCAAAATTGCAATACTAAGATGCGAACCTGCACATAAAATACGCTTTCCTACAATAACAGCATGACTCATGAAAGCATTCCTATGCAAACCCAGTAGAACCTCTTTTTCCCAATCATAAAGTCACCAACTCCAGCTAATTATCTCAACCATTGATCTACGTCTTTCCAAAATATGTTAACGTGTTCACAATCCCACAGTTTGTGTATTAATGAGTCCCTTTCCGTAGGCATCTTTCACATAGGTTGGAATCCAAAACTTGTATGCGATATAAAAGTACATTGGTCGCAAGTATATTAGCCATAATTGTATGCTGCAACGTTTGACATTGAACCGAAAGTGTATTCTGGTAGATAGCTGCATATACATCATTCCAATCAATACTACCTTGATATCTAATCAATACTACCCTTTCCCAAAAACCTTTCCAATAGTTAGGACTATCTTGGTATTTAACTTCAAGAAGTTGTATGTAAAATACCTTAGCACCACGACCCGTTTTAAGTATGCTATAGACAAACGGGTGTACAATCGGTTCGCAAAGATTCACCTTGTTTCTATTACATCCCCACTCCATTGGCAGACTTCAAATTAAGCCAATATAGTCAAATATGTTCACCCTAATTCGTAATCGATGTTCTATCTGAGCAAGTGTTAATACCTCACCAGTATCACTAAACAATCGCTTAACTAATGAAAACCTTTCCTTTTCCAACTTAACATTGTGCACTGTTCAAACTTCGTTCGATCTGAAAACCAGATTGAACATCTACTTAAATCATGCACGTCGGTAATGACAAAAGTGGAAACATAGTTAGCATAGGCTAACACTCCCTCCAAAGATATTATCGGTTCTTAAAGCCAGATTTCGCAGGGATTTCGCGTTTCTGTGCCATACAAACTCTCGATGACTAATTACTTCCTCAAAGAGTCCTCCCAAGCTCGGGCTACTTATGATTTGTCTTCTGATCCACGTAATGTTGAGTGATTCAATGAACTTGTCTAACTCCATCGCCGCTTGTCCTCCTTCCAACTTTTCTTTGAAACCCTGCTTCGTCGGATCTTATCTCCCTTACCACTCCAAAGGAAATTAAAGAATAATGTATTAAGTTTTCTAATAAGCGACTCACTCGGTTTTGGTAGCGCCATAAGAAGGTGCACAAACTTAGACAAGGCTAGCGATTTAATTATAATACAACGAAGAATGGCTCTTAGATGCTCCTGGGTTTTAGACATTGCGTGTAAATAAAAGAGTAGTGAAAAGACTCTATGCTGGGTCCCATGCTAGGCTAGTGTACAATGGACATATATCAGATAAAATAATGCCAGAGAAGTCATGCCGGCATGGTAATCCACACAGTTGTTTTTTGTTTTGTATTGGTATCGAATGTTTTATTGAGAGAGTGCGAAATAATAAGGGACAAAAGGTATTAAAATTGGTCAAATCGAGTATAACTGTCCTGCTATGCAGATGACGTATTATGCTTTCCTGACGAAAGTATTAATAGCTGTAGAACTGTTTTTGGTGAACTTGAAAGGTTTGCCAAGTTTTCGGGGCTTAAGCCAAATATCTCAAAAACGGAAGCCTTCTGGGCAGGTGCGAATGCAGAGCATATGACAAATATTTGCGAGGACCTTCAGCTTAGGTGGGCCAGCAAGCTAAAAGTTCTTGGTATAGTGTGCTCTAATAATGAAGAAGACATGTCTAATAGTAACTTTGGGAAGAAAATACACGAAGTACAAAGATTATTGCATTATTGAAAAATACATCTCACTCTAGCAGGTAAGATAACTATAATTGAGTATATATATAATAATAATAGATAAATGAGTGCGATAGTAACTCGCTCTAAGAAAGCGAGGGAAAACTTCGTTCATGAAGCTCTCTGTTATCATCCGATAATATAACCACTTCAACTCTCTCGAAAAGCGCTGTAAGAATTCAGGGGGAACCCATCTGATCCAGGTGACTTATTCTTAGCCATGTTGTTCAACGTGTTCTCTATTTCTTCAAGTTAAATGGGCTTACCAATTTATGTTTTCTGCGTTTCCGAAATCTTCTTAATCTTTATGGTACCCATAAATGTGTCGATTTCCGCTGGGGCAACATGCCGTTCTTCGAACACATCTCTGTAATGTTGCACTATTGCATTCATAATGTCCTTTTGGGTTGCCAAAGTCTGACTCTGTATGCTTAACTTCTGTATCAATTTATTTATATAATTTCTTTTCTCCAAGCCACAAAAACAGGCACTGGACTTTTCACCCAATTCGTACCATCTCGCTCTAGATCTTGTTATTACACCTTCAAGCTTCCCCTGACGAATTATCTCCAGATTGCATTCCAACTGGTCCAATTCGTCTAGCTTAGCGAGATCTAATATGGCTTCAGTTTCTAGTAAAGCAATGCTTTCTTTTAACAGCTGTTCATTTCTTTTAAGAGCCTTACTTTTCTTCATGCCGAAGGAAATGGTATCAGTGCGGATGTTTAGGATGAGCGTTTCCGAAAAAAAAGAGAATCACTTATTAGAAATTGAACATCTTGAGGATGTTCATCTATAAACGAAGCGCCCTAAACTGGTAGGGTATATATTTGAACTATATCCTTAATTATTTTGCTAACTTGTATCATGTATTCCTCATCCTCCTCCAGCGACCTGCTAAACTTGTTAAAAAAAGAAACTTTATCTCTAGGTTGTTCAGCAAGTCCTAGTTCTAAACATTTCAGCGAATGATCAGTCCAATAGCCTGTGAAAATATCGCATCTCTCTCTCTCTCTCTCTCTCTCTCTCTCTCTCTCTCTCTCTCTCTCTCTCTCTCTCTCTCTCTCTCTCTCTCTCTCTCTCTCTCTCTCTCTCTCTCTCTCTCTCTCTCTCTCTCTCTCTCTCTCTCTCTCCTCTCTCTCTCTCTCTCTCTCTCTCTCTCTCTCTCTCTCTCTCTCTCTCTCTCTCTCTCTCTCTCTCTCTCTCTCTCTCTCTCTCTCTCTCTCTCTCTCTCTCTCTCTCTCTCTCTCTCTCTCTCTCTCTCTCTCTCTCAGACCTCGCCATCGCGGCAGAAGTTATCTGTCGCGCGGCACCAGGCCGAAGTTGCTGCACGTCTGCGGGCACCCCACCACGGCGTGCATCATCTGCGCCCTCTTGTTGATTCCCCCTGGTGCAACTGCCTCTGACCACTGGGGCGGCACGGCGCTGGCCATCTCCATCTCCATCTCCAGCGCCGTGCTGGAGACGCCGTGCTGGAGACGCCGTGCTATCTCCAGAAGGTGTAGCGTCAGACGACGGTCGACCAGGCGCCTCCGCCGCCCCATTCCTCTTCCGATGATGCTCCGTCGCCAGGCGGCACGCGCTGCAGCCCGGCCTCCCCATGCACCTGCCGCGGTCGGTCCCCCGGCAATACAACCACGTACACTGTGCCGGCCCTTGAAAATACTGTAGTCACCCGGCGCTCCCGCCTCCGCTCGAGCAACTGGTTGAATATGCTTTGCCTTGCCGGCGTCAGGCGTTCCCTGATAAATAGTCCTGTTCCTTGTAGCCGTGTCTTAGTGCACAACAGGATGTCTTTATCTGACCCATCTTCGGACGACCAAAACCGGACGCTGATCTGCCTACCCTCTCGAACCATCTCTGCTACCTGCACCAGGTCAAGCCTGAATCCGAGCAATTCATTCAGCATTCCTGCCAGCATCTGCCGATCTCCTCCATGTCGACTAGGCCGCGCTCTAGTCGGGACTGCTGGCCCCGAGAAGACAAGCCAGTCAGCAAATTGCTGCTGCTGCATGTCGTCCACTTGCTCTTGTAGCCGTTTGAGGCGGTGGCTGGTCTCTGCGCTGTCACGTTCGGCCTGTGTTGTCCTCTTTTCAGCCTCCGCCAGACGGTTGGCCAGGGTGTCGTTGACGGTCAACACAAAGCTGAGTGACGTTTCGACAGCATTCATCCTCTCATCGGTGAATTGTGTGATCTCTTTGGTAATATCGTTGGTACTTCGTATATTTTCAGACCTAATACATTTATTCAGGTCATTTAGCAGAGCGTTATTTGATGGCTACGTTCTGTCGCTTTCAGCAGCCCCCGCTGCATGGCACTTTTCGCCGCGTTTTACTCGCCTCCTTGGCCAACGGACTTGCGTTCTTCCTCTTGGCTGCGCTTCCCATTTCGCCGTTGTGATTCTTCCTTCTCACCTCCTCTACCTGGGGTCGAGTGGTCTAGGGGTAAGATGCTCGTCTCACAATCGAAAGATTGTGGGTTCGAGTCTCACCTGTCGCTACTCTTCGCCCGCGACCAATCGGCGTGAGAGATTGGCGACGCTATATGACTGAACGGTCGACGTATCGTAAAACCAATAACCTCCTCTACCTTGTACTGCTGAAATGCTGCGTACTGCCTGGAGGTTCTCCAGGCGCCACTAGGCGGCGCTACGTCCCAGATCCCCTGGGGTCACGCGTGACGTAGCTCACAGTCAGCTGTCGCTCGCCGGCCGCTGAGGCCAGTCGGGTCTGGTGCAGTGCGCTGTCAGGTGAGGTCACGATGAGGCCACTGCGTGATGCGAGCACAGCTGCTACCAATCAGTGTCGCGGACCATGGATGGATGACGTCATACTCAGCTTCGAACTGACGTGTTCCTGGGTGACTGGCTTTCTTCACGGGTGCACCCTCAAACACACCACTATAAACTTGTCGAGTGTGTACAGTGGCCTACGATGTCTCAAAACATGCAAATATAACATACGGAAAGTATTTACCCACCAAGGTTTTCAACACTTGCCTGATTCCCTGAGGAAATCAAATCGGGGCCGGAGCGGTCGCGAACACAACCTGGCGGCGCGCGCAGTCGCCATCTTCCTCGCTAGTCTTGTACATACCCTTACCCTTCGACTGCAGGAGGGGAACAGGCTACTCGCAGGTCATGGTCGGCACACGCGATATTTTCGCCCGCTGGAAGTTCCTCTCCTCGCTTAATTATGCACAAGTCGTGCGTTGTGGTTGGTCATACTCAGTAACATGTTCGGGTGTTTCGTCCGGTGCGGTTAGCTTCATCAGTTTCTTCGCATGCTTAAAATTGTCACTGTGGCAACTGCCATGCGGACTCGTGTCCGCACTCCTCCACAGAGCTCCAGCTGGGTGCGGAAGTTTGGGAAGTTATCACGTCTAAATCGGGCTGATCCGCGCCGGCGCTAATGCGTGTGGTATTGAATTTAAAGTATTGCAAAGTGGTACAATTTATCTGGACTGGGTAACTAAGTACATTTCGGCGAATCAGTGGTAGTTATGTGTTCGTTGGCAGCTATTTGCAAGTTGGCAGCTTCCAAGGTAATTATCATTAAATAACTAAGCAGCACACCTCTCCGGCTGCCGCATACGGTAGTTGGCCGGCGTGAGGAGGTTCCCCTGATAACCATCAGGGACAACTCCGCAGCCGCTGGATGGATTTCTTCAGCGAAGACAACCTTCAACAAGTTGAGAGCGGATCTTCTGCCGGAAACACTTCGTGCGGTCACTCGGGACCTCGGGGTCTGACGAGGCCGACTTCCTGAAATCACAGCACTTCCTGAAACGCGGTGGCATGAAATTCTGAAATGTGAGTGTTGACTCATATTTCAGGACAAATGCTCGCTTTCGCGTTTTTGACATCATGCGTCACCTCTTTTGCTTCTTTATCCCAGGCTACGAGTGAGATTTAGGTCTTTAAAAACGCTTATGGTTTCTGGCAGCGACACTGCCGTCTGGTAAAGGCAGCGGATACACTACTGATAACATCACCACCATCAAACAATCAACAACATTCATAGAAAACCACTCATCAATAGGCATCATTCTTATGCCCATGAACATAAAACAGCAGGTGGTTTGCTTTACATCACGTTCCACAACCCCCCCCCCTCCACTCCCGCACCACTCACCCTCCAGTCTACAAATGAATCAAGTTTAAGACACAAGGACTAAGACCGGGATAGACTATGTTCGCCCTGGTCACCCTTGAAACCGCCCCTGCATTCATTACCTGTTCCGGAACACATCCTGTGGAAACAAATTATCAGCTTAATCCTTTTTCTTCGTATTTCCTAATAACCATACTTAACCTGATCAGCTATCTTCAGCTTTGCACATCTCATGATTAGAGACTAAATGTTCAGTTTGCATATCATCAATATTCAAGCATTAAATTATATTTACTCCATGACCATAGTCCGAAGGCTATGATGAGGTTTGCGTCAATGACTGTACCCCTACATTGACCTGACCTACATTGACCTGACCTACATTAACCTGACCTACATTAACCTGACCTACTTGACCTGACTTCGAAAATCGCTACAAGTAATAGGCAAAATGTTCCACGTAACTTGGAAAGATCAAATATGGAACATAGAGCTGCATAACGCCGTGCATCGCATCTTCATACCCAGCATATTCATGTCCATCACATCTTCATACACATCACATCATACTCACCCATCGCATCTTCATACCCAGCATCTTCATACCCGACATATCTTCATACCCAGCATCTTCATGTCCATCACATCTTCATACCCATCACATCATACTCACCCATCACATCTTCATACCCAGCATCTTCATGTCCATCACATCTTCATACCCATCACATCATACTCACCCATCACATCATACTCACCCATCACATCATACTCACCCATCACATCATACTCACCCATCACATCATACTCACCCATCACATCATACTCACGAATGAAATCTTCATACCCGTCACATCATACTCATACATCACCACATCATACTCACCCATCACCACATCATACTCACCCATCACATCTTCATACCCATCACATCATACTCACCCATCACATCTTCATACCCAGCAACTTCATACTCACCCATCACATCTTCATACCCATCACATCATACTCACCCATCACATCTTCATACCCATCACATCATACTCATACATCACCACATCATACTCATACATCATCACATCATACTCACCCATGAAATCGTCATACCCGTCACATCATACTCATACATCACCACATCATACTCATACATCACCACATCATATTCACCCATCACATCTTCATACCCGTCACATCTGCATACCCATCACATCTTCATACCCAGCTTCGAACTCATTTGTCCACCGCACGGCGGGGGTTACCTCGGTGATGATGTGATGTAATGAAGATGTGCTTAAGTGCGGCAAACAATTGTATTCATGGGTAAATGAGTTTTGCTTTTTTGTGCGATCCGCCCCGGCCCCCGCTAACCGATGTGGGAGCTTTAATGACTGTCAGCCTCTTATGACTCGGAAGGTGATGCGGGCGTGGCTTTGGCTGGCTCACAAAATTTCCGACTGCTGTGGACATCTCTAGAAGTAAGGGCCTGTAAATCATTAATTATGATTTGCACGTGCCGCGCGGGCATCCTATGTAATTCGTGAGTCTGTCTGGAAGCCTGAGACCTTTTGCCGATCTGCTTCGGCATCCCATTGCCTTTAAGATCACCTGGTATTGGTTGCAGGAGTCCCGGTTATACGTGAGCAAACCACTCTTCATCGGCATGCTCGCAAGAGATTGCCAAAGTTTCGCCGTCGGATTAGTGGACCGATATGCTGACCAGGGGGCAGGGCGGCGGTCTTTGGCAGTCTGCTCAGCCACAAGGATCTCCCTTCTTTGCGTCGGGCCTCCTGAAATTCTAGTGGGAGCAAATCGGCATGTTCGCCTCCGCCACCTCACAGCAGCAAGACTGTCCCTCGTGTGTCACTTCACTCAAGCAGGACTGTCCCTCGTGGGACATCTCACGCAGGCAGGAGCTGTCCTCTGTAGGCCTCCTTGGCCCCTCTGGGACGTTGAGCCTGGATCCTTTCAAGATGCAGTTTTGTATGTCGTCAGAACCTACCGCATAATCGAACGAGTGTGAACAATTTGTACTTCCTCAACGCCTTCCACACCCTCCTCCTTCAAGCTGATCACGTCTGGGCGATACCGTGGGGCTTACGACGACTCACCGCATTGTAGAACACAGGCCTGGGTGGGGAGCATTCTACACAGAGAATAGGCGACATAAAGTCATAAAGTCATAAAGTGTTAAGGCTTAATAAGAGCCACAGGGACCCATCTGGGTTAAGCCTATCTGGAAAAGGTACTAGAAATGTACATAATCTCACCCCAATCAATCCCTTATCTCAAGTTCCTGGGAAGCTATATATCGCAGCCTATCTAGCACCAATTCACTTGCTATTGCATAGCACACTCCCATTGTGCTACCATAGACAATCTCATCAGCATCACATCCCGAAGGAAGGTACTGAATCCACTGCTAGGTACACTCTATATAAAGTTATAAAGCGTTTAGACTTAATAAGAGACTCACTTGCTATTGCATAACACACTCAATAATTACAAACTCATCCCATCATACCCATTGCGCTACCATAGACAATCTCATCAGTATCTCATCCCGAAGGAAGGTGCTGAATTCACTGCTAGGTACACCCTATATAAAGTTATAAAGCGTTTATACTTAATAAGGGACCCAAGGGCCCATCCAGTTAAGTTTGTAAATGGAAGATAATATAAGCCTAGTAAAAAGACCCTCCCCAACCATCCCACATCCTGAAGAACCAGTCCTCTAATATCCCACACACCTATCAATGCCTATCTACCCTTGCTTTCCAGCCCTATTCCCCTGATCTCTCTTCACACATGTGGATTGAATGCCCTATCAATAATTTTCAAACTGCATTCATGCCTGCTTAAAGGGGTCTGTGCCGTGCGCACTTACTTAACATACATCTCACCCCATCCATCACAAGTTAGAACTCAAAAACAAGATTTTCCTGTCTAAAAAATGCATCCACCCTACTTTTAAATACATTCAATGAGGAACTCCCCACAACATCAGCAGGCAGCCCATTCCACTGATCAACAACCTTTTGACTGAAGACCTGTTGTCGCTTAACTGTCCTACACCTCAACTTGTCTAACCTGAATTGATGACCCCTATGTGATACTCTAAACTGAAGAGCGCCATTTAAATTGGCCTGATCTAGTCCTTTAACAATTTTGTACATTTCAATCATGTCCCCCCTTAATCTCCTATACTTGAATGAGTACATATCTAATGCCACAAGCCTTTCTCCATATTCTAAGTTACTTATTCCACGGATGAGTCTAGTTGCTTTACGCTGAACTCTCTCTAACTTGTATATATCTTTTTCTAGGTAGGGGCTCCAAGCTTGTACCGAATATTCCAAGTGGGGTCGCACATATGCTAAGTACAGTTTTTCATGACTTCCCTGCTCTTATACATCACACTTCTATTAATGAGTCCCAGCATTCCGAGTGCCCTGTTCCTAGCTGAGCTACATTGCTTTTCTGCTTTAAGGTCTTTTGAAATCAACACACCTAAGTCCCTTTCCTCTTCAATAACATCCAGTTCCCTCCCTCCCATTGTATATCTGAAAGTCTCACCTCCAGACCCCAGATGCATAACCTTACACTTGTCATAGTTAAAAGACATCTGCCATTGATCAGCCCACTTTTTTAGGTCCTCCAAGTCTAGTTGAATATTACTAGATTGATCACAACTGTTTGCCACTCCTACCAGTTTGATGTCATCCGCAAATTTGAACACTATTCTTCAGCCCTACCCCAATGTTATTCACAAAGATAATAAAGAGAAGTGGCCCCAGAACAGAGTCCTGTGGTACTCCACTCAGAACATCCTTCCAATCAGATTTACATCCATTTAACATTACCCTTTGCTTCCTTCCCCTCAACCATGCTTCAATCCAACCTAGAACTTTTCCAACAATCCCATGTTGCTGTAGTTGATGAATTAGCCTCCCATGTGGAACTTTATCAAAAGCTTTGCTAGAGTCCAAGTACACAACATCTATCCTGCTTTGATTGTCTACTTCTTTAGTAACATACTCCATGAACTCCAAAAGGTTAGTTAAACAAGACCTTCGAGATCGAAATCCATGTTGAGTATCCCTTAAAAGATTGTGCCTATCAAGATGAATCTGAACATTCTGTTTAACCAGATTTGCTAGTACCTTGCAAACTATTGAAGTCAAACTGACTGGCCTGTAGTTCCCTACACACTTCATACTTCCCTTTTTGAAAATTGGTACTACATTTGCATTTCTCCAGTCTTCAGGCACTTCAGAATATTCCATAGTCCGCCTAAAAATTATACCTAGGGGAACTGCTAAAGCTTTAGCACACTCTACTAAAACCCTAGCATATATCATCTGGTCCAGAAGCTTTATTAGGTTTTATATTCTGCAACAGCTTTTTTACAGCTTCTGTAGTTATTGGAAGATACTCCAACCTATCACCTGTCATGGCATACGATTCAGTTGTGTCTATTCTACCAGAATTATCTTTAGTAAAGACTGATGAGAATTGTTTGCTTAGGGACTCCACAATATCACAATCATCAACCACTAATTCCCCATTTACCTCCAGTGGTCCTACACTACACTTCTTAGCCTTAAATTTGTAGAAACAAAAGAATCTCTTAGCATTACCTGCCGAACATTCCCGAGCTAATTTGATTTCAGCCAGTCATTTAGACATCCGTCAACTGATTTATAGTGTGTGATTCCGGCTAGGCAAGGTCGATGACGTCTGGGCTCCGTCCGGCTAGATATTCCGGCTAGGCAAGGTCGATGACGTCTGGGCTCCGTCCGGCTAGATATTCCGGCTAGGCAAGGTCGATGACGTCTGGGCTCCGTCCGTACATTGACCCCTGACCTCGCTGAAATTAATCGCGGATCCGTGTCAAAGCGACAGGAGCCCCCGACGGCCGTCCACATCGAGTTTGTGTCGGAGTGCCAGTCTCCCACCGAGCCTGGCTCAGAGCCCCAGTCGCCCACCGAGCCCGTCTCAGAGCCCCAGTCGTCCACCAAGCCTGTCTCGGAGCCCCAGTCGCCCACCGAGACTCTCTCTGAGCGCCAGTCTCCCACCGAGCCTGGCTCAGAGCCGCAGTCGCCCACCGAGCCCGTCTCGGAGCTCAGTCGCCCACCGAGCCCGTCTCAGAGCCCCAGTCGCCCACCAAGCCTGTCTCAGAGCGCCAGTACCCACCGAGCCTGTCTCAGAACCCCAGTCACCCACCGAGACTCTCTCTGAGCGCCAGTCTCCCACCGAGCCTGGCTCAGAGCCGCAGTCGCCCACCGAGCCCGTCTCGGAGCCCCAGTCGCCCACCGATCCCGTCTCAGAGCCCCAGTCGCCCACCAAGCCTGTCTCAGAGCGCCAGTTACCCACCGAGCCCGTCTCAGAACCCCAGTCACCCACCGAGACTCTCTCTGAGCGCCAGTCTCCCACCGAGCCTGGCTCAGAGCCGCAGTCGCCCACCGAGCCCGTCTCGGAGCCCCAGTCGCCCACCGATCCCGTCTCAGAGCCCCAGTCGCCCACCAAGCCTGTCTCAGAGCGCCAGTTACCCACCGAGCCCGTCTCAGAACCCCAGTCACCCACCGAGACTCTCTCTGAGCGCCAGTCTCCCACCGAGCCTGGCTCAGAGCCGCAGTCGCACACCGAGCCCGTCTCGGAGCCCCAGTCGTCCACCGAGCCCGTCTTAGAGCCCCAGTCGCCCACCAAGCCTGTCTCAGAGCGCCAGTACCCACCGAGCCTGTCTCAGAACCCCAGTCACCCACCGGAGCTCTCTCTGAGCGCCAGTCTCCCACCGAGCCTGGCTCAGAGCCGCAGTCGCCCACCGAGCCCGTCTCGGAGCCCCAGTCGCCCACCGATCCCGTCTCAGAGCCCCAGTCGCCCACCAAGCCTGTCTCAGAGCGCCAGTTACCCACCGAGCCCGTCTCAGAACCCCAGTCACCCACCGAGACTCTCTCTGAGCGCCAGTCGGCCACCGAGCCTGTCACAGAGCCCCAGTCGCCCACCAAGCCCGTCTCAGAGCCCCAGTTGCCCACCGAGCCCGTCTCAGAGCCCCAGTCGCCCACCGAGCCCGTATCAGAGCCCCAGTCGCCCACCGAGCCCGTATCAGAGCCCCAGTCGCCCACAGAACCCGTCTCAGAGCCCCAGTCGCCCACCAAGCCTGTCACAGAGCGCCAGTTACCCATCGAGCCTGTCTCAGAACCCCAGTCACCCACCGAGACTCTCTGAGCGCCAGTCGCCCACAAAGCCTGACTCAGAGCCACAGTCGACTCGCGGCCCGGCGCTCTGCGTGTGAAAGGTCACGTGGTACTCGCCCACCGAGTCGGCGCTGGGCGGCGTACCGCGAATGGGCGGCCGTGCTATGTGAGGCAGTGTGGGCGCCGGCGCCGGTGTTCGCCGACCTGTCACGTGACCCGGCCGCGGCCGACACGTCAGCCGACACGTCAGCCGACACGTCAGCCGACACGTCTGTCTGAATACCTGAGGCCGGCCGACGTCGTCGATCTCGACGATAAGCGGGCCGTCGTCGCCGGTGGAGGTTCGGCGGTGAGTCGGCGACCAGCGGCTGACTGGGCACTGCCCGGGTCATCAACCAGGCGCCGGCGGCTGACCGGGCATTGCTTGGGGCATCAACCAGGCGCCGGCGGCTGACCGGGCACTGCCCCGGGCATCAACCAGGCGCCGGCGGCTGACCGGGCACTGCCCCGGGCATCAGCCAGGCGCCGGCGGCTGACCGGGCACTGCCCCGGGCATCAGCCAGGCGTCGGCGGCTAACTGGGGACTTCCCCGGATATCAGCCAGACGTCGGAGGCTGACTGGGGACTTCCCCGGACATCAGCCAGACGTCGGAGGCAGACTGGGGACTGCCCCGGGCATCAGCCATGCATCGGAGGTTGACTAGGCACTGCCCCGGTCATCAGCCAGGCGCCGGCGGCTGACTGTGCACTGCCCCGGGCATCAGCCAGACGTCGGCGGCGAGAGTCTCCTGCGGTCGCGGCGGCGCGGCCACCTCTGGTGTGAGGTGAGGCGGGAACTGATGGCGGCTGACAGCCACAGAGCCGACTCGGATACACCTGGCGCGGCGATATTGCAGCGCGCAGCGCCCGGCAATGAAAATAAATTGCCACACATTGTGGTGACTCGCACCATCCCATGACCAGCTGCCGGATCCAAGAGTCATTGCCGACTCACGGGCCCAACAGCCTCAGTGCAGCTGCCGGATCCAACAGCCCAAGTCCAGCTGCCGGACCAAACAGTCCTGGCTAGCTTCCGGACCCAACAGCCCAAGGCCAGCTGCTGGACCCAACAGCCCTCGCCAGCTGCCGGACCCACCGATCGAACGGATCGAGCAGTTGTAGGAGGAGCAGTACTAACAGTTGTGGCCAATGTCTCGCGTTGTTATCACACCCGTGAGAACACCGTGGCCGGTCTGACCAGCATGCGCTCATCTCGCCGCCGGTCATAAATTGTCAGACGACCTGACGCAGTGGCCACAAAGTATGGCTGATCATAGCGTCGCCCGACGGCTGCGCAGATGACTGGCCCCAGTGTAGTGGGCGCGACCACCGTTGGCGGCGCCCTCTATACTGATTGGCGCTCTCGCCAATTGAGCAGATGGCAGCACTATCGTAGCTGCGGTAAGTCAACTAACCAAGCCTAGCATCACACTGAGCAGCTACCGGCATAGGGAACACACACACACATCACACTGAGCAGCCACCGGCATAGGGAACACATATACACATCGCACTGAGCAGCCATGCTGCGTACCGTGATGTTTGCGCTTGTGCGAACAAAAGGAATGGGAAGACCCTCCTTTGATTTCGTGGCCACACGCATATTTCCGTGGCCCTTACTCGCGTCAACCTCGGCAGTTGCGTCACCCTTGCGCTTCGAGGCTCCCCTATCATGTCTAGCGCCAGCAAAGTTCTCTCGATGAGCATGAAAAGAGTCGCGTTTATTTATGCATATATTTTTTCCGTTTCAATCGTCAGCATCCACTACCAGGCAGCATTGAAGTCAACGTGAGCAACAGCAAATAAAAGCAAACAAGAAGAAGAACGCAGCAACCAATAATACGAGATGGCCAGATGAATGTGTTCAAGTGAGGATTAATGTTTGAATTATATCTTAGCATTAACATAGACGTTGAGGTACATAAGAAAGCTGTCTGCAATGTAGTTACACACCTTAGAGGACATGTTTCAAAAGACATGCAGGTGTCCTTAAGGCTTTTTGTCCATCAACCCTCGCGTGCTTAAAACGCAGTTACTGCCTTAGGTATTCGGCTTAAAACGTGCAACTTGTCACGTTACAACATGTGTCACTTACCACACCAGAACGTGCGCCGGGAACGGCGAAGTGGCGTGGATTCGGGTCGATCGAACTGGTACATGCAAGGATATGGATGTGATTGGGCACATAGTCAAATATATCAGAAGAAACAAATATAAAGAGGAAGATTATGCTCAATTCGCCGTGCTAACAAAGACGTGAATTTTGAAGTGTGATGGAGAATATTGGTTGAGAGCGACGGAGGAATTTTGAGGAATATCAGCGAAGTGGCGACGTGTGACTTTGAGGACAAGTGAGGAACTCGTGCTGTACTCGACCCGCACCGAGTGACTTTTGGCGGGTTTTGGGCGCGCCTGCCCGGATTACGCTCCATCAACCTCGAACTGACTTGACGTCGCCACAACACGCTGCCACCAGGGCATCGCCGCAGAACCTTGGTCCGCGTGATTCGGCTCGAAATGATGGTATCTCGTTACGTTGCGAGACATTTCATAACCTTACTCTATATTCATCCATATTTCGGTTGAGGAGTGGCTTCCGGCTGTTGCGTCGGCTTATGAAATTGAATATGTGTGTTTTCGCTTCACCGTAAAGCCACTTTCGTCTCCTGTTAACTGCCAACGTACTCTCCGAATTAAAAATGTATTCGTATCCAGCGTGGGCTCACAAGTAAACGTTCGCGGGTGAGGCCAGGGCGTCGGTAGGTCAGTGGTTAAGCTGGGCGTCTAGCATGCGAGAGGCACGGGTTTGGTTCCCCGTGGTGGCCGCCCTTCCTGCCAGTGTGGGAGGCAGGCGACGTGACATGCGGGAGGCACGGGTTTGGTTCCCCGTGGTGGCCGCCCTTCCTGCCAGTGTGGGAGGCAGGCGACGTGACATGCGGGAGGTACGGGTTTGGTTCCCCGTGGTGGCCGCCCTTCCTACCAGTGTGGGAGGCAGGCGACGTGACATGCGGGAGGCACGGGTTTGGTTCCCCGTGGTGGCCGCCCTTCCTGCCAGTGTGGGAGGCAGGCGAAGTGACATGCGGGAGGTACGGGTTTGGTTCCCCGTGGTGGCCGCCCTTCCTGCCAGTGTGGGAGCCAGGCGAAGTGACATGCGGGAGGTACGGGTTTGGTTCCCCGTGGTGGCCGCCCTTCCTGCCAGTGTGGGAGGCAGGCGACGTGACATGCGAGAGGCACGGGTTTGGTTCCCCGTGGTGGCCGCCCTTCCTGCCAGTGTGGGAGGCAGGCGAAGTGACATGCGAGAGGCCACGGGTTTGGTTCCCCGTGGTGGCCGCCCTTCCTGCCAGTGTGGGAGGCAGGCGACGTGACATGGCGCCCGCTGCTGAGAGCGTCGTAAAACGCGCAATCAACCAGCTAGAGAGTAAGGTCATATCGCGGAAAATATCACAGCAAACAGCTGGAAACTGAATTCCATCTATTGCATAGCTTGAAGGCAAATCGAACCTGAGACTGAACACGTGTTTCCTCACGGCAACACCATGAAGCTGTGATCCGCAACACTGGTGACTGACGTAACTAGCCGCCCTCTGCTGCAGGTGTGTACACTGGAGCACAGGTGGCTGACGTAACTAGCCGCCCTGTGCTGCAGGTGTGTACACTGGAGCACAGGTGGCTGACGTAACTAGCCGCCCTGTGCTGCAGGTGTGTACACTGGAGCACAGGTGGCTGACGCACTTTCCACCTTTATGGGATCCCACCTGAGGAGACGCGTAACTGGTGACAGGCATAACAAGATCAATCGTAAAATTATGTTGAAAGGTTAATTTCTATACCACGAACTTGTATTACAAGAGAGAATGCGAGCTTCCACATCCGGACCTGAACTTCGTACAGGCGCCTCGAACAGTGACAGTCTTTATATGCCATGTTCTCGAGCTGCATGTCTTACAGACACTACCACCCACACATCCATCCACACCCACCCACATATGCATATAAATATATACATATATATATAAATATATATATATATATATATATATTTATTTATATATAAAATATGTGTATGTATGTATGTATGCATGCATATATGTATATCACGGAGACCATGGCGACTTCAGTATCCGGCTCGCTGGTACACTGTGGAACTAATTCGGCCTACGGACACCGGTGGCGCCACCTGAACCTCAGCTCTCGGCGTCGTGGCGCTGACTGTTCGAAAGACTAGTCTCGAGAGAACCTCTGACGCCCATATCTTGCTTGGTGACTGTGAGATCCCTGATGAACGCACCGGCCAATGAAGGGGAGGAATTCTGGCACGTCCCCCCCCCCCGTCCATATTACGAAATTAGTAATATTAGAGGAAATTTATATGCATGAGGAAATTCCTCGAAATTTAAACTTTGTTTATGAGGATAATTGATACCCGAATAAAACAACGTTCAGCCAATCTATGACTTTCTCAGGAAAGCTTTGCCGTGGTGATTCCGAAAAGCATGTTCTAATAGGAAAAGACAAGGCGCTTCGCCATCAGGCTATCAATAGACACGGTGCTTCGCCATCAGGCTATCAAAAGACACGGCGCTTTGCCGTCAGGTTACTGTCAGCAGTGGCATGATAAATGCATTCATATTATTCACGTCATTCCTCGTGACGGTCCAGTTGTGAAGAGGTCGAGACGTTTGCCACTGATGCAATGTGTTCGGGCATTATCAGATATTGCTCTCCTGGGATGATGGTGGCTGCTTCTGGGATAAAGGTGGCTGCTTCTGGGATAAAGGTGGCTGCTTTTGTGATAAAGGTAGCTGCTTCTTGGACAAAGGTGGCTGCTTCTTGGATAAAGGTGGTTGCTTCTGGGAAAAGGTGGCTGCTTTTGCCGAGCATTGCGTGCTGCTCGGTGAAGAGAGAAGCGGAACTAATGAACACCATTCTTCATGGCATCACATCGCACCATTTATAGATAATAATTGATGTCAAACGACCCATAAATACCCACGGCTGCACACGGACTCACGGTCGGGCAGAGCATGAATGTGCTATCGGGCGTGGTGTGGTGGCTGGTGGTTGTTGCCGTATCATTGATTGTGGTGTGGTGGCTGGTGGTTGTTGCCGTATCATTGATTGTGGTGTGGTGGCTGGTGGTTGTTGCCGTATCATTGTTTGTGGTGTGGTGGCTGGTGGTTGTTGCCGTATCATTGTTTGTGGTGTGGTGGCTGGTGGTTGTTGCCGTATCATTGTTTGTGGTGTGGTGGCTGGTGGTTGTTGCCGTATCATTGTTTGTGGTGTGGTGCTGGTGGTTGTTGCCGTATCATTGTTTGTGGTGTGGTGCTGGTGGTTGTTGCCGTATCATTTATTGCGTATGGCTGGTGAGTGCTGGTGTTGTGGTGTATGGAACTAGTGGTATGAGAAACTAGGATAATGTGTGTGTATTAAGTATTGGTATCCTGTTCCTAATTTCCATTGATTCTACTATTTTCAACTGTGCAACGCCTTTGCATCTGTTCATATGCCAATGTTAAATGATTCGGAGTCGATGATTGTGTTGGTGTGATAATCCAGTATATGGTCTCCTAGGTGTGTACTTCGAGTAACTTTTTTGGCATATCTGATGTTCTCATTAAACCGTTCTCTAATACTGCACCACCCCCGATACAACATTCATACTCTCCCCGATCGTGTTCCCTTGTGTAACCAAAATGTTTTGCTCTTGATACCGTTCTCTTTTTTTTTGTATCGTGACCTATTTTGTCTGCATTCTGCTTTGTTCTAGCTCTTGCCTGGCGGAAGACTAATATTCAGAACGGAACGTCCCATGCATTCTTGCCCTGTTTTGTCCTCAGATGTCAACGTGTATAATCTTCATCGCTGTTGAAAAAGGCTTGACGCCGAAATATATCGGAGTGATCGAAGGTACATTTGGACTATTTTATATTCTGATTATAATGAACTTAAGATCAGTACTCATCATCGCACTACTTAACATAATGATCACAACAGTGCGTAAAGAGATGAATAATTCTTAAGGTTGTAACTGCCTTGCGGTTTCAGACGTGTTGGCTTGAGAAAATTGAAATCCCTTTACCTTGAGAACATTGAAACAATAGCTGACCAATTTGATTATCCAAAAATCTGCGGAGTAGGTGGTGTTAATGCAGACGTTGCCGGAAAGCCTGTCCTAGGGACTGAACTTCCCTCTGTCCATGAAGAGTTTGTGCTTGTCATTGACAGATGCTTGACAGCATCTGTCACAGGGGTGTCCATCACGTCCGCCAAGGAAATGCGTGTTAGGTACTAAGCCCTGGCTTGATCGCATTGTTTGTTCGCGTGGTCTTTATCACGTCATCACGTGGTCTGTATCACGTTAACATGTGGTCTTTATCACGTCATCCGTGGTCTGTATCACGTCATCACGTGGTCTACATCACGTCATCACGTGATCTTTATCACGCTAACACGTGGTCTTTATCACGTCATCACGTGGTCTGTATCACGTCATCACGTGGTCTGTATCACGTCATCACGTGGTCTTTATCACGTCATCACGTGTCACGTATCGCCAGGGCTAAACAAAGCCTTTCGGTGGTCGAATTGGTCGCCGATCAGGTACGGGTCCAATGAGGGGGGGGGGGGGCCTCCATCGGGATTGGAAAACATCAAATTTCCGAAACGTGATATTTCGTGATTGCCTCTTTTTGAAGATTTGTCTGCCTTCCAGCCTTTCATCGATTTTTTCCTCAGCAACAGGTGTCGCTTGGCGCCCGGAATAAATTTTGGCGCACCAAAAGGAGTGTCCTCCTGCCGATAGGAACTTCTAAATCCGTTACCGTCGCATGCAGGGAAGAGACTGAGAGACTGTCTGTAAATCATTTGTTCATTGATTGTGCAGATCAACAAAGGCGCTCGGAGGCAGTGGAGGATGAACAAAATTTGCTCGAAGATAGCTAAAGATGACACAATCTGGAGTTTGGCACATAAAGATGAAAAATCCCAAACAAAATTTGGCAGTCTGACATCAATTGCTTGCAATCTTCACCGTGTATATAAGAGATGAAATGTCAAGTCCCATATGAATACTTAGAATTCCCATTAACTGTTATCTGACATCATGCTGCACACAAAACAACGAAAATGTATCCATTGCTGACAGGTACAGTACTTCTACACCTGGATGGCAGTGACCGAACAAACTAGGGGCCATAAGCCCCTTTGTTTAAAATCTTCTTAAGCACATTTCTCAGCTTGGTACATTTTGTGGAAGAAACATGAAATCACGCTGATATGAATGGTATCCTGGTCCAAATGAATGTCGGTGGTGCACTTCTAAATAGCGTCCTTGAGGAAATTTTTTTATCTAGACAATATAAGATTAGGCACAACTGATATAACATTTCAGTTTTAGCGGCCATTGCCGATCAGTTTTAGCCGCGGCAGTGGCCGCCTGACAGCCGCGGCAGTGGCCGTTTCACAAGTGCGGCAGTGGTTACATCACAGCCGTCACAGTGGCCACCTCACAGGTGCGGCAGCGGTTTCCTCACAGCCATGACAGCGGCCGCCTCACAGCCATGACAACGACCGCCTCACAGTCCTGACAACGGCCGCCTCACAGTCGTGACAGCGGCCGCCTCACAGCCGCAGCGTGGCCGCCTCATAGCCGTGACAGCGGCCGCCTTACAGCCACAGCAGAGGCCGCCTCACAGCCACAGCAGAAGCCACCTCACAGCCGTGACAGCGGCCGCCTCCCAGTCTTGACAGTGGCCGCCTCACAGTCGCAGCGTGGCCGCCTCACAGACGTGACAGCGGCCGCCTCACAGCCACAGCAGAGACTACCTTACAGCCGTGACAGCGGCCGCCTCACAGCCCCAGCAGAGGCTACCTCACAGCCACAGCAGAGGGCGCCTCACAGCCGTGACAGCGGCCGCCTCCCAGTCGTGACAGCGGCCGCCTCACAGTCGCAGCAGTGATCGCCTCACAGCTGTGACAGCGGCCGACTCACAGGTACGGCAGTGGCCACCGCAAGCAGTTATCACAAGCATCACAAGTAGTCATTACTACTTCGCCATATCTCTAAAGACGAAAACTATGCTAAGCTCTAACGATCCCTCGACGACTTGTGGTGGGAGATCACAGTTCCTTCCACCCCCCCTCCCTCAATGCTTGAGGATAAAAATTTTGCAAGCGAGGGTTTCTTTGCAGCACTCTTTATGCGATAGTCTGTGTGTGCCCACGTCACGGGCCCACGTCAGGGACGTTCCGCCGAACAATCAACTGATGTGAGACGTTTTGGTGGTCAGCACGTAGTTTGTGCCAAACATGGCTATGTCTGTGCTTGCCATACTTTCAACCACGTCCTTGGCGAGATAAGTCACAGATGCACCACCAGTGCCGAGACTTGCGCTGCGAGCACACCAGTTTCTTCAGGACGTGGTAAGCGGCGCGGACGGACCCTGGCGGCACGGTGTTGGGATTCAACCAGCTAATGTGCAGGCGAGACGCAGCCGCCAGCGCAGTGCCGACAACGCTCTAGGTCGGCGACTCCTGGATGGCGCGCAGGTCACTGAATATGCGGATGTCTTCAATCTTGTAGGATCACTTCTTGTTATTGCTGTACTTTGGAGAAGCCGAGCGAATCCATGCTCATAGTTCGGTTCTTGCAGTGCGGAGTCAGTATCAACGTGAAGGCCGATATCCCCTTAAGCTCTGTTCACACTTGGTAATTCGGAGCGTCAATCATTCGTAAAACGAACGGATATCGAACGTCAAACAGAAGATAGATGTTGTAAAACGAGCGGAAATACATCGAGGAATAACACACGCTGTTTCCCCGAATGAAAACGTTCATTTTACGCTTCCCTGCGAATCAATTATGACGCCAATGAGACCATTCTGACGCGACTGCCGCCGATTCAAGTTGTGTGGAAATTTTGAATACTTGTACCAATGCAAGCTGAGATATTTCGCGCATTTGCATGTGCCAATTCCAATGCTAATTACAATGAATTGGCATTTACAGCAATGGAAATTATGAATATGTTTTTCACCATCATGCACAACTTGGCAGTGCCAAGTTGTGGGAATTGTCAAGGGTTTTTCATTGCTTACAATAGGCACTTAGAACTCACTGGGCCAATGATTTCCTACATGGCTATGTTCTTCAGAGATACTTGCAAGATTTTGTCAGGGCTGCATACACAGCCCAAAAATATTATTTCCCACCTTTGCATTTTGGGTGAACAAGCATGCTTATTCAGGGCCAATAAAACACAAACACAACACAACATTGCATACAATTCCGCCTGTGACTATTTTCCAAGGGCTACCTCTCTACCACGTGACCAAAAGAGGTGTGCTAGGGAACACAATATTCTAGCCACAGGCAAATCAATGCTTCCAACCTGGTTATAGACAGCCAACAAAACTTCGAATATCTCGCGACCACACTCGATCACACCAACAGAACGTAAAACGCCGAATCGGCGTTGGAAAGATGAACTAAATCTATCTTTTGGACGCCAGATAGACGTTCATTACGCGGTCGTGACATACCCCGGTGCACACTGTGCGACGCTCCAATCGCGTTAAACGTTCGTAAAACGCAGTTTTTACGGGCGTCTGAAATACGTTCGATTGCCGTTTGTTTGACGAAACGGTCTAAAATCGATGAATAAACGCTCGGAAAGCGTCAGAAGGCCATAGTGTGAACCGAGCTTTAGCTTGATAAAATAAAAAAATCGGTTCACACAAAACGCAATGCATGCGGGGACTTTAGTAATAGGCGACGATGGGGTAACTGAGATCAACGCTAATAATGCGAATTTGAAGTGAAATATTTGGTTGGCCATAAGATATCAAGATATTGCGCCAACGACCCAAATATTGCACCATGTTATTGTCCCACTCAGTTGAACATGGAAGAATATGCAATTGATAGTGATCAGAAAAGGTGTGTGTACATATACCACCAGATTAGTGACTGCCAGGGTTGGAAAAAATTGGATATTCCTGTATTTGTGGCATCCAGAACATCATCCTCTTTAGGAAATCTTCCTCATTTTTTTCCACTTGGAGGTTCAATGGTGCTGTTTGGCAATGAACTGCTCTGTGATGTGTTCAAGATTCACGGGAAAGTGTAGGCCGATATTCCGATGTCATCGATTGGACTAAAAATATCCTCTCCATATTCAATTACCCACACATTTTCCTCTCCACATCCAGAGTTACAAAACACAAATCTAGCCGTGGTGACTGCTGACATGTACTCTGTCCAACCCTGGTAGGGAAAAATCTTCCTGTACTGGATGTTTGTCATCCAGAACATTATCCTCCATGAAATGTCATGGTCTTTTTGGCCAGAAGATTGAAGATGTTTGCAAATGACTGCAAACTTCCTCCTGTTTTATAAACATGCCCAAGCTAGCTGGACAAATACAAAAAGGAGTTCATGTTTCAGAAAGATAAAATTACCATTTTGGAATGGAATTCCCAACATTGTGCTCTCGAAATGCAGTAGTAAAAACAAATTAACCCATGTTCAACATTCCTTGCTTTGAAACTGAAGAATTATACCTGAATTTTGGCATATGGCACCAAACATACTGCATATGTACCAATATATGACAGCTGATGACAGCTCTATTGAAGGGAAATGTATTATCCAAACTTTACTCGTTTTCACTTTGTTGCCATATGTTGAACCAAGTTGAAAAATACATATTATTCTGGACATATCTAGCATAGTTCCAGTACAAATAAAAAACAAAGAAATAATGGTGCATATACAGGGATATTTGGCAAAAAGGATGTTTGAACCAAGCAACATTTTTTTCAAGCATAACTCAACACATCTGTACATGTTCCATAACGTTTCTACAGTGCCCACAAATTCTGGCACAATTATTATAGTTTCAAATCTGACATAATAACATGCATGTATTCATTTTGCACTAGATTGGGATACTGAAGACTGATATCCTGGCCAGAGTAGAAAAGCACCATCTATCCTAGAGATATCCTATTCTAGATATCTGGATGAAACCCATCCAAAGAAAAGTACCAGCATTGTGCTGCAATCTTCATGCATATTAGCATTGCAGCTTATTATTTAACAAGACATTGGAGATGGCTCATCAAATTCTGGTATGGCAAGCTGGATGGCAAAGCAAAGCAAAGCAATAAGACCAATTATCAGCACCAGTTCTATATTTCAATGTTCTTCCATATATCTTTAACTAAACCTTTTCCACTGGCAATCTTTGGAACTTCAGTAGTTTGCAGGTTGGACTGCATGCAAGATATGCTAATCAGTAATCAGATGTTTTCATCTATAAAGCAGGTGTTGGGATAGGATATCCTAGGTTACGATTTTTAATTTAATTAACTAAAAGGTATAAGTTAATCTTCTTGCCACAAAGGGTGGTTAATTTATGACTTCAAGTATTTTATAATTATTGGATTTACTTTTCCAATGGTTTATGAACATGGATAAAATGACGTGGCCACTCATTTTCTTTGAAAATGATTACTCTTTCAGTTGACAGGCAAAAGAACACCTAAAGTGGGGCTTTGCGTTGAATAATGATGGCATTTCAAGAAACCAAATGGTATTAAATTGCACTTTGGGGTACATTTTTAATTCATGGAATATATCTTTCCAATGCAATGTTTATGTATGTGGAGAGCATTGTGCGACCACTCATTTCCTCTGCAAATGCATATTTATGAGTTGGCAGGCAGAATAACACAAAAAAATGGGCTTGGAGCTTGATAATATAGCATAAAAATAATGTTCAAAAGAAAGAAAAAATGTAACACAACCTAACCTAAACTTGCATGCAGGAAAATACATTTCCTAATAAATGGAAAATTTTCTATTTTCTTCGGAAGTATTTTCCAATACAAACCTTATATCGCATAACCTAGTTAACTAGGTTAACAGATTAAATTTAATCTGTGTTGAAGAAAAAGGCACCTTTTTGTTGAAAACAAATATTTTCAAAAACTGTGAAGTTTTTTTCCAACTGAAGAGAAAAGCCTAGCATAACCTAACCCAACCAAACCTAACCACATTTTTGCTTCATGGGGGTAAAATGTGTGTACAACTTGTCTCTTGGATACCTTAAAGTGCAATAATACACAAAATTGTGAGATGATGTTTCTGAACATGATTAAGACCATGGGACCATTAATTCCTGTTCAAATTGCAACTAAATTATTTTTGCTTTTTATGTGTGTGGAAGAACTTTGGTTTCTCTTATCCCGAAGAAAGACGTTTAGCTCTGCTATATTCTTTTAAGAAAGAAAATACCTAGGTTAGAATGCTAAGCCTTCAATGACACATCAGGTCTAAAATATTACAAAAAATTTCCCAAGCTATCTAGGTTACGTTAGACATTATTTGACATTTTACATTATTCTTCATTATGTTACCCCACTCAAACACCAATATTTTGATATTATTTTGCATACCAACTGGAAAGTGCCTATGCAATTGTGCTGGTAATAAGTGGCTAGGTCGGCCACATCCCAAATAATCTTAATCATATCAAGTAACATGTTTTTACAATATTTATGTCTTTAAATGCCATATCTTAAGTAAAATAGTTACAAACCTACCAACATTTACACTGTGGACACTGCTACCCATGACCATATGCTTGTACCTAGGAATGTACCTACTTAGGTACCTATCCACCTCAGTACATACCTAGGTACCTACCTGCACAGGAGCATCAACATACCTTTCTGCATTATTGTTATCTAGTTTGACATTCGACCTCAAGGAGCAAACTGGCTCCCGGTAAATATTTTAAATGCTCATGATCCTTATGTTTGTTCTTGGTGTGCTTCTGAATGTTCTGCTCGGCTCCTGAACGCGGACATCCTTTGTGGCCACAAAACGCTTCCCCTATTATTATTTTTTATTCCGATTGCAGCCTTCTCCTATCATTCTCTTAACCATTTGCTGGCTTTAATCTTTTACAAATAGTCCACACCTGGATATCTAACTAGGTACCTACCTCAGAAGTGACAATATTAATTTAGGCATCTCAGCAATCATTCCAGAAAACACGACATTAATTCACCACCACGATTGGGCACAATTACCCATAAACCAATTTTCGAACGAACGACTGAACAAGTCACCAAGAGTTGCCTGATTTCCAATTCCATATTTATAACTGGATTTCTAGGCGACGATCACGATAACCATTTGGTCGCCGTCTCGTCGGCGCTTTTGGCGCCCACGGTATGCCATTGGTTTAGCATTGTGGTTGTCGGGAAAGCGCCGTCCTGTGTCGACGGGAGGTTCTGGTATAAACATGGTAGGCAAGAGGGACGGAATATTTGGTAGAATTAGCGGTAATACTTTTGATCTGGAAAAATATCAGTGGTGCTAAATACAAATTACTGATATATCGACGAATTATGTCCTTGATGGCTAAAATCTTGACGGACGTATCAAAGCAAAATTATGGTTTCGGTCGCCACTGAAGCCTGGTGAGCCAGCATCTGGTCGCCGACGCTATCGCTAGGACGACGCTTTTTTAGCCCTGCGTATCGCGTCATCGTGTGGTCTGTATCGCAGTTTCACATGGCCTGTATCACGTCATCACGTGGCCTGGACCATGTCATCACGTGACACGTATCACGTCACCACATGGCCTGCACCACGTCAGCAAATGACAGGTACACGTCATCGTGTGGTCTGTATGACGTCATCACGTGGCACGTATGATGTCATCACTTGGCCTGTACAGGTTATCACATGGTATGTATCACACCATCGTCCATATTCCATGGCATTGTCAGCACCCATCATTTCCCCACTTTATTACCTGTTTGTATACCGGATTGTCCGTCTTCTTTGCGGGTTCTTGGGTAGTCGATGATATCCAGCACTTCTTCATTCAGAGTGGAAAACCTACCAGCACAAGAAGAGTGAGAGGCAAAAGAAAGACAATTCCTGGTTCGAATGGGTTTATCCGCGATGCTGTTTTGGCTGATTTGTATGTTTTGTGGCTTATAGTTGACAAGCTCCGTTCTGTCTACATTTACCATCAACTGCATATCACGAAGTCCCGATTTGTATATGACGTATGTTTTTGCATCAGCAAAAAGAAAGTCTTGTGTACCTTGTGTCCCTTGCTTACAAATTGCTGAGTCAAACCCAAGCAAACCCCTGTGATACTGTGTCTCTTTGGAAAAGAAGCTAGGAAACTGAATAGCTACCAATCACTTGCCCTTACAATGGACAGTTCTCTTGGCTCAGAAAAGATTGCAAACATGTAGACGGGTAGCTTCTTGTGACTGGTTAGCTCTGGTTAGCTCTGTGACTGGTTAGCTCTGTGACTGGTTAGCTCTGTGACTGGTTAGCTCTGTGACTGGTTAGCTCTGTGACTGGTTAGCTCTGTGACTGGTTAGCTCTGTGACTGGTTAGCTCTGTGACTGGTTAGCTCTGTGACTGGTTAGCTCTGTGACTGGTTAGCTCTGTGACTGGTTAGCTCTGTGACTGGTTAGCTCTGTCACAAATGTATGTCAAAACCAGTCTGTTCACGAGAGACGTGAGAATAGAGACGTGAGAATGGTATGCACAACTACCTCTCAACACTTCGATGTTCGAGAAATATTGGCCTCATTGCGCAATGTATCGTAAGGGAAAGTTTGTACACACGATGGTGAGTGAGAAGAACATTATACATTTATTGGAAACGACTGTGCTACTCATTTATTTCTGTGCTTTTGGGTGATAATGAAGCATGCTCGCCTGCTTTTGTTATTGATGTTATTTAGCTGGGAGGTAGTGACATCGGAGAATAGATTGGTCTTCCTCCAGCTTTTTAATTGGTTGATTTTGAGTCGTCAGCCTGGTGGTGTGCACAACCGATCGACACAGGTAAGAAACAGCATCATAACATGCGAGTCAAACTCAACATTCAACCACCAGCACAAAACTTCCACAATGGTGTATATCAAAAGCGTTTCAAACTTGTTTCACAGTTTGCTTTCATTAGCTATTTACTGCAGTTCGCGAGCTGCTGCAGAACGTAGTACACTTGGGCCACACGAAGTAGGAAACCCATGCCTGTGAGCTTATCTGGCGTCGTCTTCGCAGTGAAAATACCTTTAATCTTCCTTTCTCTCCGATCGATTTCATAGGCAAGAATTTCGGCGCATCATCATGAGATGGTGTGCCTTCTTTCTAACATGTGTTTTGAAAGGTCATTGGTTTGCGTCCATCTTTCTGATCGCCCTCTTATGTTCCGCTCTCTTGTTCTTAAACTTCTGAACATTTTCCTAAATGATGGCTTTTAACTCCGACAAGCGTAACGATAAATCACGCCTGGGTTTTGGATGTGATTCCGTCTGTCCTTTGGCGCCACCAACTAACTGTGAAGGTCTTCGTTGATCTTGTGCCTACCAGTGGGTGTATCTGAAATATCTTAACCATCCGCTCCCTCATTATCTTTGTGACGGTGTCACAGACAGGGGTTTGTGGTCCGTGGGGTTTCCTGACTGCTGGCTGCTCCGCGTCACATTTTGTGACGTGCTCTCCTCAGGAACTGTTCTGGATAGTGTTTTGCCTCCAGTATCCTCCTAACTCGTCTACTCCACCCCACCACTTGGTCACCCACATCAGAACAGATCAACGGACCCCGGCTTTCTAATCTCGGTTCTGTTGTGCAAATTAAAGTCGAAATATTTGTCAGTGTAGGTTGCCTTCCTGAACATGCTTGTTTGTATGGATCCCCTATGACCTCCCTAGTTATACGTGTAGAAACGGCAAAGCACCACGAACCTCCCTCCTGACTGTGAATTGAACATACTCAGACACGCTGTTCAGATGGTGGCCAGATGATGATGTATTACGAAAAAGCCAGTTCGTATGATAATGTGTCCATTGCATTATAGAGCAGTGGTTCTCAATCGGAGAGGCGCGCCTCCCTAGGAGGCGCAAGAAGGTCTCAGTGGAGACGCGCCTTGGAGGTGAGGGCAGGTCCCACTGGAAACGCCCAGCTCTTGATGGCACAGCACAGCAAAAGCTCTGTTAACATGTAGTCAGCAAATGTTCGAACACAAATTCGAGTACAGGTAAAACTTACCACTCGCGCGGAATGCCTGTCGTTACTTCTGGGTAATTTTGATACCATCGAATATGTATCCGACTAGCTATGGCCTTCGAGCATGCCATAACTTCTGAAATGAATGATAAATACAGTTCAGTTAATGGATGAGGTTCAAATTTCGCAGCGCACCCCTCTCCCGCTTCCTAGCTCAACCGGTCCTGTTCGGATGGCTGTGTCTGAGTCGCATGACTCGACACGAACCTGGCGCACCTGCACGTTTTCGCGCGTTCCCGGTCACGCATTTAACAGCCGCTCATTCCGGTAGCCCTCCGCGCCCCCCCCCCCCCAGCCCTGCGGAGCCAGCTCAGCGGCGTCTGCGGCGCATTCAAGCCGATGTCATGCGATAGCGTGTGGCCGGCGTCGTGAACTGCCTCAGGAGAGACTGCCAGCCGGCGGCGGCGGGCTCCGGGGGACCGCCGCGGCCGGGCGCGCCGCTTTATGCAAAACGTCCGCCGCGACGTATGCAAACGCCGCGGCCGCGCCGAAAAACTTTCCCGCCACCGGCCGCCGTAAAGGAGATTAGGCGCCGGCGTATTTGCATACCCTCCCAGAACCATCACGTTTCAAAGCAGCACTCGGCCAACCCTTCCATGCATACTGGCCGGTCATTAGGACGCCGGTCGGCGGCGGCCCGGCATTTGCATGCGGCCGACGCCACCGACCGGTTTGCGGGCGGCGCCGACTCTGGCCGCGCGGCCGGCCGAGCCGCCTCCGCTCTCACCAGCCGACATTTGCATGTTTGCATATGCGTCGCGCCGAAGCGGCGCCGCCGCCTTTGGTGCAGCATTAGCCGTTGTCGCGGCGATTGTGGCGCCGATTGTCGCAGCGATTGTCGCAGCGCCCAGGTGTGCGCCGCTCGTCGTCGACGCGCGCCACCGGCGCGACACTCGGCTTCGGCTGCGGATGGGAGCTATGGGAGCTTTTGGCGTCGGCGGTCTGACCGGATGGGGCCGTGCGATCTCGGCTTCGTCGTGGTCTTGGTGTCGGTGTCGGTACAGGTCCCGTCCTGGCCACACTGTCAGGTGTCGGTGTCGGTACAGGTCCCGTCCTGGCCACACTGTCAGGTGTCGGTGTCGGTACAGGTCCCGTCGCGTCCTGGTCACACTGTCAGGTGTTGGTGTCGGTACAGGTCCCGTCCTGGTCACACTGTCAGGTGTTGGTGTCGGTACAGGTCCCGTCCTGGTCACACTGTCAGATGTTGGTGTCGGTACAGGTCCCGTCCTGGCCACACTGTCAGGTGTCGGTGTCGGTACAGGTCCCGTCCTGGTCACACTGTCAGGTGTCGGTGTCGGTACAGGTCCCGTCCTGGCCACACCTCAGGTGTTGGTATCGGAGCAGGTCCCGTCCTGGCCACACTGTCAGGTGTCGGTGTCGGAGCAGGTCCCGTCCTGCCCCCCCCGGTGTTGGTGTCGGAGCAGGTCCCATCCTGGCCACACTGTCGGTGTCGGAGCAGGTCCCGTCCTGGCCACACTGTCAGGTGTCGGTGTCGGAGCAGGTCCCGTCCTGGCCACACTGTCAGGTGTCGGTGTCGGAGCAGGTTCCGTCCTGGCCACACTGTCAGGTGTCGGTGTCGGACAGGTCCCGTCCTGGCCACACTGTCAGGTGTGTGTGGTGTCGGAGCAGGTCCCGTCCTGGCCACACTGTCAGGTGTCGGTGTCGGAGCAGGTCCCGTCCTGGCCACATTGTCAGGTGTCGGTGTCGGAGCAGGTCCCGTCCTGGCCACACTGTCAGGTGTCGGTGTCGGAGCAGGTCCCGTCCGGCCACACTGTCAGGTGTCGGAGTCGGTGCAGGTCCCGTCCTGGCCACATCGTTAGGTGTTGGTGTCGGTACAGGTCCCGCCCTGGCCATACCGTCAGGTGTTGGAGTCGGTGCAGGTCCTGTCCTGGCCACATCGTTAGGTGTTGGTGTCGGTACAGGTCCCGTCCTGGCCACACCGTCAGGTGTTGGAGTCGGTGCAGGTCCTGTCCTGGCCACACTGTCAGGTGTTGGTGTCGGTACAGGTCCCGTGCTGGCCACACTGTCGGGTGTCGGTGTCGGTACAGGTCCCGTCCTGGCCACACTGTCAGGTGTCGGTGTCGGACAGGTCCCTCACCCCCCAGGTGTTGGAGTCGGTGCAGGTCCCGTCCTGGCCACACTGTCAGGTGTCGGTGTCGGAGCAGGTCCCGTCCTGGCCACACCCTCAGGTATCGGTGTCGGTACAGGTCCCGTCCTGGCCACACTGTCAGGTGTCGGTGTCGGTACAGGTCCCGTCCTGGCCACACTGTCAGGTGTCGGTGTCGGAGCAGGTCCCGTCCTGGCCACACTGTCAGGTGTCGGTGTCGGAGCAGGTCCCGTCCTGGCCACACTGTCAGGTGTCGGTGTCGGAGCAGGTCCCGTCCTGGCCACACTGTCAGGTGTCGGTGTCGGTGCAGGTCCCGTCCTGGCCGCACCGAGGCCCGACAGCGGCCTCTGTTGCGGCGTGGGCCACTGTCAGGTGTCGGTGTCGGAGCAGGTCCCGTCCTGGCCACACCGTCAGGTGTTGGTGTCGGTACAGGTCCCGTCCTGGCCACACTGTCAGGTGTCGGTGTCGGTACAGGTCCCGTCCTGGCCACACCGTCAGGTGTTGGTGGAGCAGGTCCCGTCCTGGCCACACCGTCAGGTGTTGGTGTCGGTACAGGTCCCGTCCTGGCCCACTGTCAGGTGTTGGTGTCGGTACAGGTCCCGTCCTGGCCACACTGTCAGGTGTCGGTGTCGGTGCAGGTCCCGTCCTGGCCACACTGTCAGGTGTTGGTGTCGGTACAGGTCCCGTCCTGGCCACACTGTCAGGTGTCGGTGTCGGTACAGGTCCCGTCCTGGCCACACTGTCAGGTGTCGGTGTCGGAGCAGGTCCCGTCCTGGCCACACCGTCAGGTGTTGGTGTCGGTACAGGTCCCGTCCTGGCCTTTGGAGCGGTACAGGCCCTGTCGGCGCCTGGCCCCTGTCCTGGCTCAATGTCAGCGACAAGGGCGACTCGCGATCCCAGCCGACGCCCTGTTCCGACAGAACGAAGCGAACCGACCGCCCCGAGCTGGCTGGCCGGAAGCTTCCCAGACACGCGTGCTCCCGGTGGGCTGCGGCACCATCGGCTTCCGGGGACCATCGCAGCACACGCGATCACCCAGCGGCCAACTGGCCGCCTCTTATTAGCTTCACTCGAGATCGGCGATGGTAGCGCGGCGCACGGCTTAATGGCGTGGCAGGTTATCAGCCCACAGGAAGAGCAAACAGACGGCCCCCATTACCATATGCTAATGTATCGCCGGTACCCGCCCACGTACCGGCGGGTAGTCCCCCGCAAGTTTGGGTGTGGCTGTCACATACCGGCGGGTAGTCCCCCGCAAGTCTGGGTGTTGCTGTCACCTGCCCGCGAGCCCCACAACAGTTTTGTTAATTGTCCACTTTGTTTGTTAGTTTGTTTGCACACCAACTTGTTAATTGGTTAGTTGGTTATCAGTTATTAATTGTCTCCCCAACCCGAAACTGTCAAAAGTTAAGCTTGTGAATCTGCTACGGTATATTGCTATTGCACGTATAATTGGGGTGCGTTTCTGAATATTGTGGGGATAATTGAGATTATTGGAGGGACATGCTTTACATCGGAAGGGCATGTGCTCTCCCAAAGAGATACAAACCTACGTCACTGTCCAAAAGCCAGTCTAATATGAACGGTGGCTGTGTTCTGAAAGTTTAGCCTTCCTTACGAGTTCCGACACCACTGGCACTCCTCCATTGTAACAACACTGATCACTTGTGACGTAATGCAAGGTCGGCTTCTTATCATTGGGGTACCCCACTCTGGGAGTTCAAGATCGGCTTCTTATCATTGGGGTACCCCACTCTGGGAGTTCAAGATCGGCTTCTTATCATTGGGGTACCCCACTCTGGGAGTTCAAGATCGGCTTCTTATCATTGGGGTACCCCACTCTGGGAGTTCAAGATCGGCTTCTTATCATTGGGGTACCCCACTCTGGGAGTTCAAGATCGGCTTCTTATCATTGGGGTACCCCACTCTGGGAGTTCGCCAACAGTGGGAGGGGGCTGGTGAACATTTGCCATTAGATTGTGGAGTTTTAACACTAAGTCTATGGCGTTGTATGGTATATAATTACTTCGAGACAAAATTTGCACACCAACTGGCAAAAGGGATATCCGCCCTTCGTGGGTGGCTCGATCCGCCACTGCCCATTCCACTGGACCAATGATAGCTTAGGAGATGTTTGGAAACTCGTCATGCCACAGCACCCCAAAGCAATGCTTCGATTACTTACCACTATGCATAAACTTATACCGTTGCAACCTTTATCATACCCGCACTTCAGAAGTCTTCAGGAGCTTCTTGTTGCGATGCTATCTTGAAGCAAATTTGACGGAAGCATAGTGGGCGTGTCAGCCCGCTAAAAATGCGAATTCGTAGGAGTGCGAAAAGTTATGAGGGATAATATTAGCTCTCCTTTCCGGATCGGGAGATAACTAAGTTTAAAATATTTTGAACAGAAGCATGCGTGTCATCCAGTCAGGATGCTCCTCCCCTCCACAGTGAATAACATTGATGCTGGCTGCTGTCCCCTGTTCGCCAAACGGCAGGGACTTTTCGATGAGGTCAAGGGGAGATGAGGGGGCAGACAGTGAGCTTAAGCATCCCCTGCACTGACTAGTATAACTCCCAGTAAGGCCCAGAACAAATGTGAAAAGCAGCCTCTACATGGCTTCCAGTAGGCTGCAGCTAGGCTAGGGAACCGTTCGTACCGGCTGGCTGATCTCCAGCGATGCTTAAGTACTCAAGTAGGAGCTCAAGCCACCCGGCATCCTTTAGTGAGAGGCTCAGTCCTTCTCCCGTGAAGTCCAGGTCCACTTCTTGAATCTGGGAGACCAAGATCGCTTTGGAAAATTCTGCATCTCGTCGCTTAGAATGCAATAATAACTTTTTTCTTACCACGTGCATTTGTGGCTGTTTATCCATCACCGACTTGCTTGTGGAGCTCAGGCATCCTGTCTGGCGATGACCATTGTGAACTAAGGAAGGCATGGTTACCGTCCAGCCATGTGTGTATGATTTTACTGCATTCTTAAAACCTGTCATGCTGTTTCGGGGAACAAAGACCCTTCGTATTGCATTATGATTTACGAGAAGAAACTCTCCAAGTTCAAGAACATTGGAGGAATACCAAAATGTCTATCTTACCTGAGTCAGATACAGGGGAGCCTGGGCGAGCCTTAATGTGGCTCTCGGTGTGGTAGCCTTCCAGAACAGCATACGGCAATCTAGCTAGATATTGGATTGTCCAGTAGGTTGCATTGGTTAACTAATGAGTTTTGGTGGTTGCTATGGTGACCAGTGGAGCCGAGGTGTCCACAATTGCGTACAGAGGTCCGCTATATTAGCTGATAACAACTATTTACTCGCGTTTTGTTTTATAATGTTTCTCTCTGAGCCGTCTGACCATGGAAACCAATCGCACTGCTCAAGGCACAAAACAACCTATTGGTGTTTTGCAGTTGCAATTAGAGAACATTGGGACTTCCGCCAATGTTGACATCGACACGTAATCATGATCCAGATCTGCAGCTGGGTTCTCGAATCAATCGGTGACGTTCTTCGAGATGGGGACGATTGGAAAGTGCCCATGTTATCTAATAATTCCATGTATTCACTGATTGTCTAGGCTAATTCGACAGCCATGCGCCTGACATTTCGCCAACAGAATACACGTGTGCAACAACAAGAACATGTAGCAACATACAAGCAGACAAAGCAAGCGACGATGTCGGAACGTTCGCGCTGAACCGGCTACTTTCTCAACACAATGAACTTTGGTGCCGGCGATGTAAATCACTCGATGAGTCCTTCGGCGTGATGGGTATGCTTGTCACGTGATGCCGTGGGACACCGACCATTATTACGGCAAGAAGCAAATGACTCTTCAGATCGGTAGCTACGGGCATGGTGAGCCAAATCGTCTCTTCGGGACTACACTGAGTGCAACTGAAGAGATGAACATATAACAGCAAGTAAGTGCAAACAGATGTCACCACTACAGCAAAACATTTTCCGAACGAAAACTTATCTTACCAGGAAAACTTACCTTACCAGAAAAAATACCGAACACATTCGGTTACTCTCCCCACGAACCAAAACGAACAAAAGAAATTTGGTCTGTGGTGAGATATATGCGCCTTTTATATGCGAGATCATCACTTATACCTTGAGGGAAATTGGGAAGAATACTACCGAAGACGCAATGAGACTGTGATTGGTCACAACTTTTCAACAGAAACACCTGCGGCTAACTTGTTAAGAAGTAACTCGTAGCTAATGAATAACCAATGGTCGCCTACAATAACCAATGGTCGCCTACAATAACCAATGGTCGCCTACAATAACCAATGGTCGCCTACAATAACCAATGGTCGCCTACAATAACCAATGGTCGCCTACAATAACCAATGGTCGCCTACAATAACCAATGGTCGCCTACAATAACCAATGGTCGCCTACAATAACCAATGGTCGCCTACAATAACCAATGGTCGCCTACAATAACCAATGGTCACCTACAATAACCAATGGTCGCCTACAATAACCAATGGTCGCCTACAATAACCAATGGTCGCCGACAATAACCAATGGTCGCCTACAGCGCCGGGATGTCTCCGCTTTGGTTCCAAAATCCCCGGTGTTCACCTTACACGTGAAGGCCAGGAGCAAGTATTTATGTCCGCGTATTTTGCAGGTAAATTCAGTGAGTAAACTTGCACGACCTTGCATTGACGACTACCCTCACGCCTCTGGGCAGGATGACCGAGATCCACTCTCTTGCTACCGTTCCATATAGAGAAGCATGGACTCATCAACAGCAGCATCGGTGATCAGCCTCGCAGGAATGATGTTTTTACAAGTCCTGCTTTCCATCAACTCAGTCCCGCAAAGCCACCCCAGCTCGAAAACAAGACACACTGGAGAGGACCAGATCAGGAACTGGATTTAGCAGGACTCCGGTCGTGGCTAGTTTCGGGAGAAAAACGGGATCAGAGGCTTTATCGCCACTGCGCTGTATACTTAGCACACGATCAAAGCACGGGATCAAATCTAAAATAAAAAACAAAAATTGAATGTTGAAGGTCAGGCGCACACCAAGGCTCGGATCAAGGAAAAACGACTTAGGTCAAACCCAGGATAGCAAGGGACAGGCGCTGAACATCACCTGGGTATAGAGAAGCGGGGCTCATGCCAATGAAAAGTTGGTGACACGTACCATGGATAGAGCCAGGAGGCGGCGGCTAGGTCACACTCAGAAGCTGTTCGGATGATTAGGGTCACGGCCATGGTGACTTTTGCCGGGAGGGTGGCCAGCATCCAGGGTCACGTTGACTTTGGTCGGGAGGGTGGGCTGCAGTCACTGTCACGGTGACTTTGGCCGGGAGGGTGGGCTGCAGTCACGGTCACGGTGACTTGGGCCGGGAGGGTGGGCTGCAGTCACGGTCACGGTGACTTGGGCCGGGAGGGTGGGCTGCAGTCACGGTCACGGTGACTTGGGCCGGGAGGGTGGCCTGCAGTCACGGTCACGGTGACTTGGGCCGGGAGGGTGGGCTGCAGTCACGGTCACGGTGACTTGGGCCGGGAGGAGGGTGGGCTGCAGTCACGGTCACGGTGACTTTGGCCGGGAGGGTGGGCTGCAGTCACGGTCACGGTGACTTTGGCCGGGAGGGTGGGCTGCAGTCACGGTCACGGTGACTTGGGCCGGGAGGGTGGGCTGCAGTCACGGTCACGGTGACGTTGGTCGGGAGGGTGGGCTGCAGTCACTGTCACGGTGACTTGGGCCGGGAGGGTGGGCTGCAGTCACGGTCACGGTGACTTTGGCCGGGAGGGTGGGCTGCAGTCACTGTCACGGTGACTTGGGCCGGGAGGGTGTGCTGCAGTCACGGTCACTGTGACTTTGGCCGGGAGGGTGGGCTGCAGTCACGGTCACGGTGACTTGGGCCGGGAGGGTGGGCTGCAGTCACGGTCACGGTGACTTTGGCCGGGAGGGTGGCCTGCAGTCACGGTCACGGTGACTTTGGCCGGGAGGGTGGGCTGCAGTCACGGTCACCGGTGACTTTGGCCGGGATGGTAGGCTGAAAACACGGTTCAGGCTACACAGAAGGAAGCTTGGGTCGACTTGGGTCGATAAGCAAAATGTCTGGCCAGTGATGGCAGGGGGATGAGGAATTCGTGTCATATGGGCCGGGATTAGTGTTGTGGTCAAGGTCTAGGTCAAAGTCACAGCACTGCCACAGAGGCCGGAGGGTAGACTCAAGTGACAGCTAAGACCACAAGGCATGACCTGGACTAGGGGCTCGGAGGGTCAGGAGTGGTGTCGGAGCCAGGGCCAGAGATGGGCTGTCAGTTCAAAGTCTGGTCTTGACCTGCCCTCAACATCACTGTGGCTGACTGACCAGCCATTGTCCTATTATCCGGCCTAATCCCTGTGCCACAACCTGGTTATGGGCATGACCCTGACTCTGACACCTAAAATACCCCATCGCCGCGGTCCTTCACCAGCCCAAACTATCGTCAGCTGGAACTGACACTCTCACACTCGAATGGCGTTGCCTCTATTCCTTGGCTTGGCCCTCCAAATTCTGACCTGGATCCACACGCCGAACTTTTCTTTTAATGAGCAATTGTTCCCAAAAGCCAAACGCTGCCTTCATTACCAATTGTACACATTTGGGATGGTTTCGCGCAGCGTGGGGCAGGACACACCGCTTGGCGTGGGCTGAGCCGCATAATGCCTCCAGTGAATCAATACGTTGTCGCTCTGGCATCAGTTTAGTTTATCGTATTCCTCCCCTGCAACTGTCTTTCGAATTCGTCTGCAATCGCTTATTCTTTTTCACTTGATCGACAGTGAATGCGGATGGCGCCGACTTCCGACAAAGAATACAAGTGCCGACCAGTCGGACAATATCTCAGTGCGGCGAATAGTTTCGCCTTGTCGGGATGCCGCAGCACACACCATTTAACACAGAGCTAGTGTATTGGCGGGGCGATAACTCACGTGCCTCGGCGCCGTTGTTCCGCCGAGGTGGGGCCCGCTCCCCTTCCCCGCCGGCCGCCACGCGCTCCCATTGGCTGACGCTGAGACCGACAGCCAATCAGCACGCAGGCGAGCGGCGTTGTCATGGTAACGGCAACTTTTCCATGGGACGTGCGACAACGGAAAAATTCATAGCTGCCCTGGGAAATCCGGCAGTCGTGCCCAAAATGAAGGCTGCTGAAATGAGACAGTTGCAGCACCTTCGGCTCCGTTGAGGACGACTAAAGTCGGCGCTATTCGGGAGCGTGAGTGGCTGTTGGCTGCTGATATTTCCTCTCGAGGTGGCAGAGATTACTTCGTGCAGCGCGATGCCAAGCTGTAGCTAGCGCTAGATAACAGAGGCGTAGCCAAGGGATGCCCCACCCCGCTTGTTAACCAAAAATACACTGCATCAAACCAGAAATCTTGAGATTTTCACCACGGAAAATCATTAATTTTCAGCACGCTTCGCGCGCCGAAAGCGGTCTTCGTTTCATGACCTTTGTTTTGAGTCACCCCCTCCCCTTAAGGAAATCCTCGCTGCTCCACTGCTAGGCAATGCGATTAGATAAAGATGCGACTCCCTGAAGAAAATATCGAGCAGACAAATGGACCGACATACTGGTTATTTAGACCAGAAACAACCAGCGGCACAGCTCCTTGAGTGGGTGTCAACGACTCCCTGAGGGGCCAGGGACGGATGCAGGGGTGCATTGGGGAAAATATCCCGCCCATAGAAAGTGGGCGGGATATTCCCCAGTGCCGGAGGCATTGGGGATAAACGCCCATCATGGAAGGCTCGAGTGCATTCCCTCGGCTGAACGCATTTGTCAGCCAGAAGTGTCCCTCGAAAAGGAATAGGCGCCCTCTTGGAAGGAACAGGCGCTTTCTGAGCGGACAAAATGTTCTCTCAATGTGCTCCAGTACACCACTCACTCCTCCCCACCCCCACTCAACGAATTTTCAGCCCAATATGTTCCTCCAGGTACTTCCGCAAAGGCACCCCTGCAGACAAATGTCCCTCCCCATGGCAATTCCTGGATCCGCTCCTGTAAACGACCTCATATTTTGAATAGTTTTCCGTATAGGAAATCGCTTGCTACATCAAAATGACTATTTGAGTAGTCTAAAAATGATCGGCACACTTCAATAGTGTCGCGACTCCCATTGCAGGTGCCATTTATGGGGTCAAGTGCATCTGACCTATTCCAATGCTGACGGAGTACACATTATTTTCGAACTGTCTAACAATTGCGGAACTTCTATTGGCGGTGTCTATCTTTCAGCTTACATGCTCTTTGAACACTTGCCAACTGTTTTCTTCTATGCACAAATGACGAAGACGATCCTGAATTAGCCCATTGCTTGTTTGTGCTTCACGCTCTACTGATTCCAGCTGCCCGGTGCTCGACGTCACTGATTCCAACTCTCCGATACCCGGCGTCACAGATTCCAGCTGCCCGGTGCTCGACGTCACTGATTCCAGCTCTCCAATACCCGGCGTCACAGATTCCAGCTGCCGGTTTCCGGCGTCGAGTTATAAGCCAGCTATACGTGCGCCACATTTGTCTGAAGGGCGGCATGATTGCCAGCGATTGAGATCTCTATTTCAGATCACGTCGGCAGACTGTGCCGAATTTTTGCAGATCTGAAGTGCTCTTGACAGGGTGGATCGACTGCTCGGAATTGGCTGGCTACCGTATCGGTCTCGTGATTTAAAATACATCAAACGGCTGACATGCTCTCAGAATTGCACTGAAATTGGACTTGCTAATCTATCAAGTGGATGCCGGGGTTCGAATAAAGCATCACCATAGGTCTTGCCATTAAAGCGTATTTGCGTCACGTGGAGAAAAAGACTGTTTTTGAAAATGGGAAACGATAGAAAGCGGCGGTATCATTCTATGAGTTTTGATGAACGCAACGAATCCCCTGTTGCAGTAGTCAACACACAAACATTCTATTGTGAGACACTCTTAATTTTAACAAAGGTCTAACTACGTAAATTTGGAAGATGAAGGTTATAAAATAAGTACGTGCAGCGTTCTGGTGGGAATGATATCTTGTGTTGGTCTTCCGAAATGCAAATTCCTGCTGGATATATTTTCAACTCCTCTTAGGATTACAAACTTAAAAATCGGTTTTTGTTGAGAATGGCAATCCTTCACTATGGAATGTTTTTGCCTTGACAACCCTGGCAGAACCATTGCGGGCATCATAAGCAATGTATTGATGCCGCTGCATAGGGGCGTTTTTAGAGATACACACTTTTAAAGAAAGTGTGAATCACATTTTTCCTTGTGCAGTGTCAAGCGCAATAGTATATTTTTATCTGTGCATTGTCAGGTGCCATTTTATTTGTCTCTATCCAGTGTCAAGTGCCATTTTCCCTGTGCAGGGAGAAGTGAGAGTGGTGTGCTGAGAGTTCCCCCACCTGCGGTATCACGAGGAGAGGTCTCCAATATCGACGCATTGGCAGTGTCGGATTCCGTCCGCCAGCTCCACGTGATCAATAACGCGGCAACGTTAGTCCCCAGCAGAGACCAAGGAATCTCATTAGAAAATAAATATGACATCAAGATTTGAATGGTAAAACTCGATTTGGGTTGGTAAAACTCGACTTGTCGCCATGCCCGAAGATGAATAGATGTTGAACAAATCCTGTAAATTTCAAACATTTCAAGAAGAGAGTGACATATGTTCGAAGTTCCTGGGGAGATGCTCAGGGGCGTGTGAATTAACTTAAACTTTGGGACAAAATGAATAACCACCATTAACTTGTTCCTATCTAGGTGGCATCAACGAGATGGTGTTTGGGTTTTTAGATGGCCTCTCCTCCACTCTGCTACTATGTCGACGGAAATTAGTAGATGGACAACGAACTCCGCAAGCGTCGATGGCGGGGAAGTAGGGAGGGGGTGTCCTTTTCATTTTTCCTCAAAATGGGAAAGGAAAAACTTGCGTTGATCCTAGTTTTGGCTTGAGGGTCATGCCTCATGTACCCCAGTGGACCTGTCGTTGGTCTGATCGCTGATAATTGAGGCCCTTCCAAGCTCCCGACAGCTGAATCTGCAAAATTGGCGGTACACTAATTCATCTAGGGGGGGGGGTGATGGATGCAGGTTTTGGTTACGCGACTACAATACACACCAAGGGACTTTTCATTAAGGGACGATCACTGCGGTGATTATTTTTATATTTATATTTCTTACCAGTATTAATACGAACGCATCATAGCTGAAGATGAAGAACACCTTTCCCAGTTTCCAATGACAGGAAATACAGAGCATGCATTGATGCCAAACAGCTAGAAAAACAGTCCAATGGTCAAGCTAATCAATGACCAAGCTGCCTTGTACGGGGAACGGCCCCTGCTTAAGGGGTAACTTTAGCTTCGACAAATCTGTCCATATCCACAATCTTCTCAGATAAGCTATCATGTTGTAGACAAACTCCCGGTTCATTGCTGTCGTCCCTTTCGCCAACATTCCCTTGGGTAAGTATTATGCGATGGCAGAGATGAGGCAGAACGTTCTCAAATATCGGGATAAATTACAGAATGCCATGGTGTTTTTCAAACAAACGTAGTGAGGTTCGTATTCCACTAAATCCTTGAGCAATGGGAACTTTGAATCAAAACGGGATGGGGTAGCAAGCTGCCCGCTTGTTTCGTCCACGGGATGGGGTAGCAAGCTGCCCGCTTGTTTCGTCCACGCTGGGGAGACCTATCAGGGAGTTGCAACACAAAGTTCGATGTCTTGGATGAGACCTGTGTCCATTTCAGTGCACTTCTACTTCTACTGCACCCGCCGATCTATCATCGCACCACAGAAATGTTTGTCTCCGCTTTTATCTCCTGTTCTGTGAACGTATTCTGGTGGGAAAGAAACAAGTTTCAATAAAGAATACCGAATCAGTGAATGGCATTCTCTATTGCTGCCCTAATCCACCAGCTTCGTCCACCTTCGTCATCTTTCTCTCTACCGGCTTTGTTTGCATCTCTTTTGTCTCTTAGTCCTGAAATGGTAATATATGATTGGTGAATTTCGCCTGCTTTCAAACACGTTTCCTTTCCCTAAGCAAGGACCTGAATCTGCTTCATTTTGCTCAACAACTCCTTCCGGGAGTTGTTAGCAATCTCCTTCCGGGATAAGCAGAATACGTCCACATTTTCCTCGTTTTTCTATCACCATTGAGTAGTTGATCAGAGTTGTAGTGGCCCTGCCAGTACCTGGCGACACCTGTGTGCCCAGGCCGAGTCCGCCCCACGTGTGTAGGGCCTTGCCGAGTCCGCCTCATATGTGTAGGGCCGAGTCCGCCCCACGTGTGTAGGGCCTTGCTGAGTCCGCCTCATATATGTAGGGCCGAGTCCGCCCCACGTATGTAGGGCCGGACCGAGTCCTCCATACGTATGTAGGGCCGGGACGGGTACGCCCCACGTGTGTAGGGCCTTGCCGAGTCCGCCTCATATGTGTAGGGCGGAGTCCGCCCCACGTATGTAGGGCCGGACCGAGTCCTCCCTACGTATGTAGGGACGGGTACGCCCCACGTGTGTAGGACCGGGCCGAGTCCGCCCCACGTGTGTAGGACCGGGCCGAGTACCCCCCCCCCCACGTGTGTAGGGCCGGGCCGAGTCCGCCCCACGTGTGTAGGACCGGGCCGGGCCGGGCCGGGTACGCCCAACGTGTGTAGGGCCGGGCCGAGTCAGCCCCACGTGTGTAGGGCCGGGCCGAGTCCGCCCCACGTGTGTAGGGCCGGGTCGGGTACGCCCCACGTGTGTAGGGCCGGGCCGAGTCGGCCCCACTTGCGCGCGTGTTGTGTCGCACGGCGCCTCCGTGCAGCGAGCGGCGGACGAAGCCTGTTAACAGCGCCCCCGGTCCGGTGGATCAATGCGGCCGACCGTCGGCAGTCGTGCCAGGCACGCCCGGCACACCCCTCCATCTACTGCCGGCCGTGTCCCTCATTAACTCAATCGCCCTTCGCCGCGCTTCTCCCCCGTCGACGATCTTCCCCAGCCCCGGCACCCTCTCACTCTTTCCTCGGAGGACTCTTTTCTGAGTCGGTGGATTCTCTCATGTGCCAGCAGACAATCTCCGACCCCGACGGACCGTCTCCAGTCAGAAGAGATCACGTTCGGCGCGGGCTCCACTCGCCCCGGTGTTGTCTGCCCCAGTGACCTAAAACAATCTGTACACTGTAAACGCGACATCGGAGCTTCTATCTAGGTTGACCTGCCTTCAGCGTAACTAGGAGCTTAGCCAGGTATTAGCCAAGTGAGCGGCGCCTCGTATGAGGGGGTCAACCTACCTAGAAAATTGCGAAAGTCCCCAGAACTCCTGGACTCTATGTTGCTTAGTTTGATTTCTCAATCGGCCTTTGTTGGAGGTGCCCTGCTGCACAGCGCCGTCCGCTGCCATATATTGTTCAGCTGCAATGGCCAGTCCAGTTCAGGGGACCCTCCAGGCCACAGGGGCTTAACCTTATGCCCAATCTGTCCCGAAGGTTATCTCTATCTATCAGGGTTCTACTTCTCCAACTATCATGGTCTCCCAAAGTTTTCAACGTCCTTCGAATGAACCGAATTATCAGGGGCTCTCCAGCTAAAGGGGTCCATCATCCTTCCAAGGGACCATTCGACCCCAACATAAGCCACCAAGCTCCAATGGGCCCGTACGGCTATCAGAGGACCTACGTCAAGTATCTCCTGTAGCTTTAAAGTGTCCTTCCAATTCTCGCAGCTCCCCCCCCCCCCTCCACCCACTGTTTCCGACCGCCTCTAAAGCTCCCGGGATTCGTCCAGATCTTAGGATTCCCTTAAATTCAGAGAGGTTCTTTGAAATTCTTCACATTTCCGGAGGATCTCCAGCCCCCAGATGCGGCCGAAACTCCACTCATTCTCCCAGGCACCTGTTCTTTCAGGAATCCCCCAACTCCTGTGGCGACCATCGGGCTCTAAAGGGCCCAAGAATCTACCCAGGGTCTTCCGGCTTCAAGAAGCACCTCAAGCTGTAATGGATTCTTCCAGCTTCAAGATATCCCTCCAGCTTGAAGTGACCCCTCTAGCTTCAAGGGGCTCCTCCAGCTGTAATGGAATCCTCCAGCTTCAAGATGTCCCTCTAGCTTCAAGGGGCTCCTCTATCATCCTTAAAAGTTCTCCAGCTTCAAAAGATCCCATCCAGCTCAGTTGGCAGGGGCTCTTCTAACTCCCAGGGCCACTCCTTTTCGCAGACGGTCATCAAGCTCTCGGGACTCCTCTAGCTCTTTGGGATCCTCAGATCCCCAAGAAGTTCATCAAATTCCCAAAGTTCCCAGGACAGTCCAACTCCCAGAGATTCCGTAAGCTCCAGGGATCCAAACCAGGGTCATCCAACCAGGGTCATCCAACCCCTGCAGGAGCCATCGAGCGGCCACTACAGCTAAAAAGGGCGACTCTAGCTTCAAGGGGCCTCTCCAGTTCTCAGAGTCCTGTTCTAAGCCGGACCTCAAGAACTCTCGGAACTTCTCCATCGAGATCCAATGGGCCCATACATGCGCTGCCAATGGCACCCTGCTCCAAGAAGCTCTTCCAACTCCAAGGGTTCCTCTAATTCTAAGGGGTCTTCCACTGACAAGGGTCCATCGAGTTCCAAGTGCCCTGAACAAACAAAGTGCCTCAGAGTGCTGCAAAGCGCCCATGGAAGCTTAAGAGGTCCTGCAAAAATCGGGATCCTGTCGAATCTTTGATGTATCATGCTGTCTAAAAATACCGGTGGCGTCCTGCAAGGGCCTGTCACAGGGGCAGATGCAAGGAGGAGGGTCACTGGGGACATGTGCCACCCTCTCATGGGAAGGTGGCGCCCCTTCGGCCGGGAAAATGCGACTGTCTGGGAAAGCTTGTGTCCACCCCTCGAATATTTCAACAAGAGTCGCCCCTCCGAGACTAAAAGGCGCCCCTCCGAGAAGGCTCGAGTTCACCCCCATTAAATGTTTCAGTCAGAAGCGCCCCTCGGTGCATGTGTCCCTCCCCCTCCATGACAATTTCTGGGCCCGCCCCTGGCCTGTCGTGAAGAGAGTCGGTCCTCACATACGCCTTGTGCGCCGAAGCGGGCCTACCTGACCCCCACGATGGGGCGCTCGCCCCATTCGCCCACCCTCTTGGCTAAGTCACTGGGCGCAGCAATAACTACACGTCACCACCCCTGCGCCAATGCAGGTTTAATGGATATGTCAAGCGAGCTGGAAGTGGGTGTGCCGTATGCTGCCATGGCTACGAAAGAGCCATCTGAGTTATATTCACGCATCACGCGCGCACAGTCCGCGCCCATACACAAGCCGGCACTGTATTCCACGTGGCGTCGGTGTTGTGATATTTTGCACGTGCTGCCAATGGAGCAGCTTCTCCTCGGTCGGCAGTCGACAGCGTGTATGTGATGGCAGTCGGAGCACCGCCGAGATGGACGAGTTGGCGCTGCTGCCGGCGATGACGTCATCAGGCGTCGTCTGGCGTGTCGCCGCCGCAGAGGGGTTGCAAATGAGCTCGGTTGTTTCCGGCTGCAAGATCCTGCACATTCGTTAGCAATGCTTCGGCGCTCCCCATCCTCCTCTCAGAGTATGCCGTCATTTCGTAACACACGAGACAGCTACATTTCCGTGAGGACGAAAAGGCTCAGCAGACAGTTACATTTCCGTGAGGACGAAAAGGCACAGCAGACAGCTACATTTCTGTGAGGACGAAAAGGCTCAGCAGACAGTTACATTTCCGTGAGGACGAAAAGGCGCAGCAGACAGCTACATTTCCGTGAGGACGAAAAGGCGCAGCAGACAGTTACATTTCCGTGACGACGAAAAGGCGCAGCAGCTGGTGAGGGGCTGCTGATAGTCAGATATGCAGACTGTGGGGTCAGACGGTTAGAATGTGCCACGAGAAGCTTAGATAATGAGCGGGAATCCACGTTCTGCACATTCTAAGTTATCCTGAATTGCGTGCACAGGAATGTCAGATACGTGATGACGGAGCATTCCTGAGATTAGCCCGACCTTCTGTCGATTATAGACACGACGTGTTCATGGGTGCACGTTGACGGTGTCGGGCGCTGGTGCAAATTAACATAGTGCCCGGCGATCAACACCGGTATGAGCGTGGGCTAGTCAACTGATAATTTGCACCACACAGCTCACCCACATACACCTGAGCCTCCATTTCCGGCGGTGCTCTCCTCACGCATGCCGCATAACACACTGGCCGTCTCGGCTGCCTGCGGCCGCAATGTGTGCAACTCCGCTCTGAGGAAAGCACTCGTGGAACTGTGGAGCACTCCTGCATCTCCTGTGGAGCACTTTAGAGCCCGCCTGCACAGTGAACACTCCTGTAATGTGGAGTACTGTGGAGCACTCCTGCGCTGTGGAGTACTGTGGAGCACTCCTGCACTGTGGAAAACCCCTGCACTGTGGAGAACTCCTGCGATGTGGAGCACCCCTGCACTGTGGAGCACTCCTGCACTGTAGAGCATTCCTGCACTTTAGCGCACTCCTTCACTGTTAAACATTCCTGCACTGTGAAGCCCACCTGTACAGTGGAGCACTCCTGCACTGTGGAGCACTCATGCAATGTAGAGCACTCCTGCACTGTGGAGCCCACCTGCACTGTGGAGCACTCCTGTGCTGTGGAACGCTGTGGAGCCCACCTGTCCTGTACTTCACCTGACCAACTCAGCAACTTCCTGCCACTTTGGTCGTCTCCGTCGCCATATACTGACACAACACAGCTCGTAACGTGACACAACACATTTTCGCTGCTCTCTAAATCCGGAAAACCACAAGTATAACTGAAAGGTGGCGCGGTCACAGCGTCGTAAATGCTGGTCCTTCCCGCCCAGTTAGGGGCCGCCCAGTCCAGCGGGATGGTGGCCAGGTGCGGGGCATCACGTTAAACGACGATAAAGTGACTTAAACGCTGGCCATAATGGCTGTCATAGCGTGACGAGCAGACCTAATGCGACGCTGACTTTTACAACCTTTTGATAGCTTCTGGATACCACTAAAGAGCGACTTGTAAAACTGGCGCTTCTGCGGCGCCATTAAGCGGCCTATAAATTGCACCTCTGATAGCACCGGAACACAGAGTAGAGCACTGACCGCCACTTGACGGGTTCATTCTCCATCGTAAACTGAAGAGGACGCTTTGTTCTCTAAATTGTGTGCGGCTTTGAAAGGCGCGGCGGCAGATTCGGCCCTCACAGCCCTCACTCCCGTCCACCATCAGCGATTCGGCCCTCACAGCCCTCACTCCCGTCCACCATCAGCGATTCGGCCCTCACAGCCCTCACTCCCGTCCACCATCAGCGTTTCCTTTGTTGGCTCGAGCAGCCCTGTTGAACTAGCAGCCCGGTGAATTGTAACCTTGCGAAAAATTACGCGTCTTGCATTAGACACCTCAGAGTATATTTTCATATTGCTTTGTGGGAGGAGGGGAAATATGACATTTAGACGCCTTAACTGGTCCCCAGTCAGTAGGAGACCACGACAACGGGCATGACTGAGCACTTTGAACGTGTACCACTAGGTGGTTGTGCGGTTGTAGTGTTAGGTGGTTGTGTGCTTGCAGCGCTAAGTGGTTGTGTGCTTGCAGTGACAAGTGGTTGCGTAGTTGCATTGCTAAGTGGTTGCGTGACTGTCGTGGTCAGTAGTAAGTTCTTGTTGTGGTAAGTGGTTGCGTGATTGTCATGGTCAGTAGTAAGTTCTTGTTGTGGTAAGTGGTTGCGTGATTGTCGTGGTCAGTAGTAAGTTCTTGTTGTGGTAAGTGGTTGCGTGACTGTCGTGGTCAGTAGTAAGTTCTTGTGTGGTAGTGGTTGCACTGTCGTGGTCAGTAGTAAGTTCTGTTGTGGTAAGTGGTTGCGTGATTGTCGTGGTCAGTAGTAAGTTCTTGTTGTGGTAAGTAGTTGCGTGGTTGTAGTGGTCAGTAGTAAGTTCTTGTTGTGGTAAGTGGTTGCGTGACTGTCGTGGTCAGTAGTAAGTTCTTGTTGTGGTAAGTGGTTGCGTGACTGTCGTGGTCAGTAGTAAGTTCTTGTTGTGGTAAGTGGTTGCGTGATTGTCGTGGTCAGTAGTAAGTTCTTGTTGTGGTAAGTGGTTGCGTGATTGTCGTGGTCAGTAGTAAGTTCTTGTTGTGGTAAGTGGTTGCGTGGTTGTAGTAAGTTCTTTGGTTGGACTGTCGTGGTCAGTAGTAAGTTCTTGTTGTGGTAAGTGGTTGCTGATCAGTAGTAAGTTCTTGTTGTGGTAAGTGGTTGCGTGATTGTCGTGGTCAGTAGTAAGTTCTTGTTGTGGTAAGTGGTTGCGTGGTTGTAGTGGTCAGTAGTAAGTTCTTGTTGTGGTAAGTGGTTCCTTTGTTCCTCTGACGTTCGCAGCCGCATCCCTCTAGCCAGTTGGTTATTTTGGCTTTAGTTAGTTATTTTAGGGCGCACTACATGCTATGAACACTGAGCAGCCTCCTTCCTTTTAGGCGCTTCACCTACCATGAGCACTAGAGACCCCGACCTGCTCAGCGAGCAGGTTACGTCAGGCGATATCCATAGATACCAAACCATTTTTCAGCTTTCATTTCACAGTAACTTTTTCTGCAGGGACTTTTGCTGCTTTTGTAACTTTTCCGTTTGTCATTTGCGCTGATGTAACTTGTGCTTAAGTAACTTTTGTTGCTGTCTAAGGATCCACCTTCAATGAGTCTTTCCATAATCTAACTGCCAGAAGACACAATACAGATTCGGCAAGTTTTTCGTGAATACTGCAACACCAAAATGCTCTAAATTGATTATACATTTCATGTTGTAGCATTAACGTTTCGTATTTTAGTTTACTGACAGCCACAACTTCGTGGCTTGCAATAGCAATTTTGCCAGGAGTATTCAAGCAGCAAATCTAACTGTGAACGCCAAACTCTCATCGGCATTCTTATCAATTCCCACCGCAATAGCAATGCAAATGAAACCAGAATCATAAACGTCGCATACGGACAGCTCATAAGTGCAGAGATCGTCATTTGTGGACGTAGAGCCTCCAACATTTTCGGGGAACACGAACGGGACCTTGAATATAGAGTAGACCCCTCTCCCATTATTTACCCATTTCAAGGTAGAGTTCGTGGAGCTCACTTCCCAATGTCTTGGGCTTTGACAGAGAAAACATTGCCTTTTACCACGCCATCAATTTGATGAAGTTCGAATCGTGCCGGCGTCTAATATCTTGAGCATGACTAGCAGTGGTAAGGTCTTTCCCAGTATGACTAGCAGTGGTGAGGACATTCCCTGCCCAGCACAGAACTTCAGTACTGTTCCACCAAAATCGACGGTTACCAAGACTGCTTACTCGGTGCACGCGATTATCCAAATCATAGCGGCCGTCTTCTGCATCCGCAAATCCGATCCTGTCAACTGGTCTAGTCAGTGACGTCCTTTTAAAGGATTTGATGCATTTGCACGCCGGCGTTGTGCAGCTTTTTCAGTTTCGCACCAGCAAGTTATTGCAGTGAGATAGCAAGGCCTGCTAGAAGTGAGTATCAAGGTAAAATATTATTTTACCGCACATTGGCGGCGGTCAGACCGAAAGTCGGAAGGCAAACACAAAATCGCGCACAGTTGCACGATAGCTATTTCAAGAAAAAACGCATTTCATTCAATGAATTGCAAGTTTTGCGCTTGAGCTAAGATGGCCTAAAAGTAATATATGGTTAGTATTTCACTCACGAAGCTGTCTACAATTAGTAGAACTGACTACTGTTTTCATGTTTTCAAACATACATGTTTTCACACGCATGTTTTGACACACATGTTTTGACACGCATATTTTGACACGCATGTTTTGACACGCATGTTTTGACACGCATGTTTTGACACGCATGTTTTGACACGCATGTTTTGACACACTTGTTTTGTGCGCAACACACGAGATGCAGGCTAGGCCAAATTCCAAAATGACAGCCACGGCGTTTCAGATGTTACCTGAGGCACGTACCATGGGCTCAAGCTGGTTACCTGCACTGTGGGTACCAAGGTTTCAGGTCATTTGAATAGCTGAAGTAAGTTGAAAAGGATTGGAAGCAGACGATGAAAAGAAGGACAACTGAACAATCGAATCATACCATTTCTTCAAGCGAAACGAGTTAGACCACACACGACGACGTGATGGAACAAACGATGTGCTTCGTGAATGCTCGCTTTCCTAATTGGGGAGTCTTGATCATTGCATCATTGCATCCATTCATTGCATCGATAAACACGGCCTCTATCGTTGGCACAGTTTTAAGTAAACTATTATGTTATATAGCCAAGTTATGAATAGGTTGTGATATTTGGTGGATGCGTCGTACAATCTAAAATATTGGGCTGATTATATATCGTCTTATTTATTTATTTATTTATTTCACGACACACGCCCTCCACGTACAGTGGCTGTTATGGACAGTCTTCAGCTTGTCTAGCGTTTTGCTCGCAATATTTCACCCAACTTGAAGTCTATAATTTTCTTTATGAAATGGTGTAGGCAGTAGTACATTCACGTAACGGATAAAGACTGAAATGTTACCTCACTGTTGGGGCTATTTCGTCCATGTTCCCATTGAGAGATGACCAGTTTCAAATCTTCCTCCTTCATCCTTGGCCTGAAGGGTAATCTTTGGAAACTTTCGGACATGGAGAGGACTTTGCACGCAGATTCTTTCCCCAAACGCTCAAGGGCCAATTCATTCTTGGTTCCCAAATATTGAGAGTCAGAGCCCCATGCCCTGTCGCTACGCATACATGCGTATGTCCCTTCACTCCGAAACTCTTGACTGTGCCCCTCGTCTTGACGAAGTCCTACTCCTGGTTGGACACAAGCAGGATGGGATCCATAACTCCGTCATAGGAACGGTGTCCTAGGCCCAGGAAGGATCGCTCTGAGTCTTCCCAATGAGGAATTCAGAACTTCAATGTAAAAACAAATTCTGACTGATAACGCAGGGCTGAGGATCCGCACCACCCCGCAATGCGCAAATAAACGCGATGCGGGTATAATGACATTAAAAAGGTCAATAGTTACCCGGGATAGAATAACAGAAGATTGTAGTAGGTCACATTGCATGTCCAATTGCAGATGGTTGGTTCATTTCCGCGCATTGTGCCAACTTTTCCTCTCGACAACTTTTCCATTTCCTGTCTTCGCATTTCTGCACACTGCTCACGAAGACACCATTAGCCGTTATCACACGCCGCACCGGGTCCCGAGGAACTGTGCGCATCGAAAACTATTCAAAGCCTGATAAACTCCAGATTTATTCCCGCGAACTTTCCCCGTTAATATCCGCAGTCTCTCCATTTTTACTGCATCATCAGCGCGGCTAGGCATCATGGCGTCCGGCTGGCGGAGGCCGTCCATTGGCCTCCCGTCCGGTCGCCATGGCAACCGTATCGACGGCATCGACGTCTGCCCTGCGGGCGGTTCGCCCCCGGCGCTCTCCCGACAACAAAGGATATGACAAGATTGATCGTTGCAGACATTGGGGGCCTGTTTTGACGAAGTCGGCTGCCTACCGACGGCGCCGCTGACGACGGAGAAGCGGGACGGACAGCCGCATGCGACATAACTGGCAGGTCTGACCGGACGCCTGGGTCACGCTGTGTCAGGTCGCGTGGCTCTGTCACGGCCGGACCACATTCGATTGCGCGCGTGCCGTTTGTCTCACCTGCGAAGCGCCGTCGAGAAGACTGTGCACGGCGGCGCTGTGCAGCGCTCCTTGTGGTGATGTTGAGCTGATGATGTCCGTCCAATACAGCGGCAGGCACCGGCACCGGACTCTGCCGCCTGCCTCGCCCCGTAAGGCAGGGCACCGCCACCAGACTGCATCGCCTGCCTCGCCCCGTAAGGCAGGGCACCGCCACCAGACTGCATCGCCTGCCTCGCCCCGTAAGGCAGGGCACCGCTACCAGACTGCATCGCCTGCCTCGCCCCGTAAGGCAGGGCACCGCCACCAGACTGCATCGCCTGCCTCGCCCCGTAAGGCAGGGCACCGCCACCAGACTGTGTCGCCTGCCTCGCCTCAAACTTCATCTGCATATATGCAAACGAGCCCGTTCTCATTATCAGCTGGACAGCGGCGAAATCGGGCCCTCTGGGGAGGGACGTGGCGGTGCCGGGCGACGGTCGGGGCACAAAAACCGGCCCACCCGTCCGCCCAGCCCCACCGCCGACCAGCCGCCGACCGAGGGGATTCCAGACCAGGGGAGCGGTCGGCAGGCGAGGCCAGGGGGAAGAATCTGGAGGCGAGACCAGGGGAAGGCAATGACAGGCGAGGCCAGGGGAAGGCATCGGGAGGTTAGACCAGGGGAAGGCATCAGCAGACGAGACCAGGGGAAGACATCAGCAGACGAGACCAGGGGAAGACATCAGCAGATGAGGTCAGGGGAAGGCATCAGCAGACGAGACCAGGGGAAGGCATCAGCAGACTAGGCCAGGGGAAGGCATCAGCAGACGAGGCCAGGTAGAGGAGGGGGCATCCGGAGACGAGGCCAGAGGAAGGTGAGCAACATTGGTCGCCACTCGCGTAGTTTTTGAAAGTCGATTGGTGGTGAACGCTACTTATCCGGGAGGCTGGGGTCGTTGCTGAGATGTGTCCTGTGAGGTTACGCTGGGGCCGTTGCTGAGATGTGTCCCGTGAGGTTACGCTGGGGTCGTTGCTGAGATGTGTCCCGTGAGGTTACGCTGGGGTCGTTGCTGAGATGTGTTCCGTGAAGTTACGCTGAGATCGTTGCTGATTTTTGTCCGGTGAGGTCATTCTAAACTGCAGCCCAGCTAGCGCATATAAACTCAGAGTGCTGACCTCCCAAGGTGAAAGATATTACATCTGGGTCATTCTTGGCCTCAATCGGAAAACAAACGCACAGGAATTGCAAGGTGTCCATCTGGCAGGGAAGGCCAGAGTCCGCTGATCATATGTCAGGGAAGACGCTGTGCCCGCTGATCATATGTCAGGGAAGACGTTGTGCCCGCTGATCATATGTCAGGGAAGGCGCTGTGCCTGCTGATCATGTCAGGGAAGGCGCTGTGCCCGCAGACCATCTCGAATGTCCTTCTCATGGTAGATGGGCAACAATTAAAGAGGAAAAGCATGCTGAGAGCAATTCTGACCTACTTTGCATATTTAACTACTTCGATCGTTATCAAACTTTCAAGATTATCGACAATGTTCACTGAGTGCAATATATAATTTACGCAGGCGATCTGCAATTGAGGTTAGACCAAATGACACCTAAATGACACACACACACACACACAATGACACACATATGACACACACATGCTGGGAACCGGTAAGAAACATAAGTTGCAGCAGCTCATAGACATCATGGGGAGACCGTTTTGTGCCACACACCAATAGTTCTGTACATATTGGTGCATCTATAACATTGGTTTTATACATGCTATGCTTTCTAAATCACATACCTCACTATATGTATATACATGTTGATTTGGTGTTCGTATCGGACAAATTAACGAGCCCAACACACAATTCATGTTATTTGGCACCACTGGCATGCTGCGCAATTTAGAACCTCTCACTATGGAACTTGGAACCGCTGTTATCATAAACGTCAGACAGTTAGAAAGTTAGGAGTAGTAATTATGAGCGGGAGTGGAGCCGCAGCGAGTTCACTGACATGTATAGGGTGCAACAGTTCACCTCAGCCGCCTCACCAGTGGCGTCGCCACGAAATTCTTCCAGGGGGGGGGGGGGCAAGGTCGAAAGGGGGCCTCCTATTCCCCGAAAGGGGGCCTCCATTGTGTTAGGGTCTCATATTGTTTTTAGGCTCTTACTATGGTTCGAGAATAGGGAACATGATTTCATATTGGTGTTTTGTTTGTTCTTGGAATGGTGCATCATTTACTTAAAACGCAATAACACTAATCATTTTCGCTGAAAACTGGGCCATACCAGGGCATAAATAAGTAATATTTGGATAAATACATAAGTGCCAAAACAAACCAACGTCTCAATGCTTTCTCGAATCTTCCCGATGGCCTCTAGATTGCAGCGAGCTGGCGGGGCTGGTGCTAAGCATATCTTACAGATATCTGCCATTGATCAACCCACTTTTAAGTCCTCCAAGTCTAACTGAATATAGCTAGGCTCATGACTACTGTTATTTATTCCCACAAGCTTGATGTCATAAGCAAAGCTTGAACGATCATTGCTCAGTCCTAGGACGACAATTTCGCAAAGGTGACAACGAGAAGTGGATTGCATTGGTTTTCTGAGCGCCATTTTAGGAATTTGTTTATTTTTATAACATTTGGTGCTGGCTGCAAGGCAACTGTCACACGAGCTAAAATATATTCTCAGCGAATAAATTCACGGCGAGAACAAGCATTGAACAGCAATGCATAAATGACAATGCAACAATGCAACAATGTCAGTGCATACATAATCCAAATCTTGAAATTCCACGCCGTCACGCCCATCGTTTTTGCTGTGCTGTACCGTTTTGTAAATGACGTTGAGAAGGTATGGAAGCTGGGAAGCTCTAGTCATGCAGACTGTAATAACAGAAAAAAGGTTGTTGGAAGAAAATGCATTTAAAAACATCATTCATCCCATTTTATATGGGACATGGATATTGTACTGTATGCTTATGAGGGGTAATTCGTCCCCTCAATGTTGGCTTTGCCCCATGGGCGTATGTTTCGGAAAATTATTGAGGGACCAGTGGAGTACCTATATTTGCGTCAAGCAGGAGGGGGCAAACGGATTTGCAGGGGGGGGGGGGGGGGGTGGCACCTACGCCCATTAAAAAGTCCTTGGATTTCGACCGCTATTTTGTCAAAGGGGACATTTCGAAATAATGTAATTAGTTATCAACTAAATTGTCCTGTGGAGGGGCCTAATCTACCACTATGGTTTCTACGTGTAAAGAAAATATACGACCTTCAATATACCAGGAGGTGCTGAGTTGACATCAAAAGTATCGGTAAAGATTATACTTTATTACTCAACGTTTCGGCCAGGGGCCACCGTCAGGAGTCTACTATGGTTTCTGATTGGTCGGATTTCAACCCTAACTCAATCACCCAGTTCTAAGGTTTTATTTTGGTATCCCTTGATAAGTTACCTCACACTGCTGAAATTACACCTATGCCACAAAACCGGATCGGTATCCCAAAAATCAAACTGGAGCCCTCCAAAAAAGGAGGGATTCCAACAAATAAATGTCCGGGTCAGGAAAGTGCACCTCTGGAGCACCGAACATTTTTTTCCAGATGCCTTCAAAAATTGCGTATGGCACCGAAAAGCATACCGGATCTCGAAAAATCGAGGTGGGATACAAAAACATGGCGCCAGAGGCTCGAAAAATCAGGCCGGGATTCGGACTTTAAAAAAAAAACAAGAGATCCACAAAAATCGCGTTGAGCTCAGAAAGCTGGCGTTGGGTCTCCGGAACCACGCGCCTGGGCGCGATAAGTCGCGCTGGGACCCATAAAAGTCGGACCGAAGCCCCCAAATCGTACTGGGGCCCCACAAATGTGCGTCAGAAGCCCCAAATAAGCACAGCGGGACCCTAAGAGTACAACGGTGCCCGAAAATACAACTAACCCTCCAAAGCGCACCGAGTCTCCCACAAAGCTATAGGGCCATAAAACATGCGTTGCAGCCCTAAATAAACATACCGGGAGCTCTAAAAAAAATGCACTGCAAGCTCGCAAGGCGCACAAGGGCCATGAGAACGCACAAGGGCCTGAAAAAGAGGCTGGGGCCACAAAAGGCAACATGGTTCCAAAACGTACAAAACGACCGGGAGCTAAATAAACACATTAGGATCTTCGAAAACGCCCTGAGACGTAAGAAATAATCGGTGCAAAAAAAAGCAACAAAGCCCTAAAACGAGCAGGGTTCGAAGATTAGCCCATAGCACCCGAATGTATCCGCCACGTTAAAATACAAATTCACAATTTCAGGCATTCATAGCACCCGGTCGCCGACGGCAACGTCAGTGCACGTGCACACCCATCTTTCGTATTCGGTGCATTCGCCACACTTCGTGCGATGCTACGGTTTCTGCTAGGCCTACTGGGTCTTGCTAATTGCTACCACATGATAGACTTGCGCCATATTTGACGTGATGGAATGCTTCGTATGGGCGTTCGCTGCGAAAAGCCGATTGATTAAATTCGATCATTAGTTTCCTACTTCTCACATTTCCTGGTAGTTATGAAATGCGGTTTCCGCTGAGCTTTGATGCACTTCATATCTTTGCTGCTATCTTCCCAGATTGGCTACCGAACCGAGGCCCTACCTCAGCGTTCTTTTTCGGACCCGTTGCGTCTTTCTTGGTCTATGATTGTGTATTATGGCTCCAATCGATTTTTGTTAGGGGCCTAAACTATTTTCGAACCCCTGCTCGTTTTAGGGTTTGTTGCATTTTTGTGCACAGAGGATTTTTTGACGTGTCGGGGCGTTTTCGAAGATCCCGATGTGTTTATTTAGCGCCCGGTCTTTTTGTTTGTTTTGGAACCATGTTGCCTTTTGCGGCCCCAGCCACTTTTTTTCAGGCTCTTGTTCGTTATCATGACCCCTGTGTGCCTTGAGAGCTTCCGGTGTATTTTTTCGACCTCCCGGTATGTATATTTATGCCTGCAACGCATGTGTTAAGGCCCTGTCGCTTTTTGTGGGACTCTGTGCGCTTTGGACGGCCAGTTGTATTTTCTGCCCCCATTGTACTCTTAGGGTCCCGATATGTTTATTTTGGGCTTCTGGCGCACACTTGTGGGGCCCCAGTACAATTTTGGGGCTTCGGTACGATGTTTCTAGGTCCCAGAGCGGCTTATCGCGCCCAGGCGCCCAGGCGCGAACTCCTCTGGAGTCCGGCAGGTTCCTCAATTCTCTTCTAGAGGCCTTATTTGTCAAGTTAGGGGCCTCCTCTCACGTCTTGGGGGCCTCCTGCTCTGCGTGTGGATTCGATCTTTACCAATCTTAGGGATGGTCTCTTATCTCCTGGTGGACTCCTCTTCTCTCACAGGCGCCTCCTCTGCCAAATTACTGGCAACCTTTCCTATCTTAGTGGCCTTGTTATTTCCCGGGAACCTTCTTAGCCGTCGTCGAGCCTTCTTTTCCGCCTGGGAGCCATCTCTCTTATCCAATGGCCTTTCTCTCCTATTTTAGGGGCCTCCTCGTTCATCATGGGGTCTCATTTCCAATCTTGTGTCGTTCTCTTCCGAATTAGGTGCCTCCTGCCACGTCTCTGGATCATCCTTTTCTATCTCGGTGGAGCCTCACCCGTTTGGGGCCTGCTTTTGCGTCTCCGAAACCTCATCTCATATCCACTGACTTCCTTTTCCGTCTTAGGGCCTCCTCTCATATTCTGGGGCCTCCTTTCCGGTGTTGGGGCCTCCTTTGCAATCCTGGTTTCCTCCGTACCATTTCTGACACTCTCTTGATTTCTGGGGACTCCTACCCTTTCCTAGGTGACTCCTTTTTCAAATTAGGGGCCTCCTCTCACGGCATGGGGACTCCTTATCTGTGTTTGGAGCCTCATTATCCTCTTAGCATGGTGCTTTTGCGTCCTAGTCCTAGATCTTAAGTCCTAGTCCTAGATCTCTTTTAGGGTCCTCCTCTTCCAAAATGTGGGCCTCATCTGGCTGGCATCGGTGGCCTTCTCTCATTCCTGCGGAGACCTTCTTACCCGTCTTGGGGGCCCTATTGCTTTGGGAGAAATCTCCCCTATCATGTCTTAATTTTATATTGCAGGGGCATCCTCTTCCGTCTTGGGGGCCTCGTTTTCCAAATTAAGAATATCCTGCCACCCATCGGAAGCCTTTTCGTCTAACCTGGGTGGCTTCCTGCCCGTCTCGGTGGCATCCTTTCCGTCCTGAGGGCCTCCTTTTCGTGCTGCGGGCCTCCTTTTCGTCCTGGGGCCTTCTTTTAGTTCTGGGGGCCTCCTCCCAATCTCTGTTCTACGTCTTGGGGGCTTCCTTTGCGTCCTGGGGGCATCCTTTTCGTCCTGGGGGCCTCCTTTTCGTCCTGGGGGCCTCCTTTTCGTCCTGGGGGCCTCCTTTTCGTCCTGGGGGCCACTTCACAATCTCTGTTCTACGTCTTAGGGGCCTCCTTTTCGTCCTGGGGGCCTCCCTTTTCGTCATGGGGGCCACCTCCCAATCTCTGTTCTACTTCTTAGTGGCCTCCTTTTCGTCCTGGAGGCCTCCTTTTCGTCCTGGGAATCTCATCCCAATCTCTGTTCTACGTCTTGGGGGCATCCTTTTCGTCCTTGGGTGCATCCTTTTCGTCCTGGGGGCCTCCTTTTCATCCTGGGGCATCCTTTTCGTCCTGGGGGGCCTCCTTTTCGTCCTGTGGGCGTCCTTTTCTTCCTGGGAGCCTCCTCCCAATCTCTGTTCTACGTCTTGGGGGCCTCCTTTTCGTCCTTTGGTGCATCCTATTCGTTCTGGGGGGCCTCCTTTTAGTCCTGGGGGCCTCCTCCCAATATCTGTTCTACGTCTTGGGGGCATCCTTTTCGTCCTGAGGGCCTCCCTTTCGTCCTGGGGGCCACCTTCCAATCTCTGTTCTACGTCTTAGGGGCCTCATTTTCGTCCTGGGGGCCTCCTCCCAATTTCTGTTCTACATCTTCGGGCCTCCTTTTCGTCCTGGGGGCCTCCTCCCAATCTCTGGTCTACGTCTTGGGGGCCTCCTTCGCGTCCTGGGGGCATCCTTTTGCGTCCTGGGGGCCTCCTTTTCGTCCTGGGTGCCACCTTCCAATCTATGTTCTACGTCTTAGGGGCCTCCTTTTCGTCCTGGGGGCTCCTTTTCGTCATGGGAACCTCCTTTTCGTCCTGGGGGCCCCTTTTTCGTCCTGGGGGCCTCCTCCCAATCTCTGTTCTACGTCTTGGGGCCTCCTTTTTGTCCTGGGGCTTCCTTTCCGTCCTGGGGGCCTCCTTTTCGTCCTGGGGGCCTCCTCCCAATCTCTGTTCTACGTCTTGGGGCCTCCTTTTCGTCATGGGGGCCTCCTTTTCGTCATGGGGACCTCCTCCCAATCTCTGTTCTACGTCTCTTATAGAGACCTGATTATATTTCCTGGGGGCCTCGGCAGTCTTGAGGCCTCATTGACAGCATGATCTTCTGTCCCGTCGGCCTCCTTGCTCACTTTTTTTTGCTGTGCATTTGCGGATAGGGGCCTCCTCAAATTTCAGGGGGCGCCCCCCAGTTTCACGGAAGGGGGATTCCCCCTGCCCCCCCGGTGGCGACGCCCTTGCGCCTCACTCGACCCAGCTGGACTATCACGCTGTCGAAACCCTAGTATCGTTTTCGTCAGTGCATGTCCTGCTGTAATTTCTCCACTCAGAGTCGCATGATCTTAATTTTGATGTTTGCCAATTTACATCCCAATGTTATTGATGGTGTGCTCTTAATCTCTGACCGTAGAAAGAGGTTGGGCCTACATCTCCACTCACGGACAACTTTCAACAGTATTTCAAGCTGTACATTTCTCACTGAGAATCCCATCTCCTCTTTTCAGTTGGAGATTTATCAACTTCAGTCACAATATTTATTCTAACCTACTTTCAATCCTGAGTTAAAGAACGGGTTTGCGGCGAAGTTCCGGTGTGAGTGCAATCCATCATACAACTCGCACCTCAGCTCTGATAATGGCCATTCGTCCTGGGAAGCAAATAGGTTGGATGGATGATTTGTGCTCCATGACCTCGAATTTAGTCCCTGAGAGAGAGAGAGAGAGAGAGAGAGAGAGAGAGAGAGAGAGAGAGAGAGAGAGAGAGAGAGAGAGAGAGAGAGAGAGAGAGAGAGAGAGAGAGAGAGAGAGAGAGAGAGAGAGAGAGAGAGAGAGAGAGAGAGAGAGAGAGAGAGAGAGAGAGAGAGAGAGAGAGAGGGGGGAGAAAGGGATGAAGAGAGGGAGAGCGTTTTTTTTGTTTCTTCTCTTAGAAATGCAACTTGGTGAATGCATCACATGCAAATTCATTTCAGCTCTGTACACTGAAGGCGCGTGACAGCATAAACAGTTAAAGCAATGCGCCAATGACTGACCAGTGTTAAAATATTGTTTTTTCGTTAGCTGTCAGATGTCGAAAGGTGTACCGCAGGATGTCGAAAGGTGTACCGCAGGATGTCGAAAGATGTACCGCAGGATGTCGAAAATGGTACAATAAGATTTCGAAATTTACCATGAAGGCATACTGTTCGAAATATCGCTAAAGCTCTTGAAGCCAATTTTGAGCCGATAGCATGCTCAGAAGTATATGCTTTTCGTTTGTCTTGGAGGCACCTGACATAGGGATACCTATTTTAACGATAACAATAATAATGCCGTGCTATCAACAAATGACATTGCAAACAGACCACATCGTACGTAATCCATTTACCTGGAATTGTGTCACGAGATGTTTGTGTATGACAATCCGTAATGGTGAGCATAAGCATAATACTTATGCACAATATATTGTTAGAAATGAGGCATGGAGACTTCATCAGCACATCAAGAAACACGATGTCGATGCTCTTTCGGAAGGATGTCTATTCAGTGTTTAGGAAGTGACATCTTCCATCCTATTTCGCATACTTGTTCACCGTGACTGACATACATGGAAATTATATTATGGAACGTGCTAAATACGACAGCGTATTTAGCATTTACCTTGCTAGCCCAGAGCGTCTATTACGTCATATACCGATGGATAATCATTTGACATGAAATGCATGCAAGCCAACCTGTAAACAAAACTCCACAGGCATGCTAGATGCTCCTTCTCACGCCAGGCATGTTTTCCCTCTGACGCTCTCCCGACGGTAGGCCACGCTCTTGTAGTGTCACAGATCCGATGCCGTGTGCCAGCACGCGTAACACGTGGAGTACGACCACCGCCGTAGTGAGTTGGCCAGGTAATGGGCATTTTCCCTCTGACGCTCTCCCGACGGTAGGCCACGCTCTTGTAGTGTCAGAGATCCGATGTAGTGTGCCAGCACGCGTAACACGTGACCACCGCCGTAGTGAGTTGGCCAGGTAATGGGCATGTTTTCCCTCTGACGCTCTCCCCACGGTAGGCCACGCGCTTGTAGTGCCAGGCACCCGATGCTGTGTGCCAGCACACGAAACACGTGGAGTACGGCCACCGCCGTCGTGAATTGTCCAGGTAATGGGCTGAGTGAATGCTTAGGCAGCTATGTCTGACTACTCGTTGGCGTCCATTTTCTCATTATAAGCGGTCAGCTAAGCTCTCCGTTTCCGGTCATGAGCGGCGTGGCAGGCTATGAGTTAGCAGACTTAGCTGCAGACTTAACTGTTTCTTTAGCAGACTTAACTGGAAAGGAGGCACAGCTTTGCTTAAGTGCTACTATACCCGGTTCTTTCCCTGCGCGGTTTTGGGTCACTAGTTTCGTTGAGTTCTTTGAAAATTGCGATTTTCTATGGAGTGTGTACATTATGTTATCACTTGCCACAATAGTTTCGGCCTCCATGTAGTCTCGGCACGAAGAGTTTCGGGTAAAGGGCTCCCATGAAGAACGTTGATTGATCGTTTCGGCAGTTGGTGAAAGATCTGGCAGCTGAGGGAAGTACTAAGCCGCATCGTATTGGCAAAGAAAGGCTTTCGATCACTGACCATTGGTACGGAAGGTTAGGGTTTTGATCAACTTTCTTCTTAGATGAGCTGTTTCAGTGATCTTTAAAGTTTTTGGAGGGACTCGGTTTATACTGATGGTTTGTGCATTGTAGAGTATATATAGGCTTCACTAGGGTTATGTTAATTTCTCTTGACCTCTTCCGATGTTAAATATTCTCTTTAGAATGAAGCGCTTCCATCTTAATTTATTTCCAAGTCGGAAATACATTTAATCAGAAATTCAGGTGAGCCATATTTGTCAGCAAATTCTAGGACCTCTTTACATATTTTATTAAATATAAGTAGAATAGAAAACAAAACAAAACAAAACAAAAACAAACAAAAAACGAATGGAGGTAGATGCGGACAGTATGAGTGTTGGGGATCATTGTTGAGTTGATTAAGTGGGTGTTGACAAGGTGAATTACCACAAGGGGTTAATAATGGGGCCCATTGTAGGCAGCGTTAGTGTACAGGGTGTCAGGAACAGGATGGCAGGAGTGGTAGCGCAAGGGGTGGTAGTAGTGGGGCTCGGGATATGCAACGTGGTGCAGCGGGCCAGGAGCAGGATATCAGGAGTAGTAGCGGAGGAGTGATAGTAGTGGGGCTCGGGATATGTAGCGTTAGTGCAGCGAGCCAGGAACAGGATTCCAGGAGTGGTAGCGGAAGAGGTGATAATAGTGAGGCTCAATAGTAGTAGGGGGTAGAGGGTGACAAGACGTAGGAGTACTGAGTTAGATGTTAAGAAAGGAAACCAGAGTCTGGAGCTGCAATATAGGTATGAGGTTGGGGGAGTACGAGAGTGGTGATAGTGAGGATGGGGTGTAAGTGAAGAGGTGGCTAGGGCTAGCGATGGGAGGTTCTAGTGATACGGAACTCGAGGATCAGGAACATATTTTGTGCCATTTGTAGTGAGAACTCAGCCAAATAGACTCGACTTTTCCTCCCAGGGATCCAAGCCAAGGATTCTAAGGATATCCTCGGGATAGCTATACAGGGAAGCAATGAGAATGCAATGGTTTTTGTGTGGGTGGGTTTAATGATGTAGGTAGAGGTAGGATAGAAGGAACAGTATAAGTGAACAGGGTAGCAGCAAATGCTCAATGGGGAGATGATTGTGCCTTGGGGCTGCTTTCCTGTCTCTATGGTCAAGAAGTGGTGCAGTGTATGTCGTTTCTGCGAACCTAAAAAAGCCCGCATCCTAAGCAGGCGCAGAACATTGTCAACTTAACGTGAGGAAGACCTGGGGTTAATTTGAGATGCTTGTCCTGGGCAGATCAACAGCGCAGGACTTATCTTTCAGAGGCTGAGGGAGGCTGCTCCTGGGAGCATCGGCACCAGGACATGCTTGCTCAATTTGAATCCGCGTAAGTGTCAGCTGGATTGTTCAGCTTATGCTTCTGAGTCATCAAGTAACCCCAGATGACATCCTCTGCACTACTGAATAGCACCAGGGGGCATCGTCTGAGTCATCAAGTAACCCCAGATGACATCCTCTGCACTACTGAATAGCACCAGGGGCATCGGCTGAGTCACCAAACACCCACAGATGTGTCTTGCCGGATTTGGGCGATAATGGGAAGGTCGTGCACCGGCCCCAGCTCGAGCCCGGCGCAGAGTTGTCTAGCTTAATTGGACTATGTAGCAATTAAAGCCGATCCATTCCAAGCTGACTATAATGGGCGCGTGTTCTGCGGGACGTGGCGGTGGCCAGGAGGACTTCTTACGGTGAAAGGGCATCGCATCTTGCAAGGTGCTGATGTGACCGAGAGGACTTCCTACAGTGGAAGGGTCTCGTGCCCTGCAGGACACTGAAGCAACCGGAAGGACGTATAACGATGGAAAAGCTTCGTGTCCTGCAGGACGATGAGGTGACCTGGATGACTCTTTAAGGTGGAGGGGTCTCGTGTCCTGCAGGATGCTAAGGTGACCGGTAGGACTTCTTACGGCGTAAGAAGTCTGCAGGTCTCGTGTCCTGCAGGATGCGAAGGTGACCGGTAGGACTTCTTACGGCGGAAGGGTCTCGTGTCCTGCAGGATGCTAAGGTGACCGGTAGGACTTCTTACGGCGGAAGGGTCTCGTGTCCTGCAGGATGCTAAGGTGACCGGTAGGACTTCTTACGGCGGAAGGGTCTCGTGTCCTGCAGGATGCTAAGGTGACCGGTAGGACTTCTTACGGCGGAAGGGTCTCGTGTCCTGCAGGATGCTAAGGTGACCGGTAGGACTTCTTACGGCGGAAGGGTCTCGTGTCCTGCAGGACGCTGGGACGGCCTAGGATATGTCCAAGGCGATCATTGGTGTCAGTTGGATTCTGACTGAAGGAGCTGCTGACATCAGCACTCATGTTCGGCTGTTACCACTTTCGGGTACCTTTTGTTCCGGGGTTGACATTTCGGGGTACATATCGTTTGAAGACTGACACTAGCGCTGCGTCTGTGGGGACATCGCTGTCGGAGAACATGGCTGGTTAGTCTCGGAGATGAGTGTTTACGCTAGTGTTAGTGCGGTGCTGAGGAGGCGTGAGAAAAGATACGCCACGCAACGACGGGCTCTGGGCTATCCTGTAGGCGGTCAGGAAGCTTCGCCAGCAACAGATTGGAGGGTGATGTCTGGTGGTTACTTATCATAGGCTGCCGCAAAGCCTGCCACTGGCTACCACGATGGAGCAGTATGTATCGCGAAGGCGAGGTCGAGGCGCTCTGCAAAATAAATCGGGTATGATACTGTCGGCATCTCATCTACCAGGTCGCATGTTGAAGATCTTGTCAAGGAACGAGACTTCGTGAGAGAAGCAGAAATGAGATCAAGGACGAAATGCGGGAATGGTAGGATACAGCCACATGGTGGAGAAACATGGTGCTTGAGATATCTACACTCTGTGCCCCATTTACGCGAAAATATCCATCGAAAGGGACAAGTGATGGATGCGTTTCAATCAGGCGCTTAGGGATATGAAGTCCAAACTTTAATGTTCCACGGGCTCTGACTGAGGAAAGCGTATGGTAACATTTGAGATGGTGTTTAGCTTGATGTGACAGTCCCTATTGGGTGTTGGTTGCAAATTCACTAACCCGGAAATTCTGCTTTAGTGACAGATCCGGCTCTTTCACAGGGTAAAAACGTAAGCCGGCCGTGCCGAACTGCACACTAAGCTTTCCGAACCCTGCCAAAATCGTGGCTCAAGGATATCAGCTATTAATTTTATTTGCAGGGATTTGGTACACCGCAACGAGGAGGTGGTACGTCATATCCCAATTAAACCTCATCCGAACACAAAGTGACTTTACCATGGCTCTTACTCACTCGATGTGGAACACAAGAACCACGCCGCTGCGAGTCCACGGCCAGCTCGTGAGTTTATTCGATCCCAACCTCCACGGATGCGTCTGCAGCAAAGTATACGGTGAAGTCAGCCTGTGATTGGGGCCTGGTGTGTACCTAGTATGGTAAGTTAATCGCCCCAAGCAAACTTGGAACTTCCTCCCAACATTTTCGGAGATGGGCAGGCTTCGAAATACTCGCATATTTGCTGGTGTCGGTCTCATCCCGGTTTGCTTGCTGATGACGAGACTTAAGCAGTCTAAACTGCCGATTAGGGACTTGCATTTGGCTGATTTCCTCTTCATGCCAGCTCTATCAGCTTTGTGAATACATCACCAAGGGTTTGTGTGCGCTGCTTTGTCGTACTGTTGGAGATCAAGATGCCATCAGGATATGCAAGCAGGTCGGAATGCCACACAACACCTTCTCAATCCCCTGGTCAGAATGCCACACAACACCATATCAATCCCCTTAGGGGAATGCTACATAACACCTTCTCAGTCTCCCAGCCAGAATGCCACACAGCACATTCTCAATCTAATTTGTGTAATGTTTCTAAAAGATTTTACGAAAACGCAAACCTACTACCTGACACCGCAACGGACTTGCCCGCCATCCACAGACTCACTGTTCAGACCGGCTGAGAGGTAGACACAGACAACAATGAACGCTGCTCCGTTTTCTCCTGGCCACTAGATGGATGTCAAAGGGGGGCGTAAACAGCCTGCGCCAAATTTCGCCAAGCTGACGACAAGAAATTGCACCGTAAAATTGCACGGATTTATTGAAATCAAGCACTAGCTCATACCAGGTAACATTTGTATAGCACTACTGCAACAACCACATTGTGCAGGAGCTTCCTCTTATCAGACTGGCGGCGCCATGTGGCATTGTGCAGGAGTTTCGTCTTACCACACTGGCGGCACCATGTCCACATTGTGCAGGAGTTCGGTCTTACCACACTGCCGGCACAATGCTCACATTGTGCAGGAGTTTCGTCTTATCACACTGACGGCGCCGTTGTCACATTGTGTAGGAGTTTTATCTAGTCACACTGGCCGCACCATGCCGACATTGTCCACGAGTTTCGTCTTGCCACAATGGCGGCACCATGCCCACATTGTGCAGGAGTTCGGTCTTACCACACTGGCGGCACAATGCTCACATTGTGCAGGAGTTTCGTCTTACACCCCCCCTTTCCATTTCGCTCCACACTGCCTTTCTTACCACATGGCGGCACCATGTCCACATTGAGGAGTTCGTCTTACCACACTGGCGGCACAATGCTCACATTGTGCAGGAGTTTCGTCTTACCACACTGGCGGCGCCGTTGTCACATTGTGTAGGAGTTTCATCTAGTCACACCGGCGGCACCATGCCCACATTGTGCACGAGTTTCGTCTTACCACACTGGCGGCACCATGCCCACATTGTGCAGGAGTTTCGTCTTACCACACTGGCGGCACCATGCCCACATTGTGCAGGAGTTTCGTCTTACCACACTGGCGGTGTTATGGGTTTCGTCGAGTGCATGACCGGCGCCGTGCAGGCGTTGTGTTCTGCTCGTGGAGAAGCGGTAACCTCTGCCTCAGGATACCACGACAACCAATCGTTTGCTCTTCAAAACCATACCGTGCCAGCTTGCGGTCGCAGTTTTGTGACGCAGGCATGTCGATAGGGCAGGATTAGGCTCGTTAGTCGCCACAAACCGGCCATTAAGAGCGGCCCAATTTTTGGCCGGTTCGCGTGCACCGACCTTCGAGCGGCAACCTCCATTTTTGCCGTCGATAGTATGTGGGTAACGGCACCCAATACGCCGAAGACGGCCCCACATAGTATGTGGAACGCACCCAATACCGTCGATAGTATGTGGGTAACGGCACCCAATACCGTCGATAGTATGTGGGTAACGGCACCCAATACCGTCGATAGTATGTGGGTAACGGCACCCAATACCGTCGATAGTATGTGGGTAACGGCACCCAATACCGTCGATAGTATGTGGTAACGCACCCAATACCGTCGATAGTATGTGGGTAACGGCACCCAATACCGTCGATAGTATGTGGGTAACGGCACCCAATACCGTCGATAGTATGTGGGTAACGGCACCCAATACGCCGCTGATAAAAACTCAGCCTGTCGGGCCGAGCACGGCAGCTGTGTCGGTAGCCCCGGGCACAGCAGATGTGTGGGTCGTCTCGAGCACAGCAGATGTGTCGGTCGCCGGTACCCGGCTGGATGATGGGTATTCGGTGGCATATGGCCTACGGCCAATACTCGACTACTTCAGAACGATTCAGCCGTAGCCGAACGGGTGGGGGTGGAGGGGGAGGGGGCAGCGCCGGCCACGTGTTCAGTAGCCGACCACGACAGGCGTCGGTCGGCCGGACGCACATGGGACCCTGATCAGCCTGTCGGCCACACCTCTGGAGGTGGTGCGCCGGTCACCTCTGGGGGCCCAAACACCTCTGGAGGTGGTGCTCCTCCACACACCTCTGGGGGTGGTACGCCGGTCACCTCTACACACCTCTGGAGGTGGTGTACTGGTCACTTCCACACACCTCTGGAGGTGGTGTACTGGTCACCTCCACACACCTCTGGAGGTGGTGTACTGGTCACCTCCACATACCTCGCCTAGGTGGTGTTGGTCACCCACACACCTCTGTAGGTGGTGTACTGGTCACCTCCACACACCTCTGGAGGTGGTGTACTGGTCACCTCCACATACCTCTGTAGGTGGTGTATTGGTCACCTCCACACACCTCTGTAGGTGGTGTACTGGTCACCTCCACACACCTCTGGAGGTGGTGTACTGGTCACCTCCACACACCTCTGTAGGTGGTGTACTGGTCACCTCCACACACCTCTGGAGGTGGTGTACTGGTCACCTCCACACACCTCTGGAGGTGGTGTACTGGTCACCTCCACATACCTCTGTAGGTGGTGTATTGGTCACCTCCACACACCTCTGTAGGTGGTGTACTGGTCACCTCCACACACCTCTGGAGGTGGTGTCCACACACCTCTGGAGGTGGTGTACTGGTCACCTCCACATACCTCTGTAGGTGGTGTACTGGTCACCTCCACACCTCTGGAGGTGGTGTACTGGTCACCTCCACATACCTCTGTAGGTGGTGTATTGGTCACCTCCACACACCTCTGTAGGTGGTGTACTGGTCACCTCCACACACCTCTGGAGGTGGTGTACTGGTCACCTCCACACACCTCTGTAGGTGGTGTACTGGTCACCTCCACACACCTCTGTAGATGGTGTACTGGTCACCTCCACACACCTCTGGAGGTGGTGTACTGGTCACCTCCACACACCTCTGTAGGTGGTGTACTGGTCACCTCCACACACCTCTGTAGGTGGTGTACTGGCCACCTCCACACACCTCTGTAGGTGGTGTACTGGTCACCTCCACACACCTCTGTAGGTGGTGTACTGGTCACCTCCACACACCTCTGTAGGTGGTGTACTGGTCACCTCCACACACCTCTGTAGGTGGTGTACTGGTCACCTCCACACACCTCTGTAGGTGGTGTGCTGGTCACCTTCGCACACCTCTGTAGGTGGTGTACTGGTCACCTCCACACACCTCTGGAGGTGGTGTACTGGTAACCTCCACACACCTCTGGATATATTTGTCGCGTGATATATTTTGTCGGTTTGAACCATGGCTTAAAACGATTGATAAAACGGTGATTAAAACTTGTGTGGGCGTGCATTTAAGCTGACAAACCTTGTTTGCTTTAGAACCTTATCCTCTTTGTCGCGAAGTTTTTAAACTGAAATATATCGTTGGAAAAAAGGATTTCTCATTCATTGGTTGGATCCGTTTTCTACCATGTAAATTGAATTCGTCATGGTTATTTGCCATTTTTCATCATGTTAAAATGCATCTTGTGGTTTGGTGCTGGACAAATGTTTTGCTCAAGCATCATCTGTGACTTCTATATTCTACCATGCACTTCCCATATCTGTAGCTTCCTACTCCATGCAACAGATATGATCGGTACCCACAAATGCAGTTTTCCATACTTGTCATTGTATGGCTTGGTTTGTAATATCGGTATATGTTTGAGTACAATTTTAAGTAACTTGAAACTCATGTGGGGATAAGAGTGAGGTGGCAGAATTAAAAATCCCAAATATGCGAATATCAGTGTCGGTTGACTGCGGTCGAAATCACACCCGGACCCGGTTTCACTTCATAAAGACATGTTCGTAGTTCTTTCTCCAGTCTGCAAAAAATATGTAACGATGTCAACAAGGTGCACTTTGCCGATCAATGTCACACGAAATACCCCACATTTCCGGAGTAAGTGGGGGCGCCAAAGCAAGGCATATATTGGCACCACCAAATGCCAGTTGAAACGAAAAAAACATGGGATTATTAGTAATTAGGTAGAAACTGCGACAGTCTCTTGTATATATTTTTATACTCTTGTGGGCTGGATTCTGTCTAGGTATTTATTGATGTACTTGAAGGCGATATTCAGCATTAGTGAAATGTCGGATTGGCTCTTTGATTGTATTTGCAAGTGAACAAACATGAATTATAACATAGTTTGTGCGTATATTCACATGTTACCTGCGTCATTTTGGAGACAGTGCCAGCACTATGTATGTACTGATTGAGCCTCATGTAAGCACAGCTTTTGTTTATGTGATGCTAAATATCAACTGCGAAGCAGATTAAATTTACTCGCACGTGCGTGGAAATATTTTGTGGAAATTTGTACCTCTTCCGGCGCCATGATGACATCAGAAACATTTTGATCACGACCTGTTCCGTCTGCAATCAACATATGCGCAATTTCGATGATATTGCTTGCCGGTAAACAGTGGGATGCAGTTATTGATAACCGATGTAGTATTTTACGAGTTCATTTTAAATGGCCAGGGAAGGCATTGGTGTTGTTTTCTTGAGCAACAACAAGTACCATACATGCCGCGTGCTGCTCACTGCATTATGTCATGATCGTTCTGGGCTGACCGTTCTATTTGGCTTGCTATATGTGGGGTGGGACTAGGGTGCGCCATGCAAACGTAATGTGTATGTAGGTGTTTACCTACTTATATAAGAATGAAACTACATGCGGGATAGGTGGGTTGCTGAATGTGATCATAGGTAGTAGATCCACACGCTCATTGACAACGGTGCGTTTGCAGTTATCTGGATTGCACGCAAGTTTGATGATGACTGGAAATTGATCAAACAATGGAATGAATCCAACTCAAGCTACTTCTGCATATGTTTGAAATCAAAGAGTGCCTGCCGAATGAGCATGAGCGTGCATGCCGGATGATGAGACGATAATGCCCATTCGGCAGGTACTCATGCCAATCTTCACTAGACACGACCCGATCCGCTCCGTAAAGCGGCTGCCAGCACGGATATCCAACCCGTGCTATGTACGGATTAATTGCTTGCCATTCTTTGCAAATTAATTGCTTAGCATACTAGTAATCTCCACCATGATGCTTCAAGGACTATGGTGTTCATCAGTGATATCACACGGAATAGTAGCATCATGGCATGGAGTACTGTGCTAGACGTTGCATGCTGTAGCCGAGATGCGGTTCCTCTTGGAACACTGACACATGTGCGGCTCGGGTTAGGCATCAGATCAGTTGTGGACGCAAGAGGACCAAAGCGGTTACAAAAATACAGTTTGTTAAGTCCATCAAACTTGCCATGGATAAAGAAAGCGAAGAAAAAAAGTTTAGCCCATTACCACGATCTTTGTGGATAGGTTTTCCAGAGAGCAATACACTAGATAATGTGAAGCAGAGCAATGCGGCTAGCAATTCTCGAAATACGTGAGAAACTTGAAGGTGGTTCGCTGGCAGTGACTGAAAGAAACAATGACGCAGACAGGATGAAGGAAGAGCGACAATAATACACGTACCACACACAATGGCATCATGACTCATCACCACACAACCCTGAACAAGCGCAACTAAACACCTAACTCGGTTGAACTGAGTGCTAGTGATAGAACCTGGCGGTTTTTGTTTGGCAGAACACTCCCATGTTGGGCTCAGTGTAAACATCCCGAACTCCTGGTTGAGCTACGGGTTGCTTATACTAATTTCGATCGGCTATCTCACCATGCGGCCATACACTGTTGTTCTACAGCTGGTGTAGTCGACTGAGATTGGAGACGACATGTGGATGACACTTCCATTGTGTGGGGACATGGGCGCCAACGTGTCGACCAGCTTCTCCATCATCCCAGTACTGGTCCACCCAGCATCCAGTTTACTGTGGAGGCGGAGCCGGATACAAAACTTCCCTTTCTCAACTTGAAGGTGTCCGGATTCGGAGAAGCCCTGAAGACTTTCGTTTTCGGGAAGCACACTTGACCAATCGTGTACCTGAAATACGCCTCCCACCACGCCGCCAACATGGAGTCATCAGCCGCCCAGTGTCTGACTCGCTGAATTGCGATGTTGTAGATTGCGGTGGGCCACCGCAATCTACAACAATTGCGATGTTGTAGATTGCGGTGGGCCACCGCAATCTACAACATCAAAGAGACCGACATCTCGGAGAAACGACACATCCAGCAGGCGCTCCGGTATAACGGGTATCCGAACTCGTTTACCGGCCGGGCCTATGAAAAAAAAACAGCTCCACCGCAACCCCCGGTTTCCTCGGCGGCCAATCAGTACATCTACGTCCGGCGGCAGTCTGTGGCCCAACAGCAGCCCATGGTCCAGCAGCAGCCTGTGGTCCAGCAGCAGCCTGTGGTCCAGCAGCAGCCTGTGGTCTAGCAGTAACCTGTGGTCCAGCAGCAGCCTGTGGTCCAGCAGCAGCCTGTGGTCCAGCAGCAGCCTGTGGTCCAGCAGTAACCTGTGGTCCAGCAGGAGCCTGTGGTCCAGCAGCAGCCTGTGGTCCAGCAGCAGCCTGTGGTCCAGATCAATCAGTGCCTCTGTAGCAGCATGTGGTCCAAACGCAGCCATTGGCTCAGCCTGTAGTTGAGCCTGTGATCCAGCACCAGTAGCAGCTTGTTCGTCAGCAGCATGTAGCCCAGCAGCAGCCTGTGGTTCAGCAGCAGTCTGTGATCCACAGTCACCCATGGTCCAGCGGCGGTCGCTGCGTTTGATCCAGCAGTCTGCCGTCCAGCATCCTGCCGCTACATTTCAGCATCCTGGCCCTACAGCCCAGTAGACGGGCCCTGCAACCCAACAACCTGCTTCCAAAAAAGAAACCAGATGTACATAAGTGGGAGTTGCGAGAGCCGCACGCTGGCCTTCCAAATGCGGCTCCACCTCCAAACCGGATAAGCAAACCCTCATGGCCCACGGAGCCAGCAAACCTATAATGGAGTTGAGTATAATAATGCCTGCCTGTTGTAGTGTGGCACCTCTTGCATTGGGGAAATCCGCTGACCAAAAGTGTCCACCTGATGAAGGTACACGACGACAGTTCCCCACTGGCAGAGCACTGGTTCAGCTGCCGACAACACTCTAATCCATCCCAGGTGACTACACTAGCTGTAAAACAACAGTGTACCGCCGCGGGGTGCGGGAGTTAGTCAAATTAGGATAACCAACCCTTCGCTCAGACAGGGTGTTGGAAAGCTTACACTGAGTCCAATATTGGACTGTTCTCCCCCCCCCAAAAAAAAACGTCATGCACTATCACTGGCATCCAGTTCAACTGAGTTAGGTGTTTAGCTGCGTTTGCTTAGTGTTGTGTGCTGAGAGAGTCATGACGCTTTTGTGTGTCGTACGTGTATTATTGTTGCTCTTCCTTCATCCTGTCTGCGTCGTTGTTTCTTCCAGTCACTATCAGCGCACCACCTTCAAGTTTCACACGTAATTCTAGTATTGCTAATTTGATTTTTTTATGTTTCATTTCATGTAGTTGTTTGTGCCTAGACGATCTGTTAATAAAGGTCGAAGTATTGGGCGTCAATATTTTATTTTCGCTCTACCCAGACTGACACCGATTAGCTAAATCGTGGCCAGTCGTTATTTACCTGAGTAGAAATATGCTTCCGAAGCTGCATAAAAGGAGGGTTGGCAAGAACCAGCTAAACCTGGCTGTTTAGTCATTCTAACAATTGACACTTCAACCGATCAAAACCGGCTCAAGTTGTTTCACACTGAAAATGTTATTTACCGAATAAAATGTATTCAGTGTCATACCTTTAATATTACACACGCTACAAGTTACCTGCAAATGTCTCAAAATACTTAGTGTCGGGTCTTGCAGTGTTGAACTCAACGTAGTACCGAGATGACATCACAGCCTATCGCTTGTATCTGGCAGAAGTGAAGCCGACGACACACGGTACTGATGCACACACGGCACTTAGCAATCACGCGGTAAAGACGAACAGCACAGCAGGAAGTTGGATACGTTGCCACGGTTGCAAGTATACATTTTTTAAAGTGGCGAAACACACCTGAGGTGAACTTGCGCCAATGGGGTAGCAGAACACGACAACGGTCTCTCTCCAGAAAAAAAATCGGTTTCCCGGAGTACGCAGCTCCACTCCTACACTTCCAACAATACCAAACAGTTCAAGGTACTGTCGCAGAAAGCCTTGTCATGACAGACCATTGCAATTGAAGGACCTCCCTGTTGACGTAAATGTTCTTCACACCATCTTGCCACCTTCATTTTGAAATGGTCGAGCAACTTAAAATCGGTGGAAAATTGCCGACGGGCAACTTACCGGTTAGTTGACGAATAATTGACACGACCAGCTTCACTAGACGTGTGTGAGCAGAGTGAGCAGAGTAGGGAGCCGTTGGTGCCGGAAGGGACAAGTGCAGAAAAGTAGTGCTGATTAACTTCGAAATGTGTCATTCTTCGGTCCCTGTGGCGGGTCCGTTATATTGACGGCTGGAAGATCTTTCGCAGAAGCCGAAGCTTCAGACGTACTTATGATTAAATATAAATTGGGCAGTGAGAATAGGCCGGAAGCAAAGTTCAGACTACATTTTACGTATTTTTGACGTGCATTTAATAGGTGAGTTTTGGCTTTATCAAGACATACTTCCATGTACACCATTATTTTGTGCGCAAAGCTGCTTCACAAGCATATCAACCTTATTATTGTTTTTTTTTGTGGGGAGGGGGGGGGGACACCAAGCTGCTTTTTGCCTAATGATTTCAATTATCACCGATTTCCTAGTTTGTAGAGCCATTTCCAGGCATTATCTCAACTTTTTCTCAAAAGTCCGCATCGCGAGCCCTTGTTAGATTTCACTGGTCTCAGATGATAGGCTGGGTGTCATCATAGTATAATAAACAAGTGAAGCTTGTTTTGTGCTCGTTGTTTCTTGTCTGTTAAGTCATGCAAGCAATGATGAGATTAAGATACGGCTTGTCTCACTCGTCTTCATTTTCCCCTTGTCATTATTGCACCTTTTCGCGAAGTTAGAAGCTTATGTTGTATACATACTAGCTTACCGAAATGTTCGACTTAGTTGACGAAAATGCCAAAATAAGCTAAGCATTTGGCACGGAATATAAGCATCAATAATTCAGTTATACATGCAATGCTTCTCAAGGGCGGATATAAGTAGGCAATATAAAAACAGAATTTGGAATCCACTGAAAACAGAAGTGCAGTGTTGTCAATAATATTATAATTTGCTGACCGATCTATATTTTAGTTATGACAAAACATGTATATGACATTTTAATGACGTCACTCCGCTTGATGGGTCTGTAAACATGGTACCTCAACTAGAAAGGTACGGTCAAAAGCAATTACATAGCTTCCTTGCCAAAATATATTCGAGTGGCATCACTTGTTGTTTAATTACACTATGGTGTCATGTTCCTTGAGTCTGGTAAGTAAAACATTATGCCAACGTCATGGCGAACGTGTTCTCCACCCCTCCCGACTAATGGGAACCGACATATGTTAGTTAACTAGAAAATTGCTCTGTTATAACGCGGCATATAACGCGAAGATTAGGTCTCGCCTTGGGTATTGCTCCCTCATCTGCGCAGGCGCAGCCACAACACATCTGACCAGGATTGATAGGGTAGAACATAAATTTTGTATGTGGCTTGCTCAACACTGTAGTGCCTCACCTCGACCGGAATATCTGCAATATCAAGACCTTCTTCGCTTTTATAACATAACATCTGTGTCCACTCGTCGCGTACAATCCGACATCATGTTCTTACGAAACGTTTTATGTGGCAGGACGGACTCATCAGTGCTATTGCAGAACTTTGGATTATGTGTCCCAGTCAGGAGAAATGGGCAACCTGTTTTATTTCATGTACCGTATGCACGTGTAGAAACCATTAGGTGTGGCTTATTTAACAGATTATTAAGAGAAACGAACACATTTTTAGCGATGACACCAAGTGCGGACATATTCACGAACCCGGTGAATGCATTTAAGACGCAGGTGGTTAGATACTGTGCTGCGTCACACGCTCACATCTGAGCCGCGTAGCCATCGGGCATCGATGCAGTTCTGACAGCCGTTTACCTGTTTGAACTGAAAACTGTTCACCTGTTCTGTTTACGTTTTTTTAGCTAATGACTTCTCCTGTAAAGAGCACAATATGCTGTTCGAGATTGTGGACAATGAACAAATAAACAAATAACGTAACTTAGTTTCTGTAGCCTAATTAACGTACCTTTTCATTTTGTTCTCTCCGGACGAAAATGAACCAGATAAAATAACTTCTCTCAGGACCGGCCGAGCCCTCACCCGGAGACCAAGAAGGCTTTTCTCATGACCAGCCAGCCCCCACCCGGAGACCAAGAAGGCTAGCAGTCAGAACGTGGTTGACGTCGTGAAAGAATGGCACAAATATCCCAAGGGTCAGTTCACACCGGCAAGTTGTTGGCGTTTTGGGAACGGAACGGAAGCGTAGCATGACTTAATCTGCGTTCTGAAGGGATGAAGGGAACGGAATTGTTCGTTTTGGTTACGGTTGCTTGACGGTTACTTTGCGCACGCCAAAGAAGCGCTTTGCGGCGAATGCGGCGCAAGTTATCCTGAGAGAAGTATTATTCAAGTTGACCTATTGCTAAATCTTGCGTGAATGAGAACATATATTAGTGTTGCCATTCGCAAGCCATGAAGGCCCCAAGTTTCTATTGTTCCTAAGCATTGAGTTTATCCCAGAATCGCCTTTTCGTCGGCCATGGGCAGGAGAGTCGCTTAGAGAAAGGGATGTGCGTACTTGAGGCACCGGAGATCTGTATGATGGACTCCAGTCATCGTTAACTGAAGGGGCCACCTGTCATTAGATAGGAGGCTGAACAACCTCGTATTTGTTTATGTTTATGCGCGTTTTAGGACCACTCCTAAGGCATGCATACACAATTCCTTGTCGGTGCGACGAATTCAGCTTGCTAAACTTACACCACTGAAGATCACCAGCATCACCCTTCCTCTCACCATATTCTAAATCCTTTTCGAACTCCAGCCGGCTAGGCTCAGGTCGCCATGGCTCTTTAGCTGGCCGATGAGACAGCCAAAGAGCCAAAGTGCAGCACATCTGCCGCCAGATGTACAACTTGGAGGGCGCGCGGATCGAGACGGACAGCATTGTTGAACGACTTCCAAACTAAGTCAATCAAGCGCAGGAAAAACACCGACGCCCAGTTGTACGCCACCAGTGGTGCGTCAGGGCGATTAATGATCATGTGTCTAGTCCAAGTGATTGGTTGGAAATGTTCATGCATGCTATGCTATTCATCACACTTTTTTGCGAGAATGTGCATTTCGGAAGCAGCCGTGTAAATATTGCACTGCATTAGCCGGGCGTTCTTAATGTACTTGCACACCATCGTCACCACAAGACACAGCACGCACTACTCCACACAACTACATACCTGGCGTTGGTGAAGTCTCCCATGTCTTTGGAGAGGTTCAGGTTCTTCCAATTCAGTTTTCGGCTGATCTCGTCTATAACCGCACAAGTCACACATCTTGACGTGGGATCTCATCGGATCCAACTCCTCCCATACACATTCACTTCAACAACTTTGACGGCACAACACAACAGCATCCATGTCCTCGCACACAGTCGTTGCTAGGTAACCGCTGTCCGGAACCGAGCGTATGGACTTGGACAGAGCTATCGAGACGAAACTATTGTGTAGCTGACCGTCCTTCGGTCCCGCATGTCCTTGAAGATGCGAACTGTCCACTCTGTAATACACTGCTGGAGTCAGGGTTATGACATTGGCTGAATGGTTACATTAACCGAATTAGTATGGCCGGTGGTACATGTTGTTCAGCGGAGGTGGGTGTGACCGGTGGTACATGTTGTTCAGCGGAGGTAGGTGTGACCGGTGGTACGTGTTGTTCAGCGGAGGTGGGTGTGACCGGTGGTACGTGTTGTTCAGCGGAAGTAGGTGTGCCCGGTGGTACGTGTTGCTCAGCGGAGGTAGGTGTGGCCGGTGGTACGTGTTGCTCAGCGGAAGTAGGTGTGACCGGTGGTACATGTTGTTCAGCGGAGGCAGGTGTGACCGGTGGTACGTGTTGTTCAGCGGAGGCAGGTGTGACCGGTGTTACGTGCTGTTCAGCGGAGGTAGGTGTGACCGGTGGTACGTGTTGTTCAGCGGAGGTAGGTGTGACCGGTGGTACGTGTTGCTCAGCGGAAGTAGGTGTGGCCGGTGGTACGTGTTGCTCAGCGGAGGTAGGTGTGACCGGTGGTACGTGTTGCTCAGTGAAGGTAGTAAGTATGGCCGGCGCAGCCCCGTTGGTAATGCATCTAAGGAAGCACTCCGCGCTTGTCTTCCCTTATGCCCACGGGGTCTCTCAGTTGTGTGCACAGAACAAAAGTCAAGAAAGGAAACTTGCTAGCATGGACGCGCTCAGTCAGACATTTTCCAGAAGAGCAATACAAAGATGAAGATATGGGAAAGCTAACCAGTGTATGGGTGTTCTCAGTGATAACATGATGAAAATAGTCTCAAGGAATGAGCACATTCCACTTTCCCCTCCCCTGGTTGGGCACGTACCCCATCGCACACCATCGTATCCCATTATCACATGTGTGAGAAGAATGCAGCGCTTTGGAGATTTTGACCCCTGCTCGAAACAAATTTAACGAAGGCCTATGACGTACATTTGATATTCTAGACTAAAAATGCATGGTGGACCACACTCCTTCACATCTCCCAAAGTCTAAAGACAAATACCATCGGTACCGATGATTTTTCCAAAAACAGACTGATCCAAGATAGTGCAATGGGATGATCTAAATTGACCAATTTTAGGAAATACCTATGATATTGCGCGATTTTCTTTCGATCTAAGCTGATTTTATTCGAATAGCATTGGCTTAAGCACATTGCTTAAGCACATCGTCAGCATATCGTTGTATTATCGAGAATACGATGAGATTTAGGAACTTGGATATCATGTTGGTTCGATCCAAGTCATTCGTTGCACCTCGGAACCGTCCCCCCCCCCCCCCCAGCTATGCCTAAGCTCAGCATCAGCCCTGTATAGCTGGCTAGGAAATGGCCTACAATGTCCGTCGTTCTCCAGCAAACTTGTATCGGTGTCAGCCCACAGTTGAAGCTGCAGGCCGTAGCTCTGGCACCACGGACGACTAGTTTTCACCTCTGAATGCAAACAGGATGACAATCGCTTGCGCTTCAATCAAATAGCTATATTTGGTTTAGGTTCCCACGAGATATAAGAACAATTTAATCGCTTTGGGCGGGCAATGAAATACCTATGCGATGAGCAGATAGTTCAGCTATCCGATAACAGATGGCAGTGCTGTGTACTTCAGCGGAGTTGATTGCAGCCGACGCGATTCGGTCGATCTTCAGCGGGCAGATACGACTCGGCCAGAACAACAGCAGGCAACACAGCCCTGTGCTGGGAGCAGCATACAACACTGTTAACACCGAGTTTTGTGTCCATCCAAATACTGCACAGACTCGCACGGACCATTTGTGAACGCTGCTATCTGAGCTCAATCATAGAAGCTGCCTGAAGCCGGTTCATACCCGGCCAGCTGTAGGCCACATTACCCTGCACATCTCACTTCTCCAGCTGCAGGTAGGCCACTTTGCCCTGCACGTCTCACTGCTCCAGCTGCAGGTAGGTCACCTTACCCTGCACATATCACTGCTTCAGCTGCAGCGCTTCTTCAGCTGCCACAGCTATTCAAATTCCATGAAGCTGAAGTATTCATCCCATGCGCAGTGTCACACATGATGCTACAAATCGGAGTAGGATGGCCCACGAGATCTGAGACTGCCTACATCCAGTGGCACGGTGAGCTCGCCTATATCGAATTGCACAGCAAGCTCGTCTACATCCAGTGGCATAGTGAACCCGCCTACATCCAGTGGCACAGTGAGCAGATCTACATCCAGTGGCACAGTGAGCCCACCTACATCAAGTGGCACAGTGAGCCTGCACACATCCAGTGGCGCAGTGAGCCCGCCTACATCCAGTGGCACAGTGAGCCCGCCTACATCCAGTGGCACAGTAATCCCGCCTACATCCAGTGGCGCAGTGAGCCCGCCTACATCCAGTGGCAAAGTAATCCCGCCTACATCCAGTGGCGCAGTGAGCCCGCCTACATCCAGTGGCACAGTAATCCCGCCTACATCCAGTGGCGCAGTGAGCCCGCCTATTTGCAGTGGCGCAGTGAGCCCGCCTACATCCAGTGGCGCAGTGAGCCCGCCTACGAACAATGGCACAGGGAGTCCGCCTACATTTAGTGGTACAGGCCGAAGCGGTGGCACAGTGAATGTGAGTCGGTATGATCACCATTTGTGACCGTCGGACTACTATAATCTGTACTTCATTAGTGGATCCAGCCACCTAATTAACTGCCAACAAAAAACGGCGAGAGCCAGATTGATCTCAATTCGTCAGAAAGGTGGCTGTTCTCACATGATTTGTTACCTGCGGAGGCCTTCAAGGAGGGAGAAAAGGCACCAGTGCCGCTGAGTCCACCAGCAGCTGTGTCTCCATCTGACGGTGTGTGGCCACGAACACAAGTCGCGTAGCATTAAGAACGAGACGTTGCACGGCGTAATAAGCCCAGAGTCGAGCTAATCCAGATGCCATTACGGTTACATCAAATTACTAGCTGCGCTCCAAGAAATTCACTTTCGCGATTCTGACTCCAACTGAAACGAAATCCCAGATTACACTTGGCACGTTGACAACGTAAACGGCCCACATCGGAAATGGGGCGCAGCCATTCTCATTGCAAACAGCATACCACATCGTCGAGTAACGTTAAATACTCCCCTGAACTGCGTGGCAGTCAGCCACAAAATTGCCCATTGCCAAACCACAGTCATCTCACTATACATCTCGCCGTCAGCTGAAATCCCCACACCACAGGACCTGAGCGACTTGCTGCTCCAGGCCCCTCCACCAGTTCTCATTACGGGAGACTTTAATGCTAAACACCCCTCCCGGGGAAGCGACCAGACTGACACTAGAGGGTGCGAAATTCACCAATTTATTTCGGACCACAACATAGTTCTCCTTAACACCGGGGCCGCCACCCACTACAACCCGACCTTAGGAGGATCCGACAGTTGCATTGACTTGACGTGCTGCTCCCAACGACTTAGCTCAATATTTGACTGGTCAGTTTCAGACGTCCCCGGGCTGAGTGACCACTATCCAATCACAATTAGGCTCAGCACGGACTCTATCCACCACACTAAACTATTTATTTACTACAACGAAGAATGGCTCTTAGATGCTCCTGGGTTTTAGACATTGCGTGTAAAGAAAGCATACGACCTTCAATATACCAGGAGGTGCTGAGTTGACATCAAAAGTAACGTTAAGGATTATACTTTATTACTCAACGTTTCGGGCCAGGGGCCATCGTCAGGAGTGATGGCCAGGGGCCATCTCCTGACGATGGCCCCTGGCCGAAACGTTGAGTAATAAAGTATAATCCTTAACGTTACTTTTGATATCAACTCAGCACCTCCTGGTATATTGAAGGTCGTATGCTTTCTTTACACGCAATGTCTAAACTATTTAGACCATTTTGGAAATTGAAAAGAGCGGACTGGACGAAATTCGAGGATCAGGTGGACCTCAACCTAGCAAATTCATAGACCAGCAAAATCGAGACAATCCTAAGGGCCATCTGCTCAGCAGCACGAGACTCAGTCCCAAAAAGTAATAAACTTATTGAAAAGGCATCTACGCTATGGGTGACCCAGGAATGTCAAAGGGCAATCGACGAACGACGCCGTGCCCACAAACAATTCAAAAGATGCGTGTGCGAAGCACACCTGTCAGCATACAGACAATCCCCAAAACACTGCCGGTACACAATTCTAACAGCACACCAAAACTGCTGGCAGTCATTTGCCTCTCAATTCAATAGGTTCACCCATACCGGCAGAATTTGGGACCCGATGAAGCGTTTCAATCTGAAACGCCCACCACCAGGCCCCTTCCCCCAGCTGGCGGTGAAAGGATAACACTTCACTGACCCACAACAAGTCGTAGACCACTTTAAGCTACACTACGCCAGTGTATCTGGCAACAGCAACTCTACGCATCAAACGCACAACAATAGCTGTCTACTTAGACATCACTGCCGCATTCGACCGAGTACACAAGTCCGCACTAACACACAAACTCCACAAAATAGGCCAACGCGGACACATTGCACATTTCATTCTCAACTTTCTCGGAGACAGGACCCTCAAGGTACGATGTGGCAGTGTTACATAAAACACCTCAACTCAGGAGCAGTGCCTGGCTCAGGGGAGCGTGCTCTCACCGAGCCTCTTCATCGTCATGATCGACGACATACTTGCTGACCACATGGACACTTCACTTCAATACTCACTTTTGGCAGACGACATATCGAGTTGGACAACATCACGATGCTTCCTAAAAGCTGAAAAAAAGCACTCAAGCAGGTCTAGACCACATTGCAAAGTGGTGCAAAACTTGGGGCTTCACCCTATCCGCAGAAAAATCGGCTACCGTCACATATAGTCCTCTCCGCCCCACACTCACAACACTACTTAAAATCGATGGCAAAACCATCGATCAGGTGAAAAGCTTCAAGTTCTTAGGAGTGCACTTAGATGAAAAACTCACTTTCAACACTCACAGCACCTCTATCTCGAAGCGACGCGTGAAGCGCGTCAATCATACGACCCATCCTAGAATACAACAGCATCATCTTTGTCACTATTTCAGAAAGCCAGAGCCAAAAGTTAGAAAACCATCCAAAACAGCTGCATCAGAGCAGCCACAGGTGCCCTCAGCACCACGCCAGTGACCAGTCTTCTAGTGGACTCAAACACGCCCACACTCCACTTCAGGAGGACAGCAGCTGTGCTGCTACCACATCAAAATCAAATCCATTAAAAATTACCCGGCACAGCGCTGCCTTATGCCTGAGAGATACGACAAGAGCCGATTTGGGCGCAAACTCCCACCATATAGCATCCAAAGTGCCACGGCTCTCTCAAATATTAACCCTACAATGCCAGCCACAGCAGCTCGACCGCCCACTGGGCCATTCTGGACCCTCAGTCAACCAAAGGTTGAGTATTTGCTCTCTGAAAATAAATCACTATCACATCGGCAGAAATTATTGGCTTCTTCCACAAGTACGCCGACGGCAACAATCACAAAACACTAGTATTCACGGATGGGTCGAAACACGAGGCAAAGGTAGGCATCGGCATCACTAGCCTAGGCCTTCGACTTTCCAAGCGTCTACCGGATAACTTCATATACTCCGCTGAAGCAATGGCCATTCTGGCCCCTATCTCCATTCTCTTGAGGCGTAAAACTAGAAACGTAATGGTGTGCTCAGACTCCAAATCCGTCCTTTAGTCAATTAGCAACACCCACGACTGTCCACAACACGTCATTGACCGAATCCAACAAAGCGTGGCCCATAACGTAAACATGAACTTTTCCTTCCTCTGGATTGCGGGCCACGCCAACATCCCAGATAACGAAGAAGCAGACGGGCTCGCCAAGCTGGCCTTGGCATCGAACACTTACTCTAGTGTGGAATATTCGGTAGACGATTGCAAAGCACTCCTACAATGCCACAATCGCCAACACCAACAGAATACATGGACACAAAACAACTCGACACAACACAAATCCAACTACACCCACGCAATCAAACCAACAATAGGCACATGGAACTCATGAACTCAATCTCACCGACAAAAAGAGGTCATCCTCACTAGACTCAGAAATGGTTGCACACAACTGACAAAGCCTCAATTAGAGGGTGACCAATACACAACAACTCACTGCGACACTTGCAACAACACGTTAAGCTTAGGCCACATCCTGCTAGACTGTAGTAGCTTTAGCTCTCAAAGACAGCCACTTAAGGCATTCTGCCAAAGAGAGGGCATCATCCTATCGCTTCCATCGCTTCTTGGTGACAAGCACCCAGAACTCCTCAAATGCTATTTGAATACCTGTATGCCACGCATATAAAAGGAGCACTGTAGGCACCACACCACCAACTCTCACATCAATTCGCAATGCATGCCCGCGAAACACTCGTAGGAAACACGAAAATAGCCATTCCCGAATGGCGTCGGACGTACATGAGCCGATTTGATTCCCAGTTAGAAGGAAATAAATGGCTACGTAGCGGTGCCGTCGAACGCGTAGATGAGCCGACTTGCTTTAGGAAATATTTTTTTTTTAAACCGTACTAGCCCAACTGACAACCCTGCATGGCATGCTTAGACTAACCCGTTGCTTACAACTAATACGCGGCAGCCGGCGTGAGAGGCGGTGTGGACAATTTCCTCCTTGTTCGCACGGTTAAAGATCCCTCGGTGCTCTTCGATAAGAGTAGGCTAAAGCCGGCACCCTGACAAATTCAACTTATTGCCACTCTCAAGCTTAGACCGACATGTAAGGTCCTCGCTTTAAAGGCGGCGCAAATGACCTTTATGGTCCGGCACGCCTAAAAAAATACTCTCCCCCCGTATATAGGCACACTTTCACGCATACAGACACCCATGCACGTATGCAGGCGCCCCCATACATCCACGAGGGCGGCACACAGCCGCCGCCGTCACCGACGATGTCTCATTAGGCCCGCCGGCCGACCCGCGCTCCACGTCTCCTAATTAAGTCTCCAGTAGCCAACCATAACCGGCGGCGGCGGCGTGACGTCATTTTCATTTGGCGTGACGTCACCACGGGCCCTTGTTGCGCGCAGGCGACGCTTCTCGACGATAACTGAGCGCTAATGAGCGACGGCGTAATTGCGAGCCGGGGTTGGACGACGACGGCGGTCTGCGGACCGGGCGGCGTCCTCCGCCATAGTGTGTGCCCGGCGCCGCACGAGATGAGCCGTCAACAGCGACGCTCGCCAGCACGGCAGCCCGGTGTGGTCGTGTGCACGCGGTGTGGAGCGCGTCCCGGGTCACGGTGTGGCCGTCTCACGGCGCGTGACACGTGACACGTGACGCGTGCGACAGGCGGCGGCCGTCCGATCTCAGATCGCTATCTGCTGAGGGTGGGAGGCGGCGGCGACGGCGGTGGCGGCGGTGGCGACGTCGGTGGCGGCGGCGACGGCGGGCGGCGGCGGCGGCGGCGGGCGGCGGCGGTGGCGGCGGTGGCGGCGGCGGCGGCGGCGGCGGCGGCGGTGGGCGGCGGCGGCGGCGGCGGCGGTGGCGGTGGCGGTGGCGGCGGCGGCGGTGGCGGTGGCGGCGGCGGCGGCGGCGGCGGCGGCGGCGGCGGCGGCGGCGGCAGGCCGGTGAGAGTCCCGCCGACGCTGATGACGGTGTCCTCCGGCCGATGCGACTGACGACCGCCAGCACCAGCGTCGGCAGGAGACTGCCGACCGTTCAGTGTTGGCCAGCACCAGCGTCGGCAGGAGACTGCTGACCGTCCAGTGTTGGCCAGCACGGGCTGCCCGGCAGGAGATTGCTGACCGTCCAGTGTTGGCCAGCACCAGCGTCGGCAGGAGACTGCCGACCGTCCAGTGTTGGTCTGCACGGGCTGCCCGGCAGGAGACTGCTGACCGTCCAGTGTTGGCCAGCACGGGCCACCCAGCCAGAAGCGGCCGTGCGGTCGCCGGCTGTGGCGGCGATATCGCCCCGACCGGCCGTGCCGGGCCCGACCGGCAGCCCCGCCCTCCAACCGACCCGGACATCCCGGCCCCAGCCGCTCCCGCCCGGAGAGTCACCCTTACGGACCGGTCTCCCGCCCGGAGAGTCACCCTTACGGACCGGTCTCCCGCCCGGAGAGTCACCCTTACGGACCGGTCTCCCGCCCGGAGAGTCACCCTTACGGACCGGTCTCCCGCCCGGAGAGTGACCCCTACGGACCGGTCTCCCGCCCGGAGAGTGACCCCTACGGACCGGTCTCCCGCCCGGAGAGTCACCCTTACGGACCGGTCTCCCGCCCGGAGAGTCACCCTTACGGACCGGTCTCCCGCCCGGAGAGTCACACTTACGGACCGGTCACCCGCCCGGAAGGCCACTCTTACGGACCGGTCTCTGGTCACTGGCCACCTCAGCTCTGCAGGCCCTCTGACCACCGCGCGTCCGTGCATCCATACTAATTCGAACGGAATTAACATTACGAAGACTGCTACCATCTATGCCATAAGTCAGTCACGTACTGGCATATAGATGCGGTTGGTAGGGCACATCAGCTATGTAAAAGCTGAAATTTTGTTCACTATCTATGTGTTTTTTTAAATAGCAAATTGATGTAATCAACTAGCTAGCATGCCCATTTTGCAGTATTTTAATACCTTCATTTTCCGCAATATGCATGACTATTAGTTTTATAATTTTGATTGCCTGGCAGGTAGCATTATCAGAATATACCTTCTTCAGGGAAACAGGTGCGACGTGAAATATCAACGTATTCCATCGACAATAACGGACTCGAATGGCTGAGGGCACCCACCTATTTGCATCTGATATGTGAGTAAATTTGTTGTAATCAAGCCTAAAACAACATTGTCTTACATATTTGTAATGGAACTTTATCAGTTGGCAGACACAACTCGATGTTTTGCTCTCGCTGATTACTGTTGCGCTTTCAATTAAAGTCCTTTTCATTTGCATTGTTGGTAAGCAAAAACAGATTTTAGAAACGTATGCAACAATGTCTTACAGTTGTGTAATACATGCATATACACGCATAGTTCTGTAGCTTCGAAATTCGCGACCAAATTCCTTCTCTGCCCGTTTAGCTATGCTGCAGATCACTAATAACACGAGGGCGGGAGTTCTATAGCGCGACACCGGCCAGTGTTGCCAGTGAAGCTGGACACGTCACTGGCAACGGCTATGGGGCATTCCTCAATGTGAATTAGCTAGTCTTCGTGGAACATGAAGCACTTATACAGTGCATCTCAAGACAACACGCCATCAGCCAGAACCAAATACAACAGTCTAATCATGCACATTCGTACTCCAACAACACGACACATCGTGCACCTGCGGTTCACCACAACTCGCATTGGCCTCCAGCCAGCAGAAAAATGACAAACGATTGTTCCAGCGCATGGGACCTGAATAAGAAGCAAACACTGCTTTGTTGCTCCATTTTCTTGTGCATGCGGTACAGCTCACTACAACGCCACTTCAGACACCATTACCATAGTACATCCACTGGCACGTGCGACACCCATGCAATAGCCACTGCAACCTGCATGCAGAGACATTCGCTGGGCTCCTATATATTTCTTATAATCGTGAATATACTCGCACGTCAAATAACATTTAATACAGAAATTAACAGTATAAATATTGATGATCAGGAACACTAGATGTCAATTTATGCTGCCAGGAATGGATTCACAAAACAAAGTAGGGAAGAGCAAACTTGTTTTGGGCATGGCAACATTTTCAGAAGTAGCTTGCACTTCCAGGCGTTGCCCTGATATGACAGATCAAGCCAGTATGATGGCTTCAAGCCACTGTTTTCCACACAAAAGTACTTCTGTTTCGAGAAAAATAGCTATTTCGTGCGAATTTTCCAAAGTACCGGAAACTGGGACAGGCCAATTGCCTTCTTCGCCCGTGTGTAGATACGCTGGAGTACACAAATGATGCAATGTGCTGTATGAAGCCGATGTGCAACAGTACAAGGCCTTATTTGATCATCTGAGATAGTTCGCTAAGTTTCCGTGAATTAAATCGACTTAAGATCAACCCAATTAGTGCGTATCTACAATGTATCACCTCAAATTGAAGAGGCCTTGAATGTCAACTCGGCATTGAACCGGTGCAGTGAAATGAAGATGCTGGAATTTGACTGCGAAAACATTTTGCATCATACCACAGATGCATAGCCGAAAAACAATAGATTTCATCAAACGTGAAGTACAAAGTGGGATTAAAATATAAGCCTGGAGGGTAGGGTGACAGGAATTGGGGCATTGCTTTTATCGAAGTTCAACTGTTCGATTATACCAATTCCCAAATTCATTTAGACGATACGTACTTTGCAAGACTATTGTTCTATTTGCAATGAAATAAAAAATGACACGTATTGTTCTTGTAAAATCCGACCTTGAATCTGGCATGGGCATGATTCACATATATTCCTTCACGGTAGCACATGGTCTGCCTCAAGATAGCTTGGACAGCAAATATCTAGTAAAGTCAAAGTTGCTGAACGGTGTAATCTACCTACACGTAAATAAAGACATTTATTGCTTAGAACTTGATCAACATACTCTGATAAACAGAGCCAATTGCAAAACCAGCCGATTTTGGGAAGAAGCTTTCGGAGATCTCGCCGCATTGAGGAAAATTTTCACCATCTGACTTGCGTGATGTGACAGGTAGTTCTATTTGTTTCGAACTAATCAAAGTATGCAAATAAATGGATTAAAAAATTGTGTTCCAAGGCCTTGATAACTTTCACCAATCTGCTTTGTTCTTGGCTCGGAGCTATAATACCGTTTTAAGACATCAAGATCATCAGTGCATCAATGGATCCGTGGAATCGTGGATCGTGGATCAGTGGATCAGTTAATCCATTTCTAGACAATGCTGGCTTAACCGTACCTTGAAGACGATCTAGAAGTAAAACCAACTCAAGCAATTACGCACCCAAAAATCGGTTGCATTCGAGAATAGGAGACCGAAGCATGGTATATAAATATATATATATATATATATATATATATATATATATATATATATATATATATATATATATATATATATATATGTATGTATGTAGGTGTATGTATGTATGTATATGTATGTATGTGTGTATACATTATCTGCAGTTGCCTTGCTGTTTTGGTTACACATCTAGTTGTGTCCCTCAATCTCGTTAGATTAACAAGCGTCCCACCATAAACTATGCAACTGATCTCTTCCTACACTCACGTTCAGGTTTCTCATCCTGATCTGGTAGCCTAGATAATGTCCCGATTCTTAATTGTATTCCATTTCTCAGGATAAGATATAACCATACAGATTCCACTTCCTGAATGCAAACAATATCCTCTACTGCATGACATTTCAAAACTTTCCTTACATGCAAGAGTATTCCGCCTCCTATCCTGTACTTTTTTGATGACTATGCATGTTGTAGCCAGTCAGTTCAACTTCCTACAAGTCTGTAATAATGCATCCCTTATGCCATGCCTCTGATATACATGCGACACATAGAACTTTCCGACGGCATTTAGGCATGAAGCTGCCCAATTGTAACTGTAGCATTACTGGTATTTCCACCAAAACGATAAACTATACTCTTCCTTCTCAGGAATACGCTCTGCTTTACAGCCCGCCTCCGTCCATGACCCGCCTAGCTTCCCTGTCCCGAACAGCTGTACAGGAGCTTCCTCATTCCCGCTGTGTAGGAGCTTCCTCACTCCCGCTGTGTAGGAGCTGCCTCACTCCCGCTGTGTAGAAGCTGCTTCACTCCCGCTGTGTAGGAGCTTCCTCACTCCCGCTGTGTAGGAGCTGCCTCACTCCCGCTGTACAGGAACTGCTTCACTCCCGCTGTGTAGGAGCTGCTTCACTCCCGCTGGGTAGGAGCTTCCTCACTCCCGCTGTGTAGGAGCTGCTTCACTCCCGCTGTGTAGGAGCTGCTTCACTCCCGCTGTACAGGAGCTGCTTCGCTCAGTGGAATCATGGAATCGTGGATCAGTGGAACCGTGGATCAGTGGATCAATGAATCAGTGGATCAGTGGATCCATTTCTAGATTATGCTGGCTTTACCGTACCTTGAAGACGATCTAGAAGTTAAAAATCAACTCAAGCAATTACGCACCCAAAAAATCAGTTGCATTCGAGAATAGGAGACCGAAGCATGGTATATATATATGTAGGTATGTATGTATGTATGTATGTATGTATGTATGTATATGTATGTATGTGTGTATACACATATCTGTAGTTGCCTTGCTGTTTTGGTTACACATCTAGTTGTGTCCCTCAATCTCGTTAGATTAACGAGCGTCCCACCATAAACTATGCGACTGATCTCTTCCTGCATTCACGTTCAGTTTTCTCATCCGGATCTGGTAGCCTAGATAATACCCCGATTCTTAATTGTATTCCATTTATCAGGATAAGATATAACCATACAGATTCCACTTCCTGAATACAAACACTATCCTCTGCAGCATGACAATTCAAAACTTCCCTTACATGCAAGAGTATTCCGCCTCCCATCCTTTACTTTCTTTTTTGATGACTATGCATGTTGTAGCCAGTCAGTTCAACTTCCTACAAGTCTGTAATAATGCATCCCCTATGCCATGCCTCTGGTACACATGCGACACAGAACCTTCAAACGGCATATAGGCATGAAGCTGCCCAATTGTAACTGTAGCATTACTGGTACTTCCATCAAAACGATAAACTATACTCATCCTTCTCAGGAATACGCTCTGCTTTACAGCCCGCCTCCGTCCATGACCCGCCTAGCTTCCCTGTCCCGAACAGCTGTACAGGAGCTTCCTCATTCCCGCTGTGTAGGAGCTGCTTCACTCCCGCTGTGTAGGAGCTTCCTCACTCCCGCTGTACAGGAGCTGCCTCACTCCCGCTGTGTAGGAGCTGCTTCACTCCCGCTGTACAGGAGCTGCTTCACTCCCGCTGTACAGGAGCTGCTTCACTCCCGCTGTGTAGGAGCTGCTTCACTCCCGCTGTGCAGGAGCTGCTTCACTCCCGCTGTACAGGAGCTGCTTCACTCCCGCTGTGTAGGAGCTGCTTCACTCCCGCTGTGCAGGAGCTGCTTCACTCCCGCTGTACAGGAGTTGCTTCACTCCCGCTGTACAGGAGCTGCTTCACTCCCGCTGTACAGGAGCTGCTTCACTCCCGCTGTGTAGGAGCTGCTTCACTCCCGCTGTACAGGAGCTGCTTCACTCCCGCTGTACAGGAGCTGCTTCACTCCCGCTGTACAGGAGCTTCCTCACTCCCGCTGTGTAGAAGCTGCTTCACTTTCGCTGTGCAGGAGCTTCCTCACTCCCGCTGTATAGGAACTGCCTCACTCCCACTGTGCAGAAGCTTCCTCACTCCCGCTGTGTAGGAGCTTCCTCACTCCCGCTGTGTAGGAGCTTCCTCACTCCCGCTGTACAGGAGCTGCTTCACTCCCGCTGTCCAGGAGCTGTCTCACTCCCGCTGTGTAGGAGCTGCCTCACTCCCGCTGTACACGAGCTTCCTCACTCCCGCTGTGTAGGAGCTGCTTCACTCCCGCTGTACAGGAGCTGCTTCACTCCCGCTGTGCAGGAGCTGCTTCACTCCCGCTGCGCAGGAGCTGCTTCACTCCCGCTGTACAGGAGCTGCTTCACTCCCGCTGTACAGGAGCTGCTTCACTCCCGCTGTGTAGGAGCTGCTTCACTCCCGCTGTACAGGAGCTGCTTCACTCCCGCTGTACAGGAGCTGCTTCACTCCCGCTGTACAGGAGCTTCCTCACTCCCGCTGTGTAGAAGCTGCTTCACTTTCGCTGTGCAGGAGCTTCCTCACTCCCGCTGTATAGGAACTGCCTCACTCCCACTGTGCAGAAGCTTCCTCACTCCCGCTGTGTAGGAGCTTCCTCACTCCCGCTGTGTAGGAGCTTCCTCACTCCCGCTGTACAGGAGCTGCTTCACTCCCGCTGTCCAGGAGCTGTCTCACTCCCGCTGTGTAGGAGCTGCCTCACTCCCGCTGTACACGAGCTTCCTCACTCCCGCTGTGTAGGAGCTGCTTCACTCCCGCTGTACAGGAGCTGCTTCACTCCCGCTGCGCAGGAGCTGCTTCACTCCCGCTGTACAGGAGCTGCTTCACTCCCGCTGTGTAGGAGCTGCTTCACTCCCGCTGTGTAGGAGCTGCTTCACTCCCGCTGTGTAGGAGCTGCTTTACTCCCGCGTCCAGCTGTGGCGATAAATTGCCAACAATTACTTGGCATGTACAACTGCAAGTACCGTACTTGGTATGAAACTAATACAAAGCCCTCTGCCGTGACTGGAATAACGACCGGCTGTAGCGCTGTTCTCGGCACTGGTTGACTCGCATTACCCAGCACTTTATTTGGTGCAGTTGTGCTTTGAGGCACCGATTGCCAGCTCCAATATCACTTGATGGCGCTGCACCGCATGAGTGGAATAGTTTCACTAGCAGTTGGCTGCAGCTGGCCTGGTGAACGTGAAGGATTAATTTAAAACTGTTCGCCACGGCCCTGCTACTTAGCCAGGCATGGTGCAAGGAAAAACTCAGGCTATGCTGCAGAGTTTGTATCGCGGCATGCGAAGATATCATGAATTGAGATTGCAAAAGAGGATGTTGGGTGTTTTTTGTTAAATCTCAACCCGGACTTTCTGGTCATATCCCACACCGCGTCTCGGGGGGGGTTGATACAACCCACCCCTCTAATCTCCAAACTAAGCGTCGCACGAAAACGGAAGAGGTGTCATCGGAAAGCGCTCGACGAGGTGGGCCAGACGTCACCCCGCAATTTGTATCTCCCCAAAAGTGACGTCACTATGGGGCCTAGGTTTTCACGACTTGCATCATGTTTTTGGTTCTGGGGAGTTCATTGCAATGAGGTTCGCAAGAATATTATTTAATATAATCAGTGCAGCAAAGGTAAACATACTAGTAATTTCGCGCTTGCATTTAGCTCCCATCACTGAAGCGGCAGGTTGTGCCGCCTGTCAGGAAGCGGAGCGGTTTGACACGGTCGGCGGGACAACATACCTACGCAGTGGCACACCACCTGCCGCCGGCGGGCCCGCTGGTAATAAATCATCGGCGGGTTTCAGGGCTAATCAATGGTGAAGTCGTGTCAGGTTGCCCAGCTATGATGTCGTTACCCAGCTATGGCATCGTTTCTGGTGGGAATTTGTTGTCTCTGCTAATTGCGCTATGATTCTGGAATCATGTTCTTTGATCGAAGTCGTAGTTATTTACTGGTGCTGCTGAAGATGACGCATCCCGATGGTTGATGTCACGCTTTGGGTGTGTTCAAACCACAACATCTCACCTGCGACCGCCCAGAGATCAAATTACATGATTGGTCTAGATTGAGATTGGATCACTTTTTAAAACCAAAATGCATTGTAGCGTAATATGTTGTGGGGTAAATTCGGGTTTACTGGACATCTTCGTCACTGTGGGATTCAATGAATTCTTTTTCAGACCCTTAGTAGCAATTTTGCATCAAGTCTGGCGTAAACGGCGAGTGCTTGTCCCAGCATTGACCATGAATGCTGCATGGCCTTGCATTGACCGTGAATGCTGCTTGCGAGACCGTGACATATAATATTGCTGCATGGCACTAGCCTGAGCTAATCCTCAATATGCAATATATGGGAACTCAGGACAACCAGGCGGTGGCGACCCCACTCCGTCGGCCCCACTCCGTCGGACCCCACTCCGTCGGACCCCACTCCGTCGGCCCCCACTCCATAGGACCCCACTCCGTCGGACCACACTCCATCGGACCCCACTCCGTCGGACCACACTCCGTCTGACCACACTCCGGGGGGTTGATAAAATGATCTCGGCGCTAAGGTGTAGCTCAATTTCATTGTGGTATATGCAAAAGCTGGTGTCGGCAACTCCAATTCCCAGTGTCGGCAGTCCAAAGACTGGCTCTGAGGAATGTGAGGGGCAGCTGCATGCTAGCTTAACTTGTCGAGGCGCATCTGAAAATAGCACATATGTTTCGCTGCTAATACAACAGGGGGATATTTCGGAGAAAAAGATCCGACCAATCTAACGGAGACCACATTGCTCCGATTATCACTTTGATTACATGTTTTCTGTAAAAAAGGCATCGACATCCAAGTAAGACGAGCCGAACTTGTCTGACCAGTTGTACCAGTTGTAGCAAACAGGAACGGCTACGGGTTGTGACATGCACCCGTAGTGTCACCTAGTGCAAAGGATATCTGAGCAGAGGTACTGGCCGCGTCAACCGACCTCCACCTCCAGCCATAGTCGCCACCGCCGCCGACCGGCCCCCACCTCCAGCCATAGTCGCCACAGCCGCCGACCGACCCCCACCTCCAGCCATAGTCGCCACAGCCGCCGACCGACCCCCACCTCCAGCCATAGTCGCCCCAGCCGCCGACCGACCCCCACCTCCAGCCATAGTCGCCACAGCCGCCGACCGACCCCCACCTCCAGCCATAGTCGCCACAGCCGCCGACCGACCCCACCTCCAGTCATAGTCGCCACCGCCGCCGACCGGCCCCCACCTCCAGCCATAGTCGCCACAGCCGCCGACCGGCCCCCACCTCCAGCCATAGTCGCCCCAGCCGCCGACCGACCCCTACTACCAGTCATAGTCGCCACCGCCGTCAACCGACCCCCACCTCCAGCCATAGTCGCCACCGCCGCCGACCGACCCCACCTCCAGCCATAGTCGCCACCGCCGCCGACCGACCCCTACTACCAGTCATAGTCGCCACCGCCGTCAACCGACCCCCACCTCCAGCCATAGTCGCCCCAGCCGCCGACCGACCCCCACCTCCAGCCATAGTCGCCCCAGCCGCCGACCGACCCCCACCTCCAGCCATAGTCGCCACCGCCGCCGACCGACCCCCACCTCCAGCCATAGTCGCCACAGCCGCCGACCGACCCCCACCTCCAGCCATAGTCGCCCCAGCCGCCGACCGACCCCCACCTCCAGCAATAGTCGCCACCGCCGCCGACCGACCCCCACCTCCAGCCATAGTCGCCACAGCCGCCGACCGACCCCCACCTCCAGCCATAGTCGCCACAGCTGCCGACCGACCCCCACCTCCAGCCATAGTCGCCCCAGCCGCCGACCGACCCCTACTACCAGTCATAGTCGCCACCGCCGCCGACCGACCCCCACCTCCAGCCATAGTCGCCACCGCCGCTGACCGACCCCCACCTCCAGCCATAGTCGCCCCAGCCGCCGACCGACCCCCACCTCCAGCCATAGTCGCCACCGCCGCCGACCGACCCCCACCTCCAGCCATAGTCGCCACCGCCGCCGACCGACCCCCACCTCCAGCCATAGTCGCCACCGCCGCCGACCGACCCCCACCTCCAGCCATAGTCGCCACCGCCGCCGACCGACCCCCACCTCCAGCCATAGTCGCCACCGCCGCCGACCGACCCCCACCTCCAGCCATAGTCGCCACCGCCGCCGACCGACCCCCACCTCCAGCCATAGTCGCCACCGCCGCCGACCGACCCCCACCTCCAGCCATAGTCGCCACCGCCGCCGACCGACCCCCACCTCCAGCCATAGTCGCCACCGCCGCCGACGCCCCAGAACGGGTTTGTATTCAAATCTCGGGCGTCCGGTGCGGGGTGGTGGGCCAACCCTTTGGCGGCGGTGGTGAATAGACGGACCTGATTATGCATTCACATGGCGGCGCTCCATGACCGGTGGCGGCGGCACAGGCGGCCACGAGGACGCCGGCCGCGCCGGCTCAGTCGTTCGCACGCGCACCGCCGGCACAGATGATGGCTCAGATATTGTGCATACGCAGATAATGCCCGGTGAGAAATATGCAAATGCTCGGAATGTGAAGAAATTGGCCGCCTTTGTGAGTCAAAGTGTTTGTGATTGTGGCGGCGTTTAGTGCGTGACTCGCGGCCAGCGGCGAGGCGAGGCGAGGCGAGGCGAGGCGGGGCGAGGCGAGGCGAGGCGAAGCTCCCAGACGCCGGTGTGCAGGTCAGCAGCGAGCAGCGCTCCGGTAATGTCGACAATGTCAGGCTGGGCCGGGTGACGTCACGCACGTCAGCCCGGCCCGGCCGAGCTGTCAACTGGGTCTGTATAGATTACACATCCTCGGACGCCACCGGCTCCACTTGTAATGATGTGACGTTTACTGTCGAGGCGTTTGTGCGCCGCTTTTATGATTATGATAAATTATTGTTGAATGTGCCTGCGCACCCTCTCGCTCGGTGCGAATACAAGACGACACGACCACTGCGACTTGTTTCAACTGATAAATGGTGAAAACAGACTGTCGGTTTAATTTAGCTGACTGCTCGTACCTGAATCGAATCGCACAGATGCAATTTATCGGTTTGATTTATCTCTACTCTGAGCCAGGTGTGTGCTATTCATTTCGCTCTTGGTTATGCCGTCTCCCGAGGAAAGAAACGACGAAATCAGCAACATTCATTAGTCAGGAGCAGTCTGTTCAGCTGCTTTTGGCCAGGCATCCAACCTTTCGGTGGGGCAAAGTCGGGCTGCCGGCAGCGGTGCGCTGGCAGGGGACGAGGAAACTGTGCTTTGTATTTCCTGCAGGTGGTTAGACAATGCTGAGTCGAGTAACATGAATAATAGCGGTTGGCGTGACCACGCCTGTGCTGCATCCTAAAGGAGTTGCTTACCGTCGGTGTGACCATGCCTGCGCTACATGCTGAAGGAGTTGTTTAGGTGCATAAACACGAATACTAGAACCGGCGTGAAACAGTTAGCTTGGAGCGGAAGTCGACAGAATTCATATGCAAATAGTCACTTAAGCTGCCTTTCTTGTTGCTTTATGTCCCTTCCAAAACAATTTACGACAATATGTTTCCCTCGTGCATTAATGTAAAGACACTATCGATGCCGCACCCACGGGTTTTTCGTCATGTCGAAACAATTTGTTTTCGTTGTGCAACACATCTACAAGAAGCTCACACTTCGGTCACCAAAGTTGGTTCAGAACGTGGCCCAGCTATCTCCATTGACAGCAGCGTCCAGCGGCATTCCCACTACCATTCAACATACGAGCACGAAATATACATGAGTCAATAATTATCGTATGCAACCAATATGAATTGTGTCGATTCATAAATTACGTTCTCCCATGGGATACAATAAATCGCCGCAGTGTTTATAGAGCAGCATCAAATACATCGGCCATCAGATAGTTATTTTAAGATCCTCAAGCGCCAGGCATTCTAACGAGCCGATTATAGATAGCAGCCGGTACAAAGTTGTCTTGTGGTAGTTAGTACTGGTATGTCGATACGGCGAACCGTGTCGATGAGCCGATAGGCCGGATTATGTGATATAGCTGTCTCTTATCTCACATATGTCCTACACACCCTGAAATTGAACTCCGAAGGCATGAGGATATTGTGGGACGTGGCTGCTGTCTGTGATACAGCATATGCACATTAGTGTAGGAAGTGTGTGTTTATGCATAGCTTATTTGCATTGCCCAACATGCTACAATTGGCGGTCTCTGCAAAATGCATATAATGATGTTTTGTCGCTGCCAGCCTCTATGGGGTGTTGTAACGGTCTTGGCTTGGGATGCTTCAAGAGCGATTTAGATTAAGGCAGATACATTGATGAAAATGCACGGATGTTTTTATGCTGATAAGCCGTGGACCCCTATGCCTAAGATTTAGCCTTTATGCATACAATCATAGCAAGCAAACGTGATTTGCTCGATCTTCATGGCAAATGTTTTTCGTCCGACATACAAATGTTATATTCAGGGAATTGCATCCGTGTTACTTCAGAAATTGTTCATTGTAGCCGTTTTCAATATGGCAGTGATCTCGAAAACCCGGCGGTATATTTTGAAGGTGATCATTCATATGCTTACATGCATGATAAATGGTATTTTTGTATTACAATATACAGGATGCATTTGGTTTCGTAAGATCCGAAGCTTAGCGCAGCCTTACCACTTTCATTTCATTTATTCTGTGCACACACTGGCAATTTTCAGCATGCGTATGAAGACTATAAATGCTTATGGTTTCGGTGAAGGACCCAACTGCGTTCCCGATTTCCGTTCCTTGCAAATAATGACCATGCTGCTTTCTGGCGACATTCTCTCGACCAACGACGGTTACTGGCATTACTCTCCCTCACAGCTTCCTTCAAATACTTGTTCAACGTTGTGCTTTGTAAACAGAAAAATAATATATAAACAAACATCCTGCAATTACAACTGTCCCCATGCTCCGAAGCCTACATCTATTGCACAATGCGTTGCAAGCGTTGCACGAAAACAAATAACTTGGTGCGATGTGCGAAAGGAACAAACTGCTGATATTTCTTAGCGAGGTCAAACGCTTTAGCAAATGTAAAAACAGACCAATAATTATAAAATGGCAGTAGAAAATCGATAGCGTGCCGGCGTCAGGACGAGCAGTGCGTCATTAGGTTCCAGCCGGGAGAGCCGAGATCGCGGCCGGCGCGCACCAAGAACCCGCCGCCCATCGCATCAGCATAATTAACAGCCCATTGGTGTGTGGCCTCCAGCAGCAACGATTATCGCCCGCGGCAGCGACCGAGAGAGCGCAAAGTTTGTAACAAGGTCATTGTTGCTGGTGGTGGTGGTGGTGGTGGGGGGGGGGGGGGGGGGGGGGGGGGGGGGTGGCACGTGATCACAACCATTGACCTCGGCGACGACGCGACACACCAAGTTATCGCAGCGCTGCCAGGCGCAAGTTGGCCACCCGACTCGCCCTTGAACATGGGCGCCGCAGCAGCCGCCGGCTGGGAGTTGCCGGCACAAAGAACCGCGTCCGACCAGCTGGTTTGCCATCATGCTTCATTGATTTAGCTCCACTTTGGCATTGATTGCTGTTATGCGCCTTTCGATGAAATGCTGCCTGCCACGGCGGCGGTGATGACGGCGTGTGTGGTGCGGGCGTGTTATCCGGTCTCCGAGGACAGCCCGCCGCGGGCCGCACCTGCACATATCGACCCCGCGCCGCGCCGCCCGCCGCTATCGTCGACATCGTTAAACATGGCGGACGGGGCGCGCTGGGGTACGGCGGGGAAAATGGCGATCGGGCAGGGTCGGCGAACCCCTCGTGTCGCGCGACCGACGCCAGACCGTCGGCGAACTAGCAGCCGCGGCACCAGACCACCACGCTGCGTCACTCTGAGGCCGGCCGTCACGACCACGTGGGAACGGTGACGTAGGATCAGGACGCCACAGTGTGATGACGTCACATGACGACTGCCACAAGTATGCCAGTTGGCGGGTGGTCAAATCGCTATATGAAATGCGAGAATGCCAGCTTTGGACAGACCAGTTGCGAATACCGTCGGTGATTGTTCAGTTCCGACCTTCCGCACCTCAGGAAGGTGCGGTAGGAAGGTCCAACAGGCCCCGCCAACCTGGCGCTCAATCACACCATGCTGCAGGACTTGGCTTTGGGTGTTTTGGGAGCTGATTCTCCCAAGGTTGACTTGGCCCCTGCCAATTTGGACAGTTAACAGGTCATCCTATGGAGGAACCACCTCACCAATGCTGATGGATGCTCAAGGAAGCTCTTCGTCCCGTGCTTCTCCCCCCCCTGCACCCGCAATGAGTTTCACAGAAGCATGTTCACATCCCTGATCATGTCCCTGCTCCCTGACTTGATACCCCTGTTGCTCTTCATCTCCTGGCCCACAATAAACCGAGGAAAGCCCAACTGAAGGGGCTATAAGCTTGATGTCCAAATGTTTATCTCACAGCAATAATTTAAAAGTCAGGTTTTTGCATAATTACACTTGATGACCATGACAAATTAATACTTTGGTCGAGGAAAGTTTCACTGTTTTGCACTATCACCCCCTTAGATAACCAAAAGAGATGACAAATCTAAATACGTAACGCCTGTGCTGTTGTAGGTTATGAGTGTTATGTCGGGGGCGGATACAGGAGAGGACACTGGGTGCATGCGTCCAACTCCATGGAAGGTGGCGTCCTCCGGCCGGAGAAAAAGGCGCCGCTCCTCTGGGAAGGCTCGAGTTCACCCCCCCCCCTCCCCCTACTCAATAGCTATTCCAGCCAGAGCGCCCCTCGGAGGGGATTTGGTGCCCTCTGGAAGGAAAAGGAGCACCGTTCTGAGAGGAAAAGGCGCTCCTTCAGTGTGCTCGTGTGCGCCCCTCTCCACCGCTCAACGGAGTTTCCACACAACTGACCCCTAGTGACAATTTCTGGATCCGCCCCTGTGCGCTATGTCCAAGCGTTTCTGAGTTGGAGCTCTTTGCAGATGATAGCGAAAGCGGCGGAATGTTGTGAGATTTGTTGGACACACGCCACGGTTCGGTGTTCATCCGGTGACGAGGACATCATCCAGTGACGATGACGTCATCCGGTGACGAGGACGTCATCCAGTGACGAGGACGTCATCCAGTGACGAGGACGTCATCCGGTGACGAGAACGTCATCCAGTGACGAGGACGTCATCCAGTGACGAGGACGTCATCCAGTGACGAGGACGTCATCCAGTGACGAGGACGTCATCCAGTGACGAGGACGTCATCCAGTGACGATGACGTCATCCGGTGACGAGGACGTCATCCAGTGACGAGGACGTCATCCAGTGACGAGGACGTCATCCGGTGACGAGAACGTCATCCAGTGACGAGGACGTCATCCAGTGACGAGGACGTCATCCGGTGACGAGGACGTCATCCAGTGACGAGGACGTCATCCAGTGACGAGGACGTCATCCAGTGACGATGACGTCATCCGGTGACGAGGACGTCATCCAGTGACGAGGACGTCATCCGGTGACGAGAACGTCATCCAGTGACGAGGACGTCATCCAGTGACGAGGACGTCATCCGGTGACGAGGACGTCATCCAGTGACGAGGACGTCATCCAGTGACGAGGACGTCATCCAGTGACGAGGACGCAGTCGGGTGTGTTGCGACTGCCTGGAGCAAGGCTGGCATGGGCACACTGTGATCCCACTATTGATGTATGCAGCGACCCCATCATGGTCTGAAGGCTCACGGTTATCGGACACGTTCAGGGTGCCCACCGTCAACCGAGCATCGTGACTGAAGTGAATAAGGCAAGTAAGTATTCTCCGTGTCAAACATAGCCAAATTGAACTAGGTGCCATACAACATGTTATTCGGGCTGCATTGTTTCGGCTCCAAGCATTTGTCAATTACGCTACATTGTAGTTCACCAAGACAGACAATACCGGTACCCAAGTACACCGTGGCGCTTAACAGGCAATCGTGCATCCTGAAAACAGTTCCGAGTATATATAGCAAACAGTACCGACAATACCACATACATTTTGATATTCGCACCAATCTATTACCTTGTCCGCTTGTATTATAGGCCTGCAGCGAACATACAGAGCACGAAAGGTAATCGATTGGTCATCATGATACGCTGGCACTGCAACACTGTCCAGCTGGGTTGTAAGACTGTCCAGCTGGGTTGTAAGACTGTTCAGCCGGGTTGTAAGACTGTCCAGTCTGATTGGTGAACGTGATATGCTGGCACAGTAGCACTGTCCAGCCTCATTGTTCGCGTTGCCCGGTCCGGACCATACATTATATGCATGTGTGGACGTCGATGTGTGGGTCTCAGTCTGTGCCGGCGTTCAGTGGAAGAGCGCGTGCATATGATGTTGGCATAGCCAACGAGCACGTCATATAATGGTATGCGCACCTGATGTTGGCACAGCCAGCGAATACGTCATATGATTGTATCGTGCCATAAGCTTTGGAACAAACAAAACATACAGCAAATATAAGAGCAAAGCACTTCCCACTCTCGAAACCTCCCCCCTCCCCGCAATAAAGAAGCAAAATTTGAATCCTTTGCCTATGTAGCTGACACTTATGTAGGGGAGTAAACGCCACGATCCATAACATGGTTCTCACGCCATACATATAAGTGGTAAGCCACATTCAGAACTATTACTACAGGCACGCTCCGCTCTGTGCCCACTCCCTTCTCCGCAGGATGCCACGCATACATCGTCGGTCTAATCGGGTATTTGCAACGTGAAATCCACAGATATACCCAAGTTGCCTACAGAACATAAATACCAACAACACCATGTACATTAGAGAAGCGAAGCTGAGGATGAGAAAAAGGTTGAGCGCACACATCAGAGGCGCAGTGAACAAAACCCACGGCACTCCTTTCGGCGATTACATCCGCAACAGCCAACCTAGTAATTAGCCCACGATACTTTAGAACCGGCATCATTCGAACTTCCCAGAAAGTAACTGAACTCAGCATCTTCGAGTCGGCGGAAGCCAGCATGAGGCTGCACTAGGTGCGCTGGACGAGCCCAGATATTCACAGCGTGGCTACGGGGCTGCAGTACTAGCGTCGGCGATCATGGCGAGCCCAGTATTGGGAGTCATGGCGAGCCCAGTATTGGGAGTCATGGCGAGCCCAGTATCGGGAGTCATGGCGAGCCTAGTATTGGGAGTCATGGCGAGCCTAGTATTGGGAGTCATGGCGAGCCCAGTATTGGGAGTCATGGCGAGCCTAGTATTGGGAGTCATGGCGAGCCCAGTATTGGGAGTCATGGCGAGCCCAGTATCGTGAGTCATGGCGAGCCTAGTATTGGGAGTCATGGCGAGCCCAGTATTGGGAGTCATGGCGAGCCCAGTATCGGGGATCATGGCGAGCACAGTACCAGGGATCGTGATGGACCCAGTATCTTGGATCATGGCGAGCCCAGTATCGGGGATCATGGCGAGCCCAGTATCGGGAGTCATGGCGAGCCCAGTATCGTGGATCATGGCGAGCCCAGTATTGGGAGTCATGGGGAGCCCAGTATCGGGGATCACGGCGAGCACAGTACCAGGGATCATGATGGACTCAGTATCTTGGATCATGGCGAGCCCAATATCAGGGGATCATGGCGAACCCAGTATCAGGAGATCATGGCGAGCCCAGTATCGGGGATCATGGCGAGCCCAGTGTCAGGAGATCATGGCGAGCCCAGTATCGGGGATCATGGCGAACCCAGTATCAGGAGATCATGGCGAACCCAGTATCGGGGATCATGGCGAACCCAGTATCAGGAGATCATGGCGAGCCCAGTATCGGGGATCATGGCGAGCCCAGTGTCAGGAGATCATGGCGAGCCCAGTGTCGGGATCATGGCGAGCCCAGTATCGGGGATCACGGCGAGCACAGTACCGGGGATCATGATGGGCCCAGTATCTTGGATATTGGGAAGCCCAATATCGGGGATCATGGCAAGCCCAATGTCAGGGGATCATGGCGAGCCCAGTATCGGGGATCATGGCGAGCACAGTACCGGGGATCATGATGGGCCCAGTATCGGGGATCATGGCGAGCCCAGTATCGGGGATCATGGCAAGCCCAATGTCAGGGGATCATCGCGAGCAGAACCCTTGTGATTCTGCTACAGCTGCGCCTTCTCGACAGCCCGCGAGGATCCGAACTTATTGTGTCCAATTTCAGCGAAAGGGAAGAAGTGCCATAGACTTCGGCGCACCACCAAATCGCGCGAAGGTTCGAAGTACGTGCACCATATCTGACGGGTGAACCAGACTTAGGAGATGGTGTCTTCAATTTTGGTAAGAGCACATTGAACCCGAATCCTCTGCGGCCTGCGGTGCCTAGGTTAGGTTTGATTAGATTAGCCTTAATGTCATACAAATGTCAGCTCTCAACTTGTTTTCAATCAGCTAAATAATAGGCGGTCACCAATGGCGCACCCTGGCGGCTATACAAGCGCGTTTACAAGCACGTTTCTCTCCATATGTCGTCCCACTGCTCGCTAGATGAGAATACCGAACACCCGTGCTAAGTAGAGTTTGTCGCATGGCTGCACAACCCGATCTGGACATTCCTGTTCCACAATGGAATTATTCCAGTTTAGTGTACCGTTTATGCGTTGTAGATCAAGTTTAGTGTACCGCCAACGCACCAGCACGCCAATTTTACACTCAAGTAAATTTCATGAAACTCCGGTACTAGAAAGGTACTACCGATACTATACTAGAAAGGACAAATGACGCTGCGGGTCTTATCTCTCTTCGAGTCATACCCTTCGTGAACCGTGTCCGAATTTCCGACACCACCAAACACAGCACCCAACACCACCAAGCACAGCACCAAACCCACCACCAAGCACACCACCAAACACACCACCAAACACACCACCAAACACAGCACCCAACACCACCAAGCACAGCACCAAACTCACCACCAAACACAGCAACCAACATGCATTGAACCTCGCCATGCGCTCATGTTGCGAAGCCTGCACGTCCTCAACCACACAAAGCCTGCACGTCCTCAACCACACAAAAGCTGCCCGATGAAGTCGCTGCAGTTTACACTGCCTGCAGACTGGAGCAGATATATGGAGGTGGGGCTGGTGTGTGGCCACTTCCCACGGCTCATCCCGGTACATTTTACACTGCCTGCAGTGGAGCAGATATATGGAGGCGAGGTTGGTGTGTGGCCACTTCCCACGGCCCATCCCGGTACATCTTACACTACCTACAGTGGAGCAGATATATGGAGGTGGGGTTGGTGTGTGGCCACTTCCCACGGCTCATCCCGGTACATTTTACACTGCCTGCAGTGGAGCAGATCTGTGGAGGCGAGGTTGGTGTGTGGCCACTTCCCACGGCCCATCTCGGTACATCTTACACTACCTACAGTGGAGCAGATCTATGGAGGTGGGGTTGGTGTGTGGCCACTTCTCACGGCTCATCCCGGTACATCTTACACTACCTACAGTGGAGCAGATCTATGGAGGTGGGGCTGGTGTGTGGCCACTTATCATGGCCCATCCCGCTCCAGTATGGTCGGGTATCACTGTGACCAGTCGTCTGTTCGTTCAGGCCACATATCGGGTGTCTGACGACCCTGCGACAGTGCGGCTGAGTATCACGGTGGCCAGTCATCTCCTCGTGCAGGCCGCACATTTGGTGTCTGACGAGACCTTGTCCTTTTTCATGACGAACGACGCAACAGTGCTCTTCTACTTATTTACCCATATACTTTGGCTTTCATGACCGTCAGTAACCGTAAGGGAAGCCATTTCACACGACATTACTTTCCTGTCCGGTTGGTATGTATGTACTAGGCACGAGCTCAGGGAGATGCAAGGAACTGGTGGCCGCTGCGAGGTCGTCACTCCCGACACTGCTACTTCTGATAAGAGAGCAAAACACCTAACACGCAACGTATGACAATGGTCCACTCAAAACTCAATATGTCTTCGGGCCCACTCTCTTAATTTCGATATTCAAGACAAGAATCTGGTAAGCCTATTTTAGAACGCTGGATATCAGAGCGGCAAACAAAGCAAATATAGCGGGCCAGTGGATCGTGACGTGTAATGAGTTGTGTTACAGGAAGCAACCTCATGGATACGAAAATCTAGCCCGACACGCTTGCTGTTTCTGTGGAAGTACACAAGCAAACACCATCGCACTCAAGTACCGAAACTCCGATTTTGTCTTGGCAGTGTTGGGAAATATTTCTGAATAACTAACCTACTTACTTGTACCTTGTACTTAATCTAACCTACCTGTAGCATTTATGAATAACTGGTGAACCTGGCCTGCCAGTAACATTTCTGAATAACTAATGAACCTTGCTTACCTATGTCATATCAAATATATTGCCCTGACATGATCTGTGCCTTTATGGTCTGCACGATCTGTGTCTGTGGACTGATCAGCCTGACCAGTAATGTAGGTAGGGATAATATCGGCCTGGTTATTGCTATTTGGCTGTGTGCTTAATTAATGTTATTACAACGCTCCATATGAAATGAAGCCCGCGAATTGTTTCCACGAAAACAAGCACCGTGTAGATTAAGCATTCAATTTTGTATCGTAGGATGGTAGTAACCACACCATCTACTGTAGAGTCGCTATCATTCGGTCACTGGCTGGCCAATCTATGGCTGGGGCCGATCTACCTATTGCTGAGGCCGACCTACCTGTGGTTGGGGCAGGCCTGCCTTTGGTTGGGGCTGAGACAGACCTACCTTTGGCTGGGGCTGGGACAGACCTACCTTTGGCTGGGGCTGGGACAGACCTACCTTTGGCTGGGACTGAGTCAGACCAACATGGGGCTGGAACTAGGGCAGGCATACCTTTGGCTGGGGCTGCGGCAGACCTACCTCTGACTTTGGCTGGGGCAGACCTACATGTGACTGGGGCTGCGGCAGACCTATTTTTGGCTTGGGCTTGGGACAGACCTACATGGGGCTGGGGAAGGGGGAGACATACATGTGGCTAGGACATACTTTGAGATGATGGTAGAAGTTAAATAACTGAGCCAGTGTATAGTCTTTATTTCGGTGTAACGCCGGTCGGGATAATTGGTGCAGCCCGTGCTCCATAAACTGTGTCGTATGCGACTCAGTGCACCACGCTTTTCCTCGCAACACTTACTTTGAGTGCTTTCGATGGCGCTGAATGTGCCGGTGGGCAATATGTCATTGGACATGTCTGCTGCTGGCTGACCAGATGTTACGCGTTGCGAAGTTCAGCGACGGAGTGACCCAACTGAGACCACGTGATCAGATACCAAGGTCTCGGGTTCGACACTCGCACCACTCGGAACATTTCCCAATCCCCACCGGCGAAGCAGTGCGGGCGGCGCCATCAGCGGTGATCGTGCAGAAAGTGCGTCGTAAAACACCCAATAAACAACAAGACCACGTCATTACTCAATCACACGCTGAGAAGTATGGGTGAACAGGTAGGCTCACCTGCCACATCTGTCAATGTGTGTCTTGTGTCGGCGACAAGCTGTACCTGCGTACACCTTGTGTCGGCGACAAGCTGTACCTGCGTACACCTTGTGTCGGCGATAAGCTGTACCTGCGTACACCTTGTGTCGGCGACAAGCTGTACCTGCGTACACCTTGTGTCGGCGACAAGCGGTACCTGCGTACACCTTGTGTCGGCGACAAGCGATACCTGTGTGCACCTTGTGTCGGCGACAAGCTGTACCTGCGTACACCTTGTGTCGGCGACAAGCGGTACCTGTGTACTCTTTGGGTCGGCGACAACCAGGTGGACGTCGGCCAGTCGAGATGGTCAATCGATGTTTAAGGTAATGAGAGAATAATGAGACAATAATGGGATAATAATGGGATAATGCCGAATCTCGTTAACGTGTCAGGTGTGGCGCAATCCCCTCCTCCGTTCGCCGTACTGAAATTGGCACACTAGGCATGCATATTAATTTTAAAATGCACCAAATGGAATGAAAATGTACATTTATGGCTAGCTTACTCAATACTCCATTGTAATATATCCCAGGAAGGCTTCGGGGGACCGGTTCCAGCAATATTTACAGACCGTGCAACTGTCCCCTCGCCCATCAATATTCAGAGACAAGAGCATGTTTTATAGTATCGATTTCATTAGATTTCGGTAAAAAGGAATGTGTCTCCACACAGATTTGGTGTGTCTCACTGCATTTCATCAGTCATTTGGGCTTCAGGCCGCATCGGCTTCCATAGCCAGGAAGCGCCCATTCGCACCGCATTTCAAAAACATAAAACAGCAATACACATGACCTAACGGTCAGGGCAAAAGGTCTGGACGCGGAGCGCCAACACATTACCACGCCTGCCCATCTCGGGAGACGAGGCTAGCGTGGCCGACAGAGCCGGCCGATGTCTGCAGAACATCCACGTCTGAGGAGAACCACCACACTTACAGCGGCATTGGGTCGGGCTGGTCGCCTTCCGACCCCGTGATCAGTGCTATGGCCTATTCTGTGGTCAGTGCTATTTTCATAACCCGTGATCTCTGTTGTGGCCATAACATGCATCCAGCGTTATGGTCCTAACATAGCTCATTAATCTATCCATTCGTAACACTGACCACTAGGTAGAACAATAACACTGACCATGGTTGTGGGACCATAACACTGACCATGGGGTAGGACCATTGGGCAGACAACGCATAGGAATATGTCATTAACCACATGATATACAGATCAGTTGATTACAGAGCTGTAACTTTAGGTCCTGAAGGAAGCACTGACCAGTGCAGCTATAGGCATATAGCCTACTAAGAACATCCAGCACATTGCAAAATCATCCGGTGCAACTGAGACATTAGGGCATATCCGTATCAACGTAACGTTCAAATTCTAGTGAAGCTACATTATCTGGAATGCACTGAGGAAGTGGTCAAAGAGTAAGTTAGAGATAAATGACAACCAATGCAAATGCCCCATCTACGATATGAGCTGAACCACATCTAGCCCCTCCGAACCAGTCACTCTTCTCCTATCCTCCAACCCCCTCCCACACTCTCCCCGCTCTCTGCCCTCCCGTGGGGCAGATAAGCAGGGCTCGTTGTCCCAGCTCTACACAGCCGGCAGTATGCAGATGGCTCCGAGCTGTGGTCGGGTTTTTGCATAGTCGGCGCCCGACGACGTGATGCCGGGGGCGGAGCCTCAGGTGTGACGTCACAGCGTCGTGTCGTCGGCGCCGACGGGCGCGATCGTCGACTTTTTGAGAAAGCGCGCCGCGACGACGGCCCGCAGCCGAGCGGCGTCGGGTCACGGCCCCGGGTCGGTCAGTCGGTCCGCAGCCTGGCGGGGCTTCACACGCCAGCAACGGCACCAACAGCGGCTCCAGCAGCGGCTCCAGCAGCGGCTCCAGCAGCGGCTCCAGCAGCGGCTCCAGCAGCGGCACCAGCAGCGGCTCTAGCAGCGGCACCAGCAGCGGCTCCAGCAGCACCAGCCGTCTCGGGGTCGGCCGGCGGCGGCGGCGCAGGGTCGGTCAGGTAAGTTCCCACATCTGCACTGTGTCTATTGTTGTCACCAGAGACTGCCAGGTGGCGGCGGTCCTCCGTCGCTCTCCGCCCCAGCACCGAGGATGCCGACGAGCAGCAGGTGTCCGGGGGTCTGATGCTCAGTTTGGAGCATATCTTCGGGTTATAGACGTGTGTTCGTTACGCTCCAAGCGCGAGTAATTGACCACTAGCGCCGCGGTGCGGCCGGAGCAAATACTTTGTAAAAGCATGAAATCTAAATATTCTTTTTTTTTAAACATCTATAGTAATGGAATAGTAGATGCCACTGCCTCTTACATCGTTATAGCCAATTAATTTCACAGCGACTTCCGTATTTTTTTGGCGCGGCGATTACTCGCTCATTTTGAAAATCGTTATTATTTCAAACTACCATGAAATACATCCGACTAGTTTACTGCCTACACTGTTTGCAAGTCCCATGCTGTAGTGGATTTAGACGTTCGATATATGTCTGCTGATCTGCATTTTACTATCCTTTTCCAAAGTTTGGCGCGGCACATTGGGTTTGTTTGCAACATCCGGTGTCATTTTACGCTCCAACTGGCGATCTTTTGCTACCACCATGAACATACATGGCTAACAAAAACTACACTACAGGCAGTTATGGTAGCTTATTACATGGCTGGTGATGTACATTTCACTACCCTTTTGGACAATTTCGGGGTTGTATTTTGCGTTTATTTTCTATGTCCTCATTAGCATTGCGTCTGTCTCGTAGCGTCATGTGGTCACTGGCCACACAGGCACACGTCACCATTATCCCATCACATTACATTCGCGCTGAATTGATAGGCCAGACTTCGCTGATGGTTGTGGCCCTCTGCCTGCACCCATCGACTGCCAGCATGGTGGCCCAGCTGAAGCCCATGCTGCTCATGTATCTTTGTTCTCTTCAGCACGGCACCTGCACATTGGCATACTCTTGGTTTGGGTCATCCTAAGTTCCGGTTATTTTCTCCAAACAAATGAAGTGCAACGAAAGCAACATTGTCAGAGCTGAGCACCTCTACGACTTTATGCATACTGTCAATCTTGCGCCTAAAGTACAATACATCAAAGCCATACGAATTGTTTTCAAAATAAAACGCGAGGCCGGTGCAGTGCACGTTACCAGTGGTAATTTGAACCCCTTCACCGGGTCTGCTCCTGGTGCATGCCAGGAGGCTGGATCTTTCGGTAGTCCGCCAGTGGTCCGCCAGTGGTCCGCCGGTGGTCCGCCGGTGGTCCGCCGGTGGTCCGCCGGCGGTCCGCCGGTGGTCCGCCTGTGGTCCGCCAGTGGTCCGCCGGTGGTCCGCCGGTGGTCCGCCGGTGGTCCGCCGGTGGTCCGCCGGTGGTTCGTCGGTGGTCCGCCGGTTGTCCGCCTGTGGTCCGCCAGTGGTCCGCCGGTGGTCCGCCGGTGGTCCGCCGGTGGTCCGCCGGTGGTCCGCCGGTGGTCCGCCAGTGGTCCGCCAGTGGTCCGGCAGTGCCCCGGCAGCGGTTTACCGACTCCCGAGGAGCCGCTGCCGGTGCTGTGCCGTCGCCAGCACCGTTGCGGCGGCGGCGAGTCTCGGCCGCGCCACCTGCCACCGAGCACCGGTAGCGCGCCGTTTTTGTCTGGCCGGCGCCGGTGAATAATGACCGCCGTGGCCCGCTCATCCTTCGTTAACAAGCCGTTTAGCGGTGGTCGACGGCGCGCGGCGGGGCCAGCCGTCCGATGGCGCGCCACCCAGCCGACGCCCGACGCGCCACTTTTTGCCGCCGTTTTTGCCGCACTTGATCTTCTCGCTGCGAACTGGCGCCGTCCGGCGCCCAGTGGGTCACGAGCGTCACGAGCGCGCCGCCAACGGGTCATGGGGCCCGCCAGACTGCCCCGGCTGCTGCCCACAGCAGCCCCGGCTGTGACCCACAGCAACCCCGGCTGTGACCCACAGCAGCCCCGGCTGTGGGCCATAGCAGCTCGGGATGGTCGCAGTGTGGGTGCTGAGCAGGCTGGTTCGGGACGTGGTCCACAGTCAGCCGCAGTCAGACGTGGATCACGCACACTGTCAGGGCCGCCATAGGTCACGCACACTCCCATCAGTCATTGAAGGGCACACGTGTGCGTGCTGACTAGCCATAGGTCACACACACACTCCCGTCAGTCACTGAAGGGCACACGTGTGTTGATTAGGTCAGGACTGCTTCTCGTCTCGCCGAATATTTGGTTGGCATTGGGGAACGGGGGAAGCTGGCTGCCTCCCCCCGCCCACACACACATCTGTTCGGGAGCACTCACCTCAACCACAGGTCGTTTGGATCTGTCCAGGTATCCGCTCTTGTCTGTACCAAATTGTGGCTGGTCAGGGGTGGAACCACCGCCACTGTGGCTGGTCAAATTGTGGCTGGTCAGGCCGATGCGGTTGGTAGGGTGAACCACCGCCACTGTGGCTGGTCAAGGGTCGTACCACCGCCACTGCGGCTGGTCAGGGGTGATACCACCGCCACTGTGGCTGGTCAGGAGTTGTACCACCGCCACTGTGGCTGGTCAGGAGTTGTATCACGGCCACTGTGGCCGGCTAGGGAAGGTACCACATCCACTGTGGCTGGTCGGAGTAGGTACGTACCACATCCACTGCGATCAGCTAGGGATGATATGTACCACCGTCACAGCGGCTGGTAAGGGGTGTACGTAACGTTAACCACGACGTGACCACCACCCAGGACCAGCGCAGCCGACTCGGGCAGGTGACTGGCCACCGCTGGCATTGCCCAGGCTCGAGGTCACCTGTTGCGGCACGATTGTGGCGTCCTAACGTCAATTGTTAGCGCGGGGAAAACGGCACGAGCTAGTGTTCCCTCTCCTGGCGAGACACGTTATATAGATAAAACGGCAGCCACGAGCTAGTGTTAGCGCGGGAAAACGGCAGCCACGAGCTAGTGTTCCCTCTCCTGGCGAGACACGTTATATAGATAAAACGGCAGCCACGAGCTAGTGTTAGCGCGGGAAAACGGCAGCCACGAGCTAGTGTTCCCTCTCCTGGCGAGACACGTTATATAGATAAAACGGCAGCCACGAGCTAGTGTTCCCTCTCCTGGCGAGACACGTTATATAGATAAAACGGCAGCCACGAGCTAGTGTTCCCTCTCCTGGCGAGACACATTATATAGATAAAACGGCAGCCACGAGCTAGTGTTCCCTCTCCTGGCGGGGAAAACGGCAGCCACGAGCTAGTGTTCCCTCTCCTGGCGAGACACGTTATATAGATAAAACGGCAGCCACGAGCTAGTGTTCCCTCTCCTGGCGAGACACGTTATATAGATAAAACGGCAGCCACGAGCTAGTGTTCCCTCTCCTGGCGAGACACATTATATAGATAAAACGGCAGCCACGAGCTAGTGTTCCCTCTCCTGGCGAGACACGTTATATAGATAAAACGGCAGCCACGAGCTAGTGTTCCCTCTCCTGGCGAGACACGTTATATAGATAAAACGGCAGCCACGAGCTAGTGTTCCCTCTCCTGGCGAGACACGTTATATAGATGTAAAACGGCAGCCACGAGCTAGTGTTCCCTCTCCTGGCGAGACACGTTATATAGATAAAACGGCAGCCACGAGCTAGTGTTCCCTCTCCTGGCGAGACACGTTATATAGATAAAACGGCAGCCACGAGCTAGTGTTCCCTCTCCTGGCGAGACACGTTATATAGATAAAACGGCAGCCACGAGCTAGTGTTCCCTCTCCTGGCGAGACACATTATATAGATAAAACGGCAGCCACGAGCTAGTGTTCCCTCTCCTGGCGAGACACGTTATATAGATAAAACGGCAGCCACGAGCTAGTGTTCCCTCTCCTGGCGAGACACATTATATATAAAACGGCAGCCACGAGCTAGTGTTCCCTCTCCTGGCGAGACACGTTATATAGATAAAACGGCAGCCACGAGCTAGTGTTCCCTCTCCTGGCGAGACACATTATATATAAAACGGCAGCCACGAGCTAGTGTTCCCTCTCCTGGCGAGACACGTTATATAGATAAAACGGCAGCCACGAGCTAGTGTTCCCTCTCCTGGCGAGACACATTATATAGATAAAACGGCAGCCACGAGCTAGTGTTCCCTCTCCTGGCGAGACACGTTATATAGATAAAACGGCAGCCACGAGCTAGTGTTCCCTCTCCTGGCGAGACACATTATATAGATAAAACGGCAGCCACGAGCTAGTGTTCCTCTCCTGGCGAGACACGTTATATAGATAAAACGGCAGCCACGAGCTAGTGTTCCCTCTCCTGGCGAGACACGTTATATAGATAAAACGGCAGCCACGAGCTAGTGTTCCCTCTCCTGGCGAGACACATTATATAGATAAAACGGCAGCCACGAGCTAGTGTTCCCTCTCGACGAGACACATTATATAGATAAAACGGCAGCCACGAGCTAGTGTTCCCTCTCCTGGCGAGACACATTATATAGATAAAACGGCAGCACGAGCTAGTGTTCCCTCTCCTGGCGAGACATATTATATATAAAACGGCAGCCACGAGCTAGTGTTCCCTCTCCTGGCGAGACACATTATATATAAAACGGCAGCCACGAGCTAGTGTTCCCTCTCCTGGCGAGACACATTATATATAAAACGGCAGCCACGAGCTAGTGTTCCCTCTCCTGGCGAGACACGTTATATAGATAAAACGGCAGCCACGAGCTAGTGTTCCCTCTCCTGGCGAGACACATTATATAGATGTTGTGAAAGCTGCATGGATCGCCATTGCTATTCCAATGTCAAAGTACTGACAAGTAGCTGAAGCACATCAAAGCGAACACCAAGCAACACAATAGTTGGGAGGAAGAGGACAGAAGGGTGAGATTGCCCAGGTGAGGTCATGGCGGCTAGTTTAGCAGCATACCCTCCAACTATGGTGGGATTGATGTATCAGGCTACAGTAATTGGATCAGACACGCTAGGACCACAATGCAAAACAGCGCATCACGGCTTACCATGGCATGAGGATTGGCAGTACGGGGTGGTCGACAGAACCGGATATTTCGGCTGTTACACCATTCGTTTCGCGCCTGGTTTCTGAATGTTCATTTAATTGCATCACACCGTTGGCAGGTATTATGGATGCTCACGACTTAAATTCATCATTCCGTCAAAACAATATTGCGTGCTAAATAACCTATTCTAGGATACATAATGAGGGTGTAGAAAAAGTTAGTATGCACTTTCGCTCTGGATCTTGCAGTCAGGCGTTTCAATTATATGTGTTGAAGTATATTTCACGATACAGTATTCATTCCTGCATCCCATTTGCATATATTACGATTTTTCAAAGCAAACAGCCACTGAGAAGTCAGCTATGTATTCCCTCCATCGATCTTAAGTAAACGACGGTATGAAGAGTACCCTACTAAGCTTGTGCTGAAGAACAGAACCCTTGCAGTCTCGTTCTTAAAAAAATGTTTGCATCCTACTTTCGGTCTCATGCAGTGTATTTTTTATTTAACACTCGACAGCAAGATTTCCTTCCCAGCACCACTCAGTAGTATACGTTCGCGAACTTGTTGTACAGTTGCCTGATGTTTAGCCTGGAATGGCCAATCAATATGACGAAATCCTAATCTGGAGGAAATATGAGCAAATGTTTACTGCAATTACGCCTAATTAGTGGCATGACATTGTCCCAGCCGTGGATGCAGAAACCAGTCTAAAGCTGGGGCGAAAGCATTGTCGTATTGATGCTGGCCATACAATGTCGCCAGGCTGTTGCTAAAGCTTACGAAGTTCGTAGCTGTACCACCTTTACGGATTTATCGGGGCTGCTTCGTCACATAGCTTTCAGCAGCTTGTTGACGTCATTAGATCTCCTGCACAAGTGCGCACAATAAAGCAACTCGTACATGACAGAGCTGGTGAGGACTGGCATCTGTATTGCCATACCTTCTTCACGGGCATCTCCTTGTGTAATAATGGCTCAGTGGTCTGGAATTGGCTGGTATCTGTACTGCTATGCCTTCTCCATGGGTACCCCCTTCTGTCGTAGTGGCTCAGTGGTCTGGAAGAGGCACTTAACTATTATATTTTTCCGATTGATTGATTGACGAATTCACTGTTGAAGTTTAGCAGCGTTGCAAATAGCGACTGATGGCCTGGTGTATGATATAGTAAATTTGTATAGTTTTTTTTGGAGGGGATGAAATTAGTATGTGGGCTATCGGTAAATCGTAGTTATATACCACAATGTCACGAAGCGAGTCCTCCATGGAACGCCCGACAGTAAAAGGTGTGACAAGACGATGTTTTGTGCGCGCGTGCGCAAAAGTCTCCATCGGGCAAACAGCGAGCCAACAGGCTGTGAGACGGAGGAAGGCTTTCGAGTCCGCTATGGACATCGCACGCCTGGCTGGGCAGGCGTTTTGCAGTATCATCGTTGCGTTGGTCCTTTGTTTATCACCATTATTAGATTTAAGTGTGTGCCAGTAAATCTTCGCATGCCAGCATGTTTTCAGAGTCTGACAGCTTTGCGGCCTGGTTAATAGCGTCGAATGCACGCAGCCCGGACCGCTGGCCATTTAGCAGGCCGCAGATATTTGCTGATGCCCAGCTGATAAACCGCTGAATAATTCATAGTGGTGGCACCACTACACTGGAGACATGCACCACTGTAGTGGAGACGTGCACCACTGTAGTGGAGACGTGCACCACTGGGCCGCAGATATTTGCTGATGCCCAGCTGATAAACCGCTGAATAATTCATAGTGGTGGCACCACTACACTGGAGACGTGCACCACTGTAGTGGAGACGTGCACCACTGGGCAGATTTCTATGCCCAGCTATAAACGATATTATTGGCAACTACTGAGACGTGCACCACTGTAGTGGAGACGTGCACCCACCACTGTAGTGGAGACGTGCACCACTGTAGTGGAGACGTGCACCACTGTAGTGGATACGTGCACCACTGTAGTGAAGACGTACACCACTGTAGTCGAGACGTACACCACTGTAGTGTAGACGTGCACCACTGTAGTGGAGACGTGCACCACTGTAGTGGAGACGTGCACCACTGTAGTGGAGACGTGTACCACTGTAGTGTAGACGTGCACCACTGCAGTGGAGACGTGCACCACTGTAGTGGAGACGTGCACCACTGTAGTGAAGACGTGCACCACTGTAGTGGAGACGTGTACCACTGTAGTGGAGACGTGCACCACTGTAGTGGAGACGTGTACCACTACACTGGAGACATGCACCACTGTAGTGGAGACGTGCACCACTGCAGTAGAGACGTGCACCACTGTAGTGGAGACGTGCACCACTGTAGTGAAGACGTGCACCACTGTAGTGGAGACGTGCACCACTGTAGTGGAGACGTGCACCACTGTAGTGGAGACGTGCACCACTGCAGTGGAGACGTGCACCACTGCAGTGGAGACGTGCTTCAAAGGAGAGTTCTGAGGACGCTAATGTGATCACTTCGGCTGAGTTCGGCATGCGCTTATGCTTCGTATGGTCACTTGAGCGGCACCAGGAAACCCATCGCGCGGACACGAATTTGATACGTGCTAAAACTGGGAGAATGGTCGATGAAATCGTCTCATTAGTGGCAATACAGCTTTTGCCCTGCATCAGTCGGTGGGAGAAGCACGTTTCGTTGCCCCCCCCCCTCATTTTTTTCTCGATATGGCCGCCGATATGGCCGCCGATATAGCCGCCGAATGTGTAGGTCAATCGCACTCACATGGTGCACACCTGCTGACATGGGGCGCACCTGCTGACATGGGGCACACCTGCTGCCCTGGGGCACACCTGCTGACCTGGGGCACACCTGCTGACATGGGGCACACCTGCTGACATGGGGCACACCTGCTGACATGGGGCACACCTGCTGACATGGGGCACACCTGCTGACATGGGGCACACCTGCTGCCCTGGGGCACACCTGCTGACATGGGGCACACCTGCTGACATGGGGCACACCTGCTGACATGGGGCACACCTGCTGACATGGGGCACACCTGCTGACCTGGGGCACACCTGCTGCCCCACCTGCTGACATGGGGCACACCTGCTGACATGGTGCACACCTGCTGACATGGGGCACACCTGCTGACATGGGGCACACCTGCTGCCCTGGGGCACACCTGCTGACATGGGGCACACCTGCTGACATGGGGCACACCTGCTGACATGGGGCACACCTGCTGACATGGGGCACACCTGCTGACATGGGGCACACCTGCTGACATGGGGCACACCTGCTGCCCTGGGGCACACCTGCTGACCTGGGGCACACCTGCTGACATGGGGCACACCTGCTGCCCTGGGGCACACCTGCTGACATGGGGCACACCTGCTGCCCTGGGGCACACCTGCTGACATGGGGCACACCTGCTGACATGGGGCACACCTGCTGACATGGGGCACACCTGCTGACATGGGGCACACCTGCTGCCCTGGTGCACACCTGCTGACCTGGGGCACACCTGCTGACATGGGGCACACCTGCTGACCTGGGGCACACCTGCTGACATGGGGCACACCTGCTGCCCTGGGGCACACCTGCTGACATGGGGCACACCTGCTGACATGGGGCACACCTGCTGACATGGGGCACACCTGCTGACATGGGGCACACCTGCTGACATGGGGCACACCTGCTGACCTGGGGCACACCTGCTGACATGGGGCACACCTGCTGCCCTGGGGCACACCTGCTGACATGGGGCGCACCTGCTGACATGGGGCACACCTGCTGCCCTGGGGCACACCTGCTGACCTGGGGCACACCTGCTGACATGGGGCACACCTGCTGACCTGGGGCACACCTGCTGACATGGGGCACACCTGCTGACATGGGGCACACCTGCTGCCCTGGGGCACACCTGCTGACAATAGAAGAGTGCATCTTTTGGTGCTCAAATGTTTGCATGGGAGTCTAGGGTCACCGAGTTAGGCGAGTTCAAGGTCAGGTGACCGTCTTCGAAATGTGCCATTTTAAGATTTTATGGATCCTTTACTAAGAGCTGTAAAAAAAATTGGTTTCAACAAAAAATAAAAATATAGCTCAGGTGATATCAGGTCAGGTTATGAGGTCACATCAAGGTCCAAAGTAAGTTTTGATCCATGCTTAGAGTGTCCAACCTAACAATCATAGCTAAAGAATCAGCTATTGCTGGTAGAGTACATTTGTGAGTGCCGATAGGCTGTACCGGAAAATATCATTGGCCAGTATTCGAAAACCGGCCAAAATAAACCTACCAGTCCACGACACCCCGACTCCACGCGTCCACGCGTCGTCGAAGACCACGCTTGTCGTCGTCGAAGACCTGATCTAACCCAAAAGGTGGAACTCCCGCCGATTGTTGTGGCCCAGTGCGAAGCTCTCCCACCCAGGGTCGTTCCTCAGTCCACAGAACTCCCGCCGATAGTTGTGGCCCAGTGTGAAGCTCTCGCTGTAGAGTGGGAGAAGTTGCTTCACTGGGGTGGCCACGTTGCATTTTTTAGTTCGAGCGGCGAGGTCACCAGGAGCATGCACAGTTGGCGCTTGTCTGGGATTCAGTCCGGAACTCAGGATTCTTGTGAGATTAGCCTCGGGGCGTTTGCTGTACGTGAAATGTGAGGGGGTTTGTAGGACGCGGCTGGGGTGGGAGATTGGTGTGGGATGAGTGCAGCTCGGTGTGAAAGAGTTTGTAGAACGCTGCTGGGATTGGAGATTGGTGTGGGACGAGTGCAGCTCGGTGTGAAAGAGTTTGTAGGACGCTCTTGGGACGGCAGTTTTGTGTGGAACGAGAGCGAAAACTGAAGTGGAAATATTGGGTAGAGAGCGTGGAAAGATGGAAAGCATATGGATGTCAAATTAAGACTGAAGATTCAGGATATGGAAGGATGGAAAGCGTAGGGTCGGACATAGGGTCGGGACTGGAGGTTCAGTGTGTGGAAGTGGGGCTTGTCAGCCGATAGAAGCTACGCTCGTTACAATTCGCTCATCCTAGTTCGCTAGGATACATATTTTACAGAGAACACATATTTTATAATGATTGTTGCCTTTACATTCTTCGAGTCATATCTTTTTCGAATTCGACTTCTCGCTTTTGAAGTATAATGACTAATGGATAGCAGTGGCGGATCCAGGGGGCAAAGGGACATGCCCACTAAGAGGCCGATTTGTATCGACTTTTCGAACTAAAATGGTATTTTCTCGAAGTCTACGAACATTTCATGATATATATATATATATATATATATATGTATAAATATATTTATATATTGTCTTCACCAGACCAGACGGGTGTTAGCGGTTCAAATCGGACGGATTTTTCGAAATCTGGAGCATCTGTTTAATTTGCTCCCCTCCTCCAAGCCAGGCTTCTGGATCCGCCCATGTGCTACGAATGCATGCTCGGTTCTTTCGGTTATTGGGCTTCGGATTTATCGTTGTCATAATCGTGTTCTTCATATTTGGTTTGCAACCTACTGATGCTATTGTTCACATTATATGTTTCGCATTGTAACGTTCGTAAGGTGGCGTACGTTTTCCATTGGATATTCGATAGGTGGGCATGTAATGGAAGGCTCATGAGTAGCTTCGTTACATTCTTGAGCTAAACATTCCATAGTATTTCCATTTTTAGCATGGTTAAGCAGAAAAGTCATCAATTTCCTCAAGCTTACGATTCATTATGACAGTACAAGAACCCCTTCTCAATACTACCAAATAGCAAATCGTCAACATCGGAGGGCAATACATAGCTTTAAATTAGGGTACAGGTAAGAAACCGACGGCATGATCAAACAAAAACGTATCAGACAGGAATGCAGAACTGTTGAATGCTGACCTCGTGTCACAGCTGCAGTCAGCTGACCTCAGGTCAGTCAGCTGACCTCAGGTCCCAGCTGCAGTCAGCTGACCGGTGCGTGATTATCGCGTGATCTGAGATTATTCAGAAGTTGATTAGCTCGTGCAATACACTATGGGTGTATTTGATGGTAGTAGGCACTTCTGGTGTGTGGCTGCACTGGATTGGCGCATTTGTCAATTGGTCAATTGGTTGGCGCATTTGATTGGCGCATTTGCAGAACTGAGGGACTAATGAAAATAGCCCTTCATTTGCCCACCAGTGCATTGATAGCATTGGATGTTTCTAAATTATGGTGGAATTTGTTCCAGGCGGTCATCCAGGGAAATTTCGAGGTTTATGCACCTGAGGTGTTTACTTTGTAATGAAACCGTTGCAGACTAAATTAATCCACTAATGTCTTGGATCGTTCGTCGACTTCGCCACAATAAAAAATAAACCTACATACGCCCTGAATGTCAAAGTGCAAAAAGTGTTAAATGCGATTAAAAACAAAGTCGTGATTATTAAATACTGTGCTTTGCATTCAGAACTGTTGAGAACATTGTCTTGTCAAACAACTCACCTTGAGTTCACATTATAATTGAAAGTTAACTTGTTAACAAATCAACGTTCAATAATAGTCGCAATTGCTACCAAGTTGAGGATTGCAACGAAAACAAAGTTCCGGGTTGAGCGTCTGCTCCAGTTGTCCGACTACTGAACAGTTACCTGCAGGCGCGTACATCATTGCACATGCATTATGGAAAGCTTTACACCTGGATCGGTAACACTCCGTTTGTCAGAGTCAGACCCAGACGTGGCTCAGCTCCTCAGGCTCAGACCCATACACTGGCGGATCCAGGGGGAGCCATTCCGGCCATGGCCCCCCAAGTGCTTCAAAGGGGGGGGGGGAGCATAGTGTCTTTGCCCCCCCCCAAACCAACAAAAGTAAACTGAATTAAAATGCAGTAACCTTTGCTGAGGTAAAAAAAATAGCGTTCCGGGTGAAATAATCTCCAATTTTACAGGTATTTTGTTATAATTGTTTGGAAGCACAATATGGTAGCATAGTAGATTCTGACACATCGAGGGTTCTATGCTGTTGAAGTTCTGCTTACAGCAAGAGATGACGAAATCAGCAGTTTCATTATTCCTTCGTCAGATAGGTTCATGAAGTTTGTTTAGCCAGTAACGGGCAAGCGGACCCAGTGAGCCAGATTTCGAAAGCGGAATTTGAACAGGATGTTTTGTGCGAGTGACCAGTTGAGCCCAGTTGAGCAGCATGTTTCGTACGTTGGTGTTGGGGTTGCTAAGATGAAGAGACAGCCTACATTGACTGATCTTTTCAAGAAGAATAGCAAGAGGAGGTATGTATTTACACTGGCGGAACCAGGGAGGGGCCATTCCGGCCATGGCCCCCCGAAGCGCTTAAAAGGGGGGCCATAGTGTCTTTTGGCCCCCGAAACCAACAGAAGTCAACTAAATTAAAATGCAGGAACCTTTGCCGAGGTTAAAAAATAGCGTCTGGATGAAAGAATCTCCAATTTTAAAGGTTTAAAAAAACATAATTGTTTGGAAGCCAGTATGGTAGCATAGTAGATTCTAACACACATCGAGGGTTCCATGCTCTAAGTTCTGCTTACAGCAAGAGTTGACAAAATCGGATCCGCCAGTGTGTACACGTGCATAAACTTTGACGTGGTACAAGACGTTGAACGAGAATGTGAACGTTTTGGTAAACAAGAACAAAAATCCGGTAACATAGAAACGGTGGAGGTAGGCTGGGGCCCCTACACAGGAAATTATGTTGTCAATTTTTTTTTCTTCAGATGGGCCCCTTTGCCAAATAGTGGTCGAAATCCGGTGCTTTTAACCAAAAATAGCGGGAGAAGGGGCACCCTCCAAATCCGTTCGACCCCTCCCCTGATGTAATTCCTAGGTACGCCACTGGGGGAGGGGGAGGGGAGGGGTTGACGCCGAAAACCGAAAGTTGCCCCCTCCCCCAAAACGGTGGGCTAGATCCGCCAGTGGACCCATACGTGGCTCAGCTTTCCCAGACTCAGACCCATACGTAGCTCAGCTTCCTCAGATGAAGACCCAGATGTGGTTCAGCTTCCCCAAACTCAGCTCCAGACGTTACTCAGCTTCCTGAGATCCAGACGTGGCCCAACTTCCTCTGACTCATACGTGGCTCAGCTTCCTCAGAATCGGACCCAGATATGGCCAACTTCCTCATACTAGGATCCAGATATGGTTCAGCTTCCTCAGGATCAGACCATACGTGGCTCAGCTTCCCCTTATGGACGGACGATGTGGGCGAACGGTGACAGCAGAACTGGAATAGTCGTGTTAATAGTCGTGCTGCTCGAGTTTGCATGACCGCCGGAAAATTCCGTCAGCAAAGGGACTTTGGCTTCTCACTGCCATCATTAGTATGCGTTGTAGATTCCTTTTCACTATATTAGACACACGAAGCGCTATCACTGCGTAGTCCAATTTGCGTGAACTGCTCTTAAGTGCTCTGCTTGTGATTTATGGTTTGGCTGAAACAGATCTAAAACGCTTGCAGCTGCTGGAATGATCGTAATCACTGATTTATGTAATAGCATCCGGCCATTGTAGTAACCTGTTATTGCACCAATGGATCCAGCCGTACTCCTTGGCCGGCCACTGGTCACAGGGAGCTTATATTCCGACATCAGATGCCTTCTTGGATTTCGGTTCCCAGACATACATGGAAAGTGTAATATGTGCCGCAGACCCACCCGGGCGTGGTTCTCAACACATGTGCCGCAGACCCACCCGAGCGTGGTTCTCAGCACATGCGCCGCAGACTCACCCGGCCGTGGTTCTCAACACATGTGCCGCAGACTCACCCGGGCGTGGTTCTCAACACATGTGCCGCAGACGCACCTGGGCGTGGTTCTCAACACATGTGCCGCAGACTCACCTGGACATGGTTCTCAACACATGTGCCGCAGACCCACCCGAGCGTGGTTCTCAGCACATGCGCCGCAGACTCACCCGGCCGTGGTTCTCAACACATGTGCCGCAGACTCACCCGGGCGTGGTTCTCAACACATGTGTCGCAGATTCACCCGGGCGTGGTTCTCAATACATGTGCCACAGACTTCTGCGCTGCTTTCGCATCATCACTTTCATTGGATGCTCGGTGTGTTAAGGATGTTTGTTGGCAACCTCAACCGGGAAGTATTTTAGTGCTGAAGCCAGCTTATTTTTCCTCCATCACGCCTAATGCGGTGGGCTGCTGACTAACCAAACATCCTCACCAGAGCACTACCAGATCACTACTAGAGCACTACCATAGCACTACCAGATGAGTTCCGAACACTCAGCTAGTCATTATCGAAGACTGATCGGTGGCCCGGCCGTTGACGCCTGTGACCTTGACCTCCTCTACCGGATGCTGTGAAAAGGCTGCTAATGCTGAAAGCTACTTGGGAGTCTGCCACATTTCCAGCATGTTACGATGTTCCGGCCACTAGCCAGGATACTTCTGACACTTTCCTGGTGTATTTCCGGCGCAAAGCTGATTCTGTTCCGATGCTTCTTCTTGCCATTTCGAGAGAAAGAATGAGAGAGAGACAGAGAGAGAGAGAGAGAGAGAGAGAGAGAGAGAGAGAGAGAGAGAGAGAGAGAGAGAGAGAGAGAGAGAAAGAGAGAAAGAGAGAGTGAGAGAGAGAGAGAGAGAGGGAGAGAAAGAGAGAGGGAGAGAGAAGGGTGGGATGCTCATCCTTTCATCCCGATATCACACTTAACCCCCGGACTTTATAAGAATATTGGACTCTCTAAATATTTTTGGCAACGACCACAGACAATAACTACACCCATGTTGATATTCAATTTCTTCTTTCTCGATGTTTCCCGTTTATTCACACACATTCTATTATTTTCTCTCACATACCATAAATGGTAGCCAGATGTGGAACAATCAGCACCGCACTGGGGCACTCAGTGCAGCACTGCACTGAGGCCTCCAGCACCGTGCTGGAGCATTCAGAATTGAACTGGGTACCACCAACACTGCACTGGAACCACCAACACTGTACTGGAACCACCAGCACTGTACTGGGACCACCAGCACTGCACTGGGACCACCAACACTGCACTGGAACCACCAGCACTGTACTGGGACCACCAGCACTGCACTGGGACCACCAGCACTGTACTGGGACCACCGACACTGCACTGGGACCACCAACACTGCACTGGAACCACCAACACTGTACTGGGACCACCAACACTGCACTGGAACCACCAACACTGCAATGGGACCACCAGTACTGTACTGGGACCACCAACACTGCAATGGGACCACCAGTACTGTACTGGGCCACTAACACTGCACTGGTCCTCCAGCAATGTACTGGGCCACCAACACTGTACTGGGACCACCAGCACTGCACTGGGACCACCAGCACTGTACTGGGACCACCGACACTGCACTGGGACCACCAACACTGCACTGGAACCACCAACACTGTACTGGGACCACCAACACTGCACTGGAACCACCAACACTGCAATGGGACCACCAGTACTGTACTGGGACCACCAACACTGCAATGGGACCACCAGTACTGTACTGGGCCACTAACACTGCACTGGGCCTCCAGCAATGTACTGGGCCACCAACACTGTGCTGGGGCCTCCAGCATTGTACTGTGGCCTCCAGCACTGTGTTGGTGGCTCCATTTCACCCCGATTCATCTTCATCCGTTGTTTTATCGTTTCAGATATTATCGCCACGATTCCCATGAAGTTGCGGTATTTACGGTCCATTCAAGTAACTGTTGGATGTGCGAATCATCAGCACAGCCACTTAAGTGGCATGACATTCCATTATAAAATGTTAATATCGCCCATCAAACTTCATGACGCCCATTAAGGATGTAATAAATCACGATTGACCGTTCGGGACGGAACTAGACTGCTGTTAATTTGCATAAGCGCACTCCAATCAGCAGCTAGGGAGGAGGAACCAAGCCATTGGGCAGCCTTGCTGTTCATTAGCTTACATCGCTCGTCCTATCAGCTCATTCACTGCAAGCCCTACTAGCGCCATCTAGGCCTCAGTTAGCCTGGCCGTCGCCTGGAGCTTATCGGATTATGGCATCCGTCACATCTGCCCGCTTGTCACATCCGTCATAGCCGACTTCCCGTCACATCCGTCACATCTGCCCGCCTGTCACATCCGTCACAGCCGACTTCCCGTCACATCCGTCACATCTGCCTATCTGTCACGTCCGTCACACCTGCCTGTCCGTAACATTCGTCACACCTGCCTGTCCGTAACATTCGTCACATCTCCCTGTCCGTAACATTCGTCACATCTCCCTGTCCGTAACATTCGTCACATCTCCCTGTCCGTAACATTCGTCACATCTCCCTGTCCGTAACATCCGTCACACCTGCCTGTCCGTAACATCCATCACATCTCCCTGCCCGTAGCATCCGTCACATCTGCCTGTCCGTAACATTCGTCACACCTGCCTGTCCGTAACATTCGTCACATCTCCCTGTCGGTAACATTCGTCACATCTCCCTGTCCGTAATATCCGTCACACCTGCCTGTCCGTAACATCCGTCACACCTCCCTGTCCGTAACATCCGTCACACCTCCCTGTCCGTAACATTCGTCACATCTCCCTGTCCGTAACATTCGTCACACCTGCCTGTCCGTAAAATTCGTTACACCTCCCTGTCCGTAACATCCGTCACATCTCCCTGTCCGTAACATCCGTCACATCTGCCTGTCCGTAACATCCGTCACACCTCCCTGTCCGTAACATCCGTCACACCTCCCTGTCCGTAACATCCGTCACACCTCCCTGTGCGTAACATCCGTCACATCTCCCTGTCCGTAACATTCGTCACATCTCCTTGTCCCTAACATTCGTCACATCTCCCTGTCCGTAACATTCGTCACACCTCCCTGTCCGTAGCATCCGTCACACCTGCCTGTCCGTAACATCCGTCACATCTGCCTAGCTGTCACACCCCACTGCCTCTTCATACCTCCAACAACGACGAGATGATCTCTTGCAAGCTGACCACCAAGTTCGTCTTCCTCGGCCGCCACTCGGTCTTCCTAGCCTCTGAGCAGCTGGCGTTACATGCTGCGGGTGTCGGGCACTCGGGCCGGCGCGGTGGCGGGAATCGCAAAAGAGTGCTCTGATCTCCCACCAGTTCCCGGCTCCAGGTTCATTCTGTGGGAGTGTCTTGCCAGGCGCACTCACCGGCCAGAACCGCTCATCACATGCCACTGCTGCGTTCATCGGGCACACCGTCGCAGCTCGTGTTGACGTATGGCCAGCCCTCTGTTTCAGCCAGCTGAGTGTGGCTTCTCATTGTCGTGGACTGGCCCTCACTCTCAGTTGTCACACATGGTGGGAGTTCCGCCATCCACAAATCACTTCCAGCACACCCGAAGGTCGTTTCATATGGCAGCCAGGTTTGTGAGGTCGGATGACGCTAGCCGGATGCCGCACGAGCCACACAACATTGAAACTCACGTTCCATAGCGATCCTGCCTATCATAGTCCAAATTTGCTTGGTTCACCGACACCTGAAGTAGCCCTCCGCTGCGTAGCGTTACTCTGGTGAAGCAGGTGACTCGTACTATGACCATAGTTGTCGACGCGCCCTAAAGCCCAAATAACTAACTAACTAACGGATTATCGTTTCAAAAGCGCGTGGTGCTCGCGTAGATTCCGAGATATATATATATATATAAATATATATATATATTATGTATATTTATATATATATAAAACATATATATATATATATATATATATATATATATATATATATATATATATATATATATATATGTGTGTGTGTGTGTGTGTGTGTGTGTGTGTGTGTAGGTGTATTTGCGACAGATCCGTCGCAGAGCATGCCGCCATCTTAGTCTGTTGCCATCTGTTGCTCTCGTTCAGCATCTGCAACGACGTCCTGGATATCCAAACTCCAGCAGCATAAAATAACGCCATGGTTTGACCAGGAGATAAAGAAGTTTTTACTTTCTAAATTGAGTCCGTGGATGGTGGTGCCACTCAATTACTTTGGCACGACACACACAATAAGAATGTCATCTCCATACTGTAAATGACTTGCACGTATCTGTCTGGCTCAGCGACGACTGTCTCCTGAATCCCTCGTTCCCCAAATGACTTTTGTTCCCGTCTGAGCGACGTCTGCCCCCATAAGAGTGAAGGCTGCCCAAGTGAGAGCGACGTCTGCCTTCGTCTGACCGACGTCTGCCCCGGTGAGAGTGACGTCTGCTCCCATCGGAGCGACGTCTTCCCTCATGAGAGCTACTCTGCCCCCATAAGAGATAAATCTGCCCCATGTGAGCGACGTCGGCTCCTGTCAAAGCGACGTCTGTGCCCAAAAGAGCGAGGCCAGCCCCCGCCTGGACGCCGTATACCTCCGTCTGACCGACGTCTGTCCCCATGAGAGCGACGTCTGCCCCCATGAGAGGGACGTCTTTCCACATCTGACCGACGTCTGTCCCCGTCTGACCGACGTCTGCCCCCACGAGAGCGACGTCTGCCCCCATGAGAGGGACGTCTTTCCACATCTGACCGACGTCTGTCCCCGTCTGACCGACGTCTGCCCCCACGAGAGCGACGTCTGCCCCCACGAGAGCGACGTCTGCCTCCGTCTGACCGACGTCTGCCTCCATAAGAGGGATGTCTGCGCCGACCGCAGTCGGCCACACTAATTGTCTCGTGTGTGCATCAATAAACCAGCCGAATTGTGCGCTCACCAGTCGAGGAATAGATTAGCCGGCGACCGTGACGTCATCGTTGGCAACGTGTGTCGCCCGCAGCCGGGGGAGGTTCTCAAATTAGGCAGGCACGTTAAGCTTGGAAACTGAAGAAAGAAATCGAGTATGTCGACAGGCAAAGACCAGGGAATGTGATGCCACGAGTCGTTACGTGTGGCACACGGTGCTTCGAATGCCTCAGAGCAAGGCTTTTATCGCTTGCACCTGCCTTTATCCGTATTAATTACTGAACTCTGGTTTATGTGTGCCAAACCAGCACCGGGGGATGTTCTATGATGCTTTAATCATTATATTTCGAAGACGAGCGATCCAGTGCACAACACAACAGTCTGCAGATAACCAAAAAAGACACAACAATAAGTAGCTTAAGCATAGCAATGACTGAGGGTCCGGTGGATTCAGATCAGCACTGCTAGCCGATGACATCATTTATCCTTCTCCGCCTCCCCTCCCCCCCTCCTGCAGCGGAACGTTTCATGCAACTCAAGACTTGAGGGACTTCAGGGACGTACACACTGCACACTGGCCCGAAGGACTAGAGGGACGTACGCACTACACGCTGGCCCGGAACACTAGATGGACGAAGGCACTACACGCTGGCCCGAAGGACTAGAGGGACGTACGCACTACACATTAGCCCGAAGGACTAGAGGGATGTACACACTACATACTGACCTGAAGGACTAGGGGGGACGTACACACTACACACTGGGCCGGAGGACTAGAGGGACGTACACACTACACATTGGGTCGGAGGACTAGAGGGACGTACACAATATACATTGGGCCGGAGGACTAGAGGGACGTACACACTACACACTGGGCCTGGAGTACTGGAGGAACGTACACACTACCCACTGGGCCGAAGTACTGGAGGTACGTACACACTACCCACTGGGCCGGCCTAGCCCGGAGTACTGGAGGGACGTAAATGCTACCAACTGGGCCGGCATGGACCGGAGTACTGGAGGGACGTACACACTGCCAACTGGGCCTGGAGTACTGGAGGTACGTACACACTACCCACTGGGCCGGCCTAGCCCGGAGTACTGGAGGGACGTACACACTGCCAACTGGGCCGGCCTGGCCGGGGCGGTCCCGGCCAGGGTCGACGGTCGGCCGGTCGCCTCGTGTCGCGCCGCCGTCGGTGCCGACGGACGTCGACGCCGACGGGGCGTGGAGGCCGGCCGGGAATGGCTGTCGCGCCCTGCAGACACACCTAATCCCCGGCTAATGCACCGGCGGCGCGGCTCCAGCCGCATCAAATCGTGCCGGCGGCGGCGGCAGCCCACGCCGCCGCTCGTACGCCGCTCGGACACCGCCTGGACGATGCTCGGACACCGCCCAGACGCCGCTCGTACGCCGCTCGGACACCGCCTGGACGATGCTCGGACACCGCCTGGACGATGCTCGGACACCGCCCAGACGCCGCTCGTACGCCGCTCGGACACCGCCTGGACGATGCTCGGACACCGCCTGGACGATGCTCGGACACCGCCCAGACGCCGCTCGGACGCCGCTCGGACGCCGCTCGGACGCCGCTCGGACGTCGCCCGGACGCTTCTCGGACGCCGCTGGGACACCGCTCGGACATCTCGATCAATGTGCGAACTGGCGGATCAAGGAGTATGCTGGTGGGTCAAAACATAATTACTCATCGGGGTGTGGAATTTGAAGACAAAGTTCCAATTGTATGATCTCCTCGGATTTCATTGGCATCGATCTTAATACGGGTACCTATGATACTTATTATGATATGATTCGTTAAAAAATATGGTGTCTTGGCGAAATGTTCCTAGAAGACCTATGCCATTTTTCTCTTTTTTATCGACCACTGTGAGGGACACGGTCAGAATGCTGCTCGTCCTCTTACCCTCGTCCATCGTCCCTCGATCCGTGAGTGAATGCGAATTTCTGGGGCTTATGATACATGCAGGACCTGAAATGTCGCATGCTTTGCCAGCATACTTGGCGAATGGTTTCGTTTGGAAAAAGTCTGGTTCGCAAACGCATGCGGATCTTACGCATGTCTAATATGTGGTCATGAGCATGTCATGCGCATAAGAGACACGACCACGACTGGAGGGACACAGCCTTCATCTGGCATGTCAGAGCAGACCATGCCCTTCACCTCTACCGTTGGGAGCTGCACCAGACTGTCCGGTCATCGGCTTTTCAATAGACCACCATGGTCAAACACCGTGGTGACGTGTGACATGAAGTGGGCAGTGTTCTACCACTGTATGTGTTGGATTTTATGGTGCAGCAGCTGCTGTTGCTATATCGTGCCCGTTATCCATCCAGGCGTCTCTTATCTCCTTAAAATTTGATCAGAAAACCCTGCCACCACCACTCGTTATCTCGTCGCGATGGAGAATACCAGTTCCAGCACCACCCGCTTTCGTTTCGTCACGTAGGACCAAATCATAGCCCGGAAATACCAATACGTGATCTGTCCAATACATGATCATAGAGCCAAGTCTTCGATATGCAGGCTACGTCCATAGTCGTAAAGAAGTCCGGCGATTTCATTCAGTTTTGGAATCGATGAGCACATGTTGATATGTGCGAATCCTAGATGTACCCTACTGGTGTTTTTGACTCTGCCGAGTAGTCGATACTTTACGGTAGTTAACTGTCTTGGCCTGGGGTTTTGACGCTCGTTACTTACACTGTGGTACACTATAGTTTCGATATTGCATTATGTTGAGCGTTATCAAGGGTGTTTGGTTAGTTCCGTAAGTATCTGATTATTGTTCAATACATCTCGATTCGTGTGTGTGTTTTTTTGCTTGGTTCTTTGCGAGCTGACTTCTGTTTAGGAGGGGATTGGTAGGGGATAGGAGGGGATTGGCCGTAGGCTCGTCACGTTTGAGAACACAAAATTATTGCCGACTGCTTTTTGTCAGAATCTGAAGCCCTGCGACGAATACCTGTTTTGACATCCTTCCTGGAATCTCAGAAATGTGTGGTGCAGCTTGAGAATCGCTCTGACGAATTATACTCTGCAATATTGATGGATCATTGCATGCTGGTTCAATAGTACAGATCAATAGCATGCGCTACTTTTTCCAAACAAGGTTGGAGTCTCGAAGAGCCTTCGCGATAAGCTTCCACTGCTCTGAGGCGTGCTGGGCGCTGGCCGGGCGTGTCAGTACAGTTTCGGCAAGGTAAATGCTGTTTACAGCTTTTCTGTCAAGGTGAAACATATTTGGTTACATGATGAAACCATTCTAACCCACTTTAAGTGGATGCTGGAAAGCCATGCTGGTACGCATTAAGTTAAATAGGTGCAAAACAACGCACTATGTAGATAAGTAAAACGTCGCAAAATGTAGGGGTTAAGTGTTGCAAGGGGTAGCAGGGTAGGGATTAAGCATTACAAGGCATAACAGTGTAGGGATTGAGCATTATACGAGGTAGCTGGTTAGGGATTAAGCATTGTAAGGGGTAGCAGGGTAGGGATTAAGCATTACAAGGGGTAGCTGGGTAGGGATTAAGCATTACAAGGGGTAGCAGAGTAGGGTTAAGCAGCCTCATCGAAGGAGGAACGCAGATCATGCGTCCCACCTATGTACGGGTAAAACACGCTGGTCTTTTCATTATCTAGATTTCCACCAGGCGCTGAATCTTGATACAATAGCCCTCTTGGAAACCGTCCGGTGCACCCATGTTCCGGCTCGTGGCTGGTGTTTCGCTTCAGTGCACTACAGACAGTATTAGCCGGCTACAAAACGCTTCACGCCCCGTCAATCCAACCACCACGAGCAATGCAGAAATCAATACCGAAATCGATTATGCAAATCGTCTGCTGTATGGGCGCTCGGCGCACGCCCCATGCTACGGCGTCCACGTCGCAGCCAGCACGCTGGATGGGTGGCGAGATGACCAGGTGATCAGTGACGAGATGATCAGGTGACCAGGTGACGAGGTGACCAGGTGACGAGGTGACCAGGTGACCAGGTGACCAGGTGACCAGGAGACCAGGAGACCAGGAGACCAGCGACTGGTGCTTACAGAAGATGACGGCGGGAGAACCACGGCTGGTACACCGACGGTACCGCCGGCAATATCTCTGGCAGTATCACCAGCAGTACTTACAGCAGTACCTCCAGCAGTACCGCCGGCAATGCATCCAGCGGTATCTCCAGCAGTAAATCCAGCAGTACCGCTGGCAGTACCTCCAGCGATATCTTAAGCAGTATATCCAGTAGTACCGCTGGCAGTACCTCCAGCGGTATCCCCAGCAGTACCTCCAGCGGTATCGCTGGCAGTACCTGCAGCAGTATCTTCAGCAGTACCTCCAGCAGTACCGCCGGCAGTACCTCCAGCAGTACCGCTGGCAGTACCTCCAGCGGTATCTCCAGCAGTACCTCCAGCAGTACCGCCGGCAGTCCCGCGCGGAAGAGCTGTCGGTCGCCCGTGGTAGCTGGGCACAATCCCGGCGCTCCGTTCACCTCTGCTCCTCATTTGCATAGGCCAGCACGCGGCCGGCTGGGGAAGGGTGCGATGCCGCTGGCGCGCGGCTCCCACCGGCATACAACCCCTGCAGGGGAGCGCCGCGACAGGCCAAAACCAGATTCGCCAGGTCAAGGAACCAAGCGTGCAGCTACAGTACTGGTGACGTTACACACAGGGGCTGCGCCACGGTGGAGTGGTCCTGGTATGTCGACATCGTCAGGTCTTTTCATGCGCCAGAGGCGCAATGGACAGTTTCAGAAATGTTAAACGTTCAGTTTCTGCGGTTATGTCTCCATCGGTCCGAATCATTGTGGGGTCCAAGCATGTGCAAATTAGCCCCCAGGAGTCCCAGGTAAGACGCAGTAAAGAGGAGAAACAAGGATCAATGGCATTCGGAAACGTCATGGTGTCCGAGAATATTACACTTGGGTTATCCGGAGGACAATTACATATGGCTGGGTTGACCCACCATAATGCGCTGCCTATTGGTGGTGCTGTCTGACCGCCCCTGCGGTCGGCCATTTTGTCACCAGCGCACCCCTCCATAGCCACTGACCGCTCCGGCGTCCTGGCACGAAGCGTCCCCTCCCCTCTCTCCCCTCCCCTCCCTCCCCTCCCCTCCCCCGCCAGTCGACACGTGCAACCGGCGGCAGCGGAACAGGAAGAGCCGAGAGCTGAGGAAGAGCCAGATCGTCAGGCTGGGGAACAGCAGCGTCGGGGAGAGCTCCCAGCGCATTCAGGTGACGTGCAGAAAGCACAACCGGACCCACCGCACAACTTGGCCCGGCCTTCAAACGCGTAATGGGCAAGAAGAACCCCTCCATCCACACCTTTCCTCTTTGCTACCCAGCCAACAAACCTTGAGGAGGAAGAACGGTGTTTTTCCCAGCAACTCTGCTGATAGCATGGTTATATCGTTGGTGATAAGCATGGTTAAGGGGACGGAAACAAAGGATAGTGTTAAATGGATGCAAATATTAATGGAAGGATGTTTTGAGTGGAATGCCACAGGGCTCTGTTCCGGACCCACTTCTCTGTATCATCTTTGTGAACAACATTGAGGTAGGGTTGAGGAATAGGGTGTTAGGGAATAGGGTGTAAGAGCAAAGAAGTCATGAAAAAATATCTGCACTTAGTCTATGTGCGACTCCACTTTGGATATTCTGTGGATATTCAGGCATGGAACCCTTACTTATAAAGAGATAAAAATATGGCAGAAGGAGTGTAGCGCAAAACCACTAGACTCATCAGGGGATTAAGAACTTAGAATACGGAGAAAGGCTTATGGCATTATATATGTACTCACTCAAGTATAGGAGATTAAGGAATGATATGATTGAAATGCATATAAAACATTCGCTAAGGGGTTAGATAAGAACAATCTGAATGAAGCACTTCAAATTAGAGTATCACATAGGGGTCATCAATTCAGCGTAGACAAGTCAAAGTGTAGGACAGTTAAGCAACAACAGGTTTTCAACCAAAGGGTGGTTGATCAATGTAATAGGCTACCTGCTGATGTTGTGGGGAGTCCCTCATTGGACATATTAAAATATGATGGACAAATTTTTAGGCTGGAATATCTTCTTTTTATTGTTCTAATTAGTGGTGGATGTAGTGAGATTTATGGTAGTAGGTGTACACGGTACATCTAAGATTTATGATAGTAGGTGTACACGGTACACCTAAGCGGGCATGGGTGGGTTTGAAAATTATTGGTAGTGCACTTCATCCTCACGTATGTTGCGCGGGGTCGAGTGGATAGGGCTGGGTAGGTAAGGTATATAGGCCTTGATGAATGTGTGGGATATTGTTGGATATTTTCTTTAGAATTTGGGATGTAGTATTAGATGGGATGATGAGTGTCTTTTTGTCCAGGCTTTTAGTATCTTCTCTTTGCATGCTTAACCCAGATGGGTCCCAGCGACTCATATTAAGTCTGAACGCTTTATGGCTTTATGACTTTAGATATGAAACAGGTCGCCTTGAGAGCTAAACCACTAAGTTCGAAGTGATAGCGTGCGCAACACTGGGAGCTATACATTCACCACTGGGGGATATACACTCGACACTGGGAGTTATACACTCGACACTGGGAGCAAAACATTCGACACTGGGAGCTATGCACTCGACACTGGGGCCTATGCACTCGACACTGGGAGGTATGCACTCGACACTGGGGGCTATACACTCGACACTGGGAGCTATACACTGGACACTGGGAGCTATACACTCGACACTGGGAGCTATGCACTCGACACTGAGAACTATACACTCGACACTGGGAGCTATATACTCGACACTGGGAGCTATTCACTCACCACTAGGGGATATACACTCGACACTGGGAGCTATGCACTCGACACTGGGAGCTATGCACTCGACACTGAGAGCTATACAATCGACACTGGGAGCTATACACTCGACACTGGGAGCTATGCACTCGACACTGGGAGCTATTCACTCACCACTGGGGGATATACACTCGACACTGGGAGCTATTCACTCGCCACTGAGAGCTATACACTCGACACTGGGAGCTATACATTCGACACTGGGAGCTATATACTCGACACTGAGAGCTATACACTCGACACTGGGAGCTATATACTCGACACTGGGAGCTATACACTCACCACTGGGGGCTATACACTCGACACTGGGAGCTATATACTCGACACTGGGAGCTATGCACTCATCAACGGTAGGCACTACGCTTCTGGCACCACCACCGCCATTCTAATTGAGAGTACCAAACCAGAAGTCGTATAAATAGTGCCTACCACTTGATGCCGCTCAGTAATAATGTCAAAGTCACCTCCATTTTGGAGATGTCTTTGGCTTGGAATCAAACAGAGCTGTCTGGTTATTAGGCAGCTCTGCCTAATAATGCCACGATTGAACGTTTTGGCGGAACCATTTGGTTATTCATTGACTCCTATAACGCTGAAGACTTTACTGGAAGCCGTTGCTGTCAAATTTAAATTATATTTGAAGACCGCTTTCATGGCCAGATTCAGTCCAGTTCCATTCTGCAATTTTACGCATCTAAAGGACACAACGTGCATTTAAATCGACTTCGAAAATTAGCGCCTCATACCCATGCTTGGAATATGAAGGCCTGAGGTACTAGACATGAATGTCAGAAATGTTGCCATGCTATTCAAAGATGTGGACGATGCAAAAATGTTTTTTACTTCGTCGTCAGCCTAGGACTATGGTGCACTTAACGGAAAGGACGGTTAATACACCAGAACTAACCACTAACCAAATGAAACAGGCTGCCATAGTTATGGTTTCACTTGTATTACGAGCCGAAGCGTGAGAAGACATCGGTCCTGATTTCGGAGAACATTTTAATGGTACTCGATAGTCTCAAGATGGTTTTTTAAAAAGGAGGCCATGCCATCCGTTGTTACATACATTTTTTTTTTTAATTACAAATTTCAGTTCATGTTAGTATGCATGCATTGCAGCACTTTGGTGATGGCAAGTGGCTGCGATATGTTCAGGTAGCATTTGCTGGGAAGGTATGAGCGCATGATAATGTAAGTGAGAGAGGAGGTCAGCAAGGAGGATAATTCAACGGTTCGTATCACGATTCTTGCCGAATTAATGGTTGCCGTTTAGCATTGCCGATAAATACTGACAGAAAAAGGAAAATAGCAATTATATTTCGCCCAATACTCACCTTTTAATCGCTAAGGACCGGCACATGCCTTGATCCTCCAACTACCAATGTAGGTTTCACACAGCAATCTGAGGATTTACCACTTTCCGAAACGTAGTGCAAGTACAAGGACAAAACATGACTTAGTCACACATTCAAAATATTTCATTATTGTCCACAAAGCTAACAGGCACTTCGCAGTGCTATGAATATCTTCTGCTGCCATGCCATCAGCTGGTAGCAGCCATCACGTCTTCCCTGAACGGCAATCATTGCCTCCGTGCTGCTGCGCAGGCAACTTGACCGGCTTTAAGTCGGGCATCGATTTTACCCGCAGTTCATTCACACCGTCGCTAATCCAGGAATTAGCGTTTGATTGGCTCTCGCGGCAGACAGTGGCGTAGGCGGCCCGACCTAGGCGCGGCAGATAGTGGCTTAGGCAGCCCGACCTAGGCGCGGCAGACAATGGCTTAGGCAGCCCGACCTAGGCAGCCCGACCTAGGCGCGGCAGACAGTGGCTCAGGCAGCCCGACGTAGGCGCGGCAGACAGTGGCTTAGGCAGCCCGACCTAGGTGCGGCAGACATTGGCTTAGGCAGCCCGCGGAAGAGCGTAGGCGCGGTATGCGTACATCGTCGGTGCGGCATGCAGAGGGCGTAGGTACGACACTCACAGGGAGTGGATGGTGAGACATGCCAAGCTGCTGTTTACTGCTCACGGTGTCACGGTTGGCATGGAAGGTGGCAGGTCATCAACGCCACTGCATAGGCCGCGGCGATGCCGGCATTGTCCTCACAATATTAGCTGCATTACTCAGGCTACCGTCCTTTCGAATAACGACATCGACTTCACAACTTTCACACAATCTTGATGCGTCGACTGTGACTGGAGTACCGCTGGCGAAAATCGATGATCCTGACGTCAGAATGATGACACTTATTACCGTCGAAAGCGACACCAAGCGGAAACGGAGCTGACGTAATTTTCCCCGAATGAGGACTGGGTTGTGACGACGAGAGGCAGCAGTTGCAGACAAGACATTCTGCATACTTTCCATCCATGCCTAACATTGTGAAAAGCGTGCGTATGTCGTGCTGCAAATGCAGCTCGCGTGCGTGCAGTGAGCACTGGCGGGTGGCGTTTCAAACACGTCAGCGTCAGCAGCAGTTGAACGTGGACACGCCAATCAGGACCGGACCATTGTGGTATAAAAGGGACGAACCTGGAGTGCTGTTGCCTTGGAATCCGAATACATGCTTTGCTTTAGCCATAGGATTTCCGCGTGTCTAAGTTGCATGCGCGTTTCTACCTCAGTTCAGGCCGTATTCGCCAATCAAAAACAGATTGACTCGAAACGTCTGTGACAGTCGTAAAGTGGTGGGCAGCGTGCACTAAGCATCTCTGGCAGTCATATAGTGGTGGGCAGCGTACACCAAACATCAGTGGCAGCTGTAGATGGGCAGCGTGCACCTCCAGGAGCGTAACTTTGCCGTTTGGCTTGGGAACCAAGAATGCCAGACATGACTCGGGTACCAGGATTGTCAAACATGGCTTGGGTACTAGAAGTACCAGAGGTGGCTGGGATGCCAGGAGCACCAGACATGGCTTTCAAGAAACATTTTTAGGCGTCCCGGAGAGAGGTACTCAAGTTGTGAAGCTGATGATGCATGTGCATCTTCAAAGGCATATAACTTCCGCCTGTGAGCACTATCCGACTAAAACATAAAGTGGGCCCTGCCCATCCAATTGTTCAATTAGAACACAACTTTTTCTACTTGGTTTAAATGAGGCCACAGTCAATTTCTCTTGCGCAATTGCCAATGTATTTCCACATTAATTCCGGGTAACCAAGGGTGCCCAGTAGTATGAAAAATGACACACGAGATTGACATGAATCTGATTGTAGTGAAACATGTACTTTGACGCTTCAGAAGCTAACCTCCTTGTAAAAATAAATGAAACTGTGCGGCGCCTGTTCCAGCAGCACTTTCTGTTGTGTAAATCTCGAGAGAAATGCAGAAAGCCGAGTGGCAACGCAATTAAGTCAAACCGACGCCGGCAAATGTAAACGACATGCCTGGGGAGAAGACCACAGTGGACCGCAAGCCACCGTCAGAATATCAATCGACCCTAATCGGTTCTAACCCTTCCGATAATACGATAAAGATGAGTGCAGTACAAACGCGTGGCTGGAAGAATGAAGAGTGAATTTCACCAAAAACAGTTGCAGTATATTTCATAGGAACGCAGTATCATGCAGTATATTTCATAAAAGTATATTTCAAATATATTTCATATATTTCATAGTTTCGTGCCAAAATTTGATGGGTGATCTTGCACATACGTAGGAACTAGTGGCACTCAGGAGAAGGGGAGGAGTCTTCCTTCAATGATGCGGTGGAATTTAACACCATCGTGTCCATTCTTAAAACTATTGAATATGCTTCATGTGCCCTCCCGGAGATCTGAATGGCTTGTCACTGCTAATGATGACCATGGGTTAAACGGAACAATGCGTCACTTTGCTGCCCTTACAATCTCAAAGGAATACTCATTTGAATACTATGCAATACACAATACTACTAAATCACCCAGACATACATTGTGAGGTCCGCCAACATCTACAACATTGGGTGAGTGGATCCTCATCCAATGCTGCCACCATATTCCTGCAACTGCAGAAACTGCAGCAACTCCGTCTGCAGCTGCACTCCTTGGCCCAGCATCGCGTCACCTTTCGATCCACGCTTGGTACACGGAACGGTTTTATACTATTTCCGGGAGGTTAGCCTGCTGCCTGTGGAAAGGGTGCGTACAGTCATTAACGGTCAAGAATTTGTACCGAAAAGGACACCTCTTTCACTCACCACCTGTGATCAGGTATATATTCCCTTCGGCTATATACCATTGCTACCATTACTAAGTGCCAAAGTGTACGCTCTTTTATTTTATCCACTGTCAGAGAGCAATCATTTACAGGCATCTTCTGCTCGCGAGTAAGTACTGCTGGCTGTTCATCCGACTACTACCACTGGAACTCTCTCAACTGTCTGAGTGAGATGGCACACCCTTCTCGCGCATCCTTTGCAATGGAATGACTACTTAGCAGTGGCTCCGTTAGGAGGGCCGGGAGGGGGGAGAGAGAGCAGAGATACGGCAGAGAGGGGAGGGTTTCCCTCAGATCCTATGAGATTTAGCATGAATCATATGGGCATGCATTGTAAAGAATGAAGCCAGGAAACGGTGTTTCCTCACCGCCAGTGATTTAGAGTCCACGTGCTTAACGGAATGAGAGAGCTGCGTGTTTACCTTCTCTCAAACAGCGATCAGCAGTGTTTTCGCCATCGACACTCGACAGCAGATATACCACAGAGACATATCCCCCCCCCCGCACCGCCATATGGCTACCAGGGGTGTCACGTATCCTACATCAACGGGGACACCAGCATTAGCTTTGCATACTGCAGTATGCAAAGTTTGGCCACGCCATGGCATGGCCAGAGCCTTGATGTGGAAGCCATCGCGACTAAAGACACGATGACCGTCTTACCACCGCCTGTGTCGCCGCCGCGACTTATGTGGTTCCCGACTTACAGGCCACCCTTTTTCATCGTTTTGACCTCATGCTAATCGCCAACATCACAGTCTTCATTATGCAAAATTGCATCAGCATCCTAATCAAATTGCCTGCTTTGCATTTCATCGCTCGGCTTATTCTTCAATTGATATCTACATTTATTGTTATTCTAAGCATCGCCCTTGGCGTCATTCTTAGTTCACCTTCGCAGTGATATACAGCAGGACCATCATTAACGCCATTATTGATTTACTGATCCTGTTCTGGAGCCCTCAACATCACGGTATGTTTGTCAGCTTCCATTACATTCCCTGCCCACCCTTGTCCTTGAGTTCAGTTTCATTTCCTCATCAATCTTGTTTTCGTCTTCCACCTCAGGTTCCGCTTCAGCCCCATCCTGCGATTATCCTCATTTTGATGACCGACATTGATGAAAAAAAGATGAAGATCGCCCCGTGGTGTTGCCAAAATAAATGATGACTAACAATCATTTCGTAAACAGTCTCACCCCAATCCTCATCGTCATCCGCAGCATCCATCCCATCTTCATCCTCATCTACGGCTTTAGCTTCAACCCCACAGTATCAGCAGCGTAATTAGCTATCTCATCCCCATCACCATCCTCAATATCAGCTGCCATCTCATCGTCGTCACCTGTCTCAGCTGTCTTCTCATCTCCATCCTCGCCACCAACCTCAGCTGCCTTCTCATCTCCATCCTCGTCACCAACCTCAGCTGCCCTCTCGTCCCCACCACCATCACCAACCTCAGCTGCTGTCTCATCTCCATCCTCGTCACCAACCTCAGCCGCCCTCTCATCCCCACCACCATCCTCAATCTCAGCTGCCTTCTCATCCCCATCCTCACCACTAACCTCAGCTGCCGTCTCATCTCCATCCTCACTATCAACCTCAGCTGCCGTCTCATCTCCATCCTCACCACTAACATCAGCTGCCGTCTCATTTCCATCCTCGTCACCAACCTCAGCCGCCCTCTCATCCCCACCACCATCCTCAATCTCAGCTGCCTTCTCATCCCCATCCTCACCACTAACCTCAGCTGCCGTCTCATCTCCATCCTCACTATCAACCTCAGCTGCCGTCTCATCTCCATCCTCACCACTAACATCAGCTGCTGTCTCATCTCCATCCTCGTCACCAACCTCAGCCGCCCTCTCATCCCCACCACCATCCTCAATCTCAGCTGCCTTCTCATCCCCATCCTCACCACTAACCTCAGCTGCCGTCTCATCTCCATCCTCACTATCAACCTCAGCTGCCGTCTCATCTCCATCCTCGTCCTCAGCCTCAGCTGCCGTCCTGTGCTCTCAGCCTCAGCTGTTCCTCAGCCTGGCGGCAGGTGGCGAACACACCAGTGGCGCGGCGCGACCGGGCCGAGCACCACTCGGTATTTACCCGCTGCCGCCGCTCCAATAATGTCGCTGTCGCGGCCGTCTCGGCCGCCAGACGAAATTGCCGGCTTAGATTAAACACCGCCGCAAGTTGGGTGTTCCGCCAGATGAAAGCCGGCTGGCGAACGGCGATGCTATATTGCCTCGCGGTCCGCAGACAGGCGATGGCTGGCGAGCCGACGCCCGCAGCGCCCGATATTAGTTACTATTAGTTACAATATCCGGCCAGCTAGTCAATGCATATGCGTGTGTGCGTGCGTGTGTGTGTGCGTGTGCGGTTGTGTGTGTGTGTGTGTGTGTGTGTGTGTGTGCCGGCATGTGTGTGTGGGTGGGGGTGTATGTTACAGCGTTGTCGGTACGTTTATCTGAGTGACAATACAGACGAGGTAGGCGACTTTCAATGGTCACAAGCACTATTCTGTTCTGATAATGCTCGGCATGAGGACTATTCGTTGTTTCTGGTAGAAGTGCTCGCTGACGGATCCGTGAAAAGTCAATTTCGTCCTCATCTATAAGGCAATTTCGTGGCCGAATGTTCACCTTCGGTCTGGAATGGTTTTCAGGATGAGCTGACTGGCGAGGCGGAAGAAAGGGAAGGTATGAGTTCCAATTCGTTTGATACGGGTTAGATTAATTTGGTTCAGATTTCATAACCTACTAAACGTCGCGGGAATATTTGTTGACCAGAATAAACTATGGTGAATAATTATATTCCTATTATAATTGCACTGCCTCTGCATTACCGTGTTGTTACTGTCACTGTGTTGTTACGTTCGCTGCATTACCGTGCTGTTGCTATTGCTGTATTACCGTGTTGCTACGGTCGCTGTATTACCGTGTTGTTACTGTCGCTGTATTACCGTGTTGTTACGGTCGCTACATTACCGTGTTGTTAGTGTCGCTGTATTACCGTGTTGTTACGGTCGCTACATTACCGTGTTGTTACTGTCGCTGTATTACCGTGTTGTTACGGTGGCTACATTGCCGTGTTGTTACTGTCGCTGTATTACCGTGTTGTTACTGTCGCTGTATTACCGTGTTGTGACGGTCGCTACATTACCGTGTTGTTACTGTCGCTGTATTACCGTGTGCTATCGAACACCTATGTCGTTTTGGCAGACTTCGGGCTGTTGGACATGTGTGCGCTGGCAGAATAATATGCGTACAAAATGTCAAAATTGAAAACCGTGCTGCGACTGTATGCCTTGTGTTGTGCTTCGATTGTGTTCAAGTTGCAACTAAGATCTATAGTTCGGAGAATATCACCAACATTGCTATTATACACTGCGCTATTATGTACTACGTGTACCACTTATACTACATCATACCATGCTTCTATAGCCTACACATACTCTGTTGCTACACACTGGCTCATGATCCCCCAGGATCCGCTGGTAGTGTCCAGTCATTGAGTGGACATTATGAATCATTTCCTGCCATGCTCATGGACGAAGACGATATGTATTTCCCACAAAATATTGCATTTTACATCGAGTTCGCGTACCCGTAGACGCCCTGATCCAATGTGTACTGCGTGTATCGATATGTCACGGATTGTATTTTGATATGCTTCGATTATTGTGGTTGTGAAATATATGGATTGCTTCATATATCGGTCTGACAATTGAAAACAAGAAATAATTAGCAGAACAATTTCGATGGGCAGATTTGAGGGATTTTTTTTCATTGATTTAAGCGGTAGCATTCTCCAATGGAGTTAGCGGCTTCATTGGAGATAACCGTGTCTTATGACTCCTCAAACATTCGCCATGGTTGTGGATCAGTGATGCTCATAGCAATATAATTCGAAGAGAAGGTTCATAAAATTGTAATCATCCCAGCATATGATTATCGTTCCCATGGCGATTGTCGATGGCTGATGTAATTCAAAAGCTACGACTAGAAGACAGGACATATTGCTATTGGAAATTCATTTTTAATGCCGAATATAATACGCTTTCCACTTGAAATTTTGACTTGTAGTGTTGCGGAACCACCTAATAATAAATATGTGCCGAGTGAAGATTGAATTTCGAAGACAAGTGAACACAGCTGTGAACGCTACAGCAGTGAAGGTACCTCCGAAGGTTCCTTCACTCTTGGCCTTCTTCGGCTTGTTCTCCAGCTTGTTCTGCAGCTGTTTCTTCGGCCGATTCTGCTGCCGACAGCTGCCGACTGGAGCCCACGAGGCGGCAGAACATCACCGAGTGGAGACGCCTGACAGGATGACGTTAGTCCAAATCTGATAACGTTGCCTTTTTATAAATTATTTAGCGCTCTGGCGAGGAACATTTCATATACACGAATATTACGCGATAACCATTCCTCGGTGAACAGTAAGTACAGTCAAAAGAGTTACTTTACACTTGGTATATATTCGTGTACAACCCATCCTCGAACTAAGACGAAAACAAGTCCATGCCTGCCTCCCTGGGAAATTTATTTTTGTCGAGGAAGGGTATATACTTGGTATATACCCGAATATATACCAAGTGTAAATAAAGTAACTATTGACTGTATTTTCTGTTTACTGAGTAAGGGTCATCGTACAACATTGACGTTACCTTTACATTGGTCCAAGGAGATACCGTGCCTGATCACAACCTACCAAAAGAGTCCACAACGGTCAGCAAGTTGAGAAGGTTCTGAACGTAATGGCGGAAATCTGCAGCTTTTTACCTGTTGGCACTGATTAGTGGATGGAGTTTAACGGCTACCAGAAGTGGTTCACCGCTATCAAGGTGGTAGTGAAGGCGGATGAAAACGGGACCATGGAGGAGCTGATGTTCTGCCCCAGCTGTCACACTGTCAAGGTGGTAGTGAAGGGGCTGAAAACTGGGCCATGGAGGAGCTGATGTTCTGCCCCAGCTGTCACACTGTCAAGGTGGTAGTGGAAGGGCTGAAAACGGGACCATGAAGGAGCTGATGTTCTGCCCCAGCTGTCACACCATCAAGGTGGTAGTGAAAGGGCTGAAAACTGTGCCATGGAGGAGCTGGTGTTCTGCCCCAGCTGTCACATGAAGGAGCTGATGTTCTGCCCCAGCTGTCACACCATCAAGGTGGGAGTGAAAGGGCTGAAAACTGGGCCATGGAGGAGCTCGTGTTCTGCCCCAGCTGTCACATGAAGGAGCTGATGTTCTGCCCCAGCTGTCACACCTTCAAGGTGATAATGAAAGGGCTGAAGACTGGGCCATGGAGGAGCTGATGTTCTGCCCCAGCTGTTACACCATCAAGGTGGTAATGAAAGGGCTGAAGACTGGGTCATGGAGGAGCTGATGTTCTGCCCCAGCTGTTACATGAAGGAGCTGATGTTCTGCCCCAGCTGACACATGAGGGGGCTGATGTTCTGCCCAAGCTGTCACACCATCAAGGTGGTAGTGCAAGGGCTGACAACTGTGCCATGAAGGAGCTGGTGTTCTGCCCCAGCTGTCACATGAAGGAGCTGATGTTCTGCCCCAGCTATCACATGAAGGAGCTGATGTTCTGCCCCAGTTGACACATGAAGGAGCTGATGTTCTGCCCCAGCTGACACATAAGGGAGCTGATGTTCTGCCCAAGCTGTCACACTACCAAGGTGGTAGTGAAAGGGCTGACAACTGTGTCATGAAGGAGCTGGTGTTCTGCTCCAGCTGTCACATGAAGGAGCTGATGTTCTGCCCCAGCTGTCACACCATCAAGGTGGTAATGAAAGGGCTGAAGACTGGGCCATGGAGGAGCTGATGTTCTGCTCCAGTTGTCACATGAAGGAGCTGATGTTCTGCCCCAGCTGACAGCTGACTTCAAACATTCCCGCCGTTCATGTGATGTATAATTCATAATTCGATAAACGTTCCCGATAGATAACAGTCATTAATTCAACCCCTGGTTCCGGTTTCTGCGCAGCAAGTCAAGTAAGTTTGAAGTAACTCGAATTTATTTCACAAGCGTTAAATGAGGTTCGATGTCTTTAGACATATGTAGGTCGTACCTTGAACTTTGCCGAAGAATTACAAGCGCGGCATAGTGTCAAGTACGTCCTATGATTGAGATAACTAAGAGCACATCACGTTTTCTATCAGTGTGTGTTGTTACAGAAAGTTCCAAGAGCGAGTTCCTTCAATTCTGAGTGGATTAGTAGTTCGATCGTGCAACAATGTTCGAGTTGTTCAGCCTTGTGACTGAACAGCTCCCGACAATTTCTAAGATGGCTCTTGCTGTCGCTTAATTCCTTTGCGACTGAAGTCACGGAGTAAATAGTGTTCACCTTCATCGATTAAGAAACAAGCAAATCGACTTCGCTAATGGCGTTGAAGTTGAAGTACAACAGTTCAAGTACAACTTCTCACCGAGAAAGTTGAATGCGACACATTAGTTCCCATCAAGGCCATCTAGCAGATCGTAGTAGCGAGGAATATACAGCCAAGATCTCGCTTCGCCGTATTTCTCGATTATAGCATGACATGTAGATACAAAGTATATGTGCACATCGTGTACACAGATCCCTAGCACAGCCAGATGGCAGGCTAGTAGTCGCAGTAGGACACCGATGCTCTGTACCAATAACAACAAACAGCACTAAATAGCAATCATTGCAAGATTGCTTCTAAAATGAACCAGCTGATCCACGGACAAAGATGGCCGTGTCCGTCAACTGGTTCAGCGGCCACACTCGAGTGATGAGAAGATGCCGCCGAATCGGCCGGTGGAACAGCTGCGCTACGGAGGAGCTGCGGAAGAGTTTACGGGTGTCAAATAACCGAGGAAGGAAGCGAAATGCGAGGTGGTGACGGACGCCACGAACCCTACCGACCCGAAGATCAGTGAAGGTGTAATGAAGCGGTAGCGAAGCTGAAGCGCAAGGACATCCGCATATCTAATCATGTTGGCGATCTGCGTCACCAAAGGGCATGTTTGTGTGCCACCGGAGTTTGGTTCTCCATTTGTCCTGAGTCCCTAAACTCAGGAGAAATGGTTGAACTCCAATCTGGGCATTGATAAAGGCGTCCATGCTGGTTGCCAACATCCAAGCTTCTCATCCTTACCCTTTACCCACTCCCAATCCCTGACCTGCTATCCGTCCCAGCGGGCGCTCCGCCACCGCATAAAAAAAAAACTACTTGGCAATGGAGGGGGCTTCGGGCATTGTGCGTCGATTCTTTATATGCAACGCCCATTACCGTAATGTAGAAAGCCGACAATGTTGCGGGGACGAGTTCCTCATCACCTCTCCCCTGCGTGGCGGAGGCCCTACTTCCCAGCATCCCATCGCGTGTGCACTCCATTTTGCTCCCTTTTTATCTCACTCATTGCGACGAGCACAAGAATAGTCATGCGATTTGTGCATGTCTGCAGTAATACAATGCATGGCACTGTAATGCAGTGGATAATTATCGGACCATTGTTACATGCACACTGTACGGTCGAGAGAGACCCTTCATCACGAGTGGGCCATCCGTAGCATCTCATGATCTAAATGGAGCCAGCAACTAAAACAGTTCAGGGAAGTGGTTATCAGTGACCTTGACCAGAACCTTGACCTATAATGATCATTGATCGGTAGGTAGTTCATTTGATTTCTGGACAGAATTAACTAGCGCCGGGCCGGCCTATGTCGCTACCTTCGTCGGCCAGGGGGATGGAACTTTAGCCCCATGCTCTCAGGAACTATGATTCCTACAGGAAACGTAAACATTCCATCGGATAGCCATTGACGGGACATGGACGACGCATCTGGAATGTTTGACGTCAGGTTGATTTCAAGGTCAACACCGGTTGTTTCCTTTAAGACGCATAATGTCAAGATTAACCGTAACATCAGCAATACATGATCACCCTTTGCGTCCTAATTCATCTCAAAGTAGGATATTTAGACGAGAAAATGCACTTCAAGACAGAACAGGATAAGGTAATACAATGTCATGACAGGGCAAAACTAATAATCGTCATTTTTCGAAAGGATATATTGTGTGAAATTATGGTGTCAATATTCTTCAAAACTTATTTTCTTGTTGGGTACCTAAATAGGGTGTCAACGACGAACAAATAGTGTAAGTCCCCTTTTCAAAGTAACCTAAGATCACTCTTGACCTTACATGACCTCGGATGTCTGTGCCGATCGATGTGTGTTGACTTTTGGGATCGTCTCGGGTAATTTTTCGCGCTGATTTCGAACTTCACATCAATTTCAGTCTCGGATACCGCAAATGAACCGCTTGGAGCAATTTGAACAATGTGAGGAAATGCCAAACCAAATCCCGTTCCTAGTAATTCAATTCAGAACAAGACAAAGTGCATTCATCTGACTCGAAATGAGATCAAAATGAGACAAAACGAGATCAAGGAGGAAGATAAAACATGTCATTATCAAGTAGGCAAATCAAACACGTCATTGTCAAGCAGGCAATAAATCACGTCCTTACCAAGCAGGAAAATAAAACAAGTCATTATCAAGCAGACAAATAAATCACGTCCTCGCCAAGCAGGAAAATAAAACACGTCATTACCAAGCAGGAATATAAAACACGTCATTCCAAGCAGGCAAAAAAAAGAAGAAAACAGTCCTGGCTGAACCACTGCTAATACTACACAGCCCTGATAAAAATATAGCGCTCCATGTGGAAATTCTTTCGCTCGCTATTCAAGAAGCGTGGGTGCAGGGAGATGTGGTGGTTATTGGTTTTACGACACGTCGACCGTTGAGTCATGTAGCGTCGCCAATCTCTCATGCCGATTGGTCGCGGGCGAAGAGTAGCGACAGGTGAGACTCGAACGCACAATCTCTCGATTGTGAGACGGTGCAGGGAGATCAATTCCGCCTCTGAAACTGTGCGTCTCAGCCTACAGATGGTGATACGTTCTGTATTCGATGCCATGCGTTGCTGGCAACCTCTTGATCGGATTTTGCACCGACCCAATCGTCCACCAGTCCACCGTCACGCCATGTAGGTCTGAATACTGCATGCCGCATGCAATGAGACAGGCACGCGTCTGTGAAATATCACGTGTACAGCCGTCCCCCAGTGGGCCGGACGTGGTGCTTCCGTTTATCAGCCCCGTCCGGCTGTCCGCTCGCCGGTCGCCGCGCGGCCGCCTGCCATTGGCTGACGCACGCTGACCGTGTCCACGCTGACCAATCGGCTGGCCGCCGGCGTGATCGATAAGCCGCCGTGAACAGGTGCTCCCCACTGGCCGCCGCGGTGGCCACCGACAGGAAGCCCGTCCGGCCGGACCCTGAGCTGCATCGGCACACCACAGCCGACACACCACATGGCTCCCAGCCTGCACTTCTGCTTGCACATCTTGCACTTCTGCAATATGCAGCCATATTGCACTTTTAGCTCTCAGTGGGCTCTCCGTTCCCAGCTGGTCCTCAAAGTCTCGGGACTCAGGAGCCCTCGATTTCCTAGAAGTCTCTCAGGGTACTCAAATTTCCAAGACTCTCCAGCTCCCAGAGATCTCACAAACTCCAGAGACTCAAATTCTTAATGTAGCCATCCGACTCCTGCAGCGACCATTGGAGTGGTTTACATAGTGTCAGAGGCACCTTCCAGCTTCAGCCTGGCCTTTCCAACTCTCAGAGGCCCCTCATGTTCCAAGCCAGCCCTCGGACCATCCAGGGGCTTCTTCATCAAGCTAAAAGGGGTCCATAAATGAACAACCAGGGGCCCTCCGGTTTCAAGGGGCCCTCCAACTTCAAGTGATCCTCAGACAACAGCGTGAAGTCGTGAGACATCAGGGTTCTTTCGAGTCTTTGGAAGTCTCGCACAGTCGGAAGAGCTTGGTATTGTCCTGAAAAGACACGTCTTCAAGAAAAACTGTCTTTAGGTGGGCTGTTTTCGGCCCACATTGTTCGTCGATGGGAGCCCACCCGACCCCCAGGGGAGGAGAGACTGAGCAACTACACCACTGGCAGCAACCGAAAATGCGTGTGCTGGGAATTACAAGGCAAAATGCAAGCTGGTAGTGTTAAACACGGTAGCTACCCATTTCGGAAAACCTCGTATCTTCTTCTGAAGGCAATGCAGCGTGCACGCAGGCCACACGAAGCGATGTTCCTGAACACGTGCGCAACCAGGATTTTCACATTTAGGTGCCTCGAGTTACAATGTGGCATCCGTAGGTTAGCACTTCTTGATCGAGAGTGCGTATGAAAGCATGGGAGAAGCATAATTTTCCACCAATTAAAGGACACAATCCCAAAGCCCTGCCATCCCCATCCTCGATTTGCACGCTCCTGTCCGACCATGTGAAGCCACCGGATACGAGTCATAGCGTCAGAGGTGGGTGGATACGAGTCATAGCGTCAGAGGTGGGTGGATACGAGTCACAGCGTCAGAGGTGGGTGGATACGAGTCACAGCGTCAGAGGTGGGTGGATACGAGTCACAGCGGCAGAGGTGGGTGGATACGAGTCACAGCGTCAGAGGTGGGTGGATACGAGTCACAGCGTCAGAGGTAGGTGGATACGAGTCATAGCGTCAGAGGTGGGTGCGTCCTTCGGATTCAATGCAGCGGCACCACGCTTCCCTCGGCTGATTAGAGACACCTAGTGACCAGACGTGCAAACTGAAGTGTGTGACTTGTACCGCTAGAGTGCGCGGAGCGGGCCAGATAACACCGTTCAGTCCCGCGCTGCGTCGCAGCCGCTGACGGCGCGGTAGCTGCAACCCGTCTAACTGGACCCAACTGGGGGGGGCTACCATTGACTCGAATGCGGCCAAATCCCAGCCTTTCGAGCTCCCGCCCCCTCCCTCAATACCGCTCAAGCAATGTGAATTGAAACTTGAGTGGGGATGGAGGGAGAGCAACGATGGTCATGAGTGTGGGGGAAGGTCGCTTTCCCCACAGTTACCATACTAGAGGAGGCCTTGCAACAGTGACATTACTTTGTATGCTTTTGGAGCGGCTCCCACCCCTCTAATGTCGAGCTGTGTTCCGCGAGTGTTACATTGTGCCCAGCATACAGGTGATGTGCTCGACCAATGGTTTTTGTAGAATGACATCATCAGATCCGCAGATCTGGTGGAGTGAACTGCAGATCCGATTGCATTTTCCCCTACTATAGTACGTCATCATCCTTGCTGTAGTCATTCGTACCACGGCGCCACAGCGATTCCTTAGTGGTGATGGGGGCGCAATGTTAAATACCTGTGAGCGCCCAACAATGATGCTTACTTATATCGGGTTGGATGGGTTCGTCATATTCAAATATGAAAATATCAGAGGTTTCAACCGAACACTGAAGAAGGAAAAGAAATAGAGACCACGAGCCATGCTTGTTGGCGCTTCGCACCGGCATATACCGGCCAGGTGGGCTAGGTATATACACCGCCCAGGTGGACTAGGTATGTACACCGGCTAGGTAGGCTAGGTAGTAGGTACATACACCGGCCAGATGGGCTATGCACATGCACCAGCCAGGTGGACTAGGTATATACACCGCCCAGGTGGGCTAGGTACATACACCAGCCAGGTGGACTAGGTACATACACCAGCCAGATGGACTAGGTATCAGCATGGTTCGCACGTGCAATTCCAATGTCCCAAAGTTCATTTTCTGAACCTTGTTTGTTAGACTCGAAAATTATCCCTGAGAATATGATGCAAGAGTGAAATTAAGGTGAAAGTAGTGTGAAGAGATTATAATTAAAGGTGATAATCATGTCGCGCTGCAATGACAAGCACAACAATTCCCTTGCATGTAGACAGGTTATCTTATTTTATGGTTGGTATAACTCGTCAGCTCAGGTGTGGTGTCTGAACGAATGTATTAAAGCTGGCTTTCATGCCGGTTTTCTACCAACTGGTGGGCAGGTTTTTGCTCGTGGTTAACTAATGAACACCTGAGGGTGCAATCTGACCAAAGAAGACCAATTATGCAATTATTTTGCCATCATCTTGTGTCATGCATACTTGCTTGAATCAATTTCAGCACATACCATACGCGATCCTCCCATGGCGTTTCATCGTACGCTAAAAGATCAGAATGTCCAGACGCCATAGTGTCCAACCACCGGGAAGATGGGGGATGGGGTAATGTGGGGAAGATCACGAGCAGTGTTGGTGCTCCGAGTTGAAAAATTATTGTTGTGAAACGAGAAAATTTTGATTTGCACATTGGGATTCACAAAGTAAAGTCGCACAATATTGGTCTTGCAGTAGAGACCATGGTGTTACATCTGAAACACCTGAATACTAGATTCTCCACCCATGGGTACAGCCCATATTCCGCATATATGCCTTCAACCTCCAGACCTTATCCAGCATCAGAATTTGTTGTCGATGTACGTTCCACTTGATATCAATATCCAGTGTGAATACACACAAAATATGTTAATGAGATGGCCCAGGATGCTCGCAATGTTCCGATGCGTTTTTATGTCCAGGGACGTTTGTTCTGCTGTGCTCAAGCCCTGGTAATAGAAGGCACGACTAATCACCTGTGTTGTGGGGTGTTTTTGGTCACCGTCACGAATTTGTGAATGTTACCCTACAGAAGTTAACACGTTTCCGTGCGTAAGCAATTTCAGAGCATAGGTCGTTTTTGGAACACGTTTTTGATCCTACCTAGTGTCGCTACTTAGGATATGCCAAAGTGGAGGGTCATACATCGAGTACATTCATAGCCGGGTTATATCAAATCTGAAGCTGAAGATTATGGCTGATATGACAAGAACTAGATGACATCTTTGAAATGTTTAAATTGATGTAGCAATGGCTAGAATCAATGAGATGAGTTAATGGTGAAGTTCTGAATGTCCGCCCCGATTGAAATTTGGAGTCTAGCATAGAACAATACCGCTCTCACCTCCCAAATCATATGGAATCGACGCGGTTGTTTGTGGCCCCGGCACGTTCTTTTTTGGGTCCTGGCACTGTTTTTCTGGAGCCCAACACGAATTTTCGGGACCACGGTGCGGTTTTCTGGGATCCAGCGCGATTTTTTGTTTGTTGGGTCCCGATGCCTCCCTTTGGGCAGTGTCTGGAGCCCGCAAGGAGCCCCCTATCTCCCAGGGGGAAACTGATCCTTCCACCCCTTTCGATACGCCATTAGTAGCTGGCGGGTAGCAACTTCCCATTTCCTCGTAAATTTGGTTCAAATTCGACGCTTCTCGAATTCATAACTTTGTCAAACATGAGCCAGGAGACGAAACAAAGTGGTATGCCACGTGCCAACTAGCGTTTCTGATGAACTGTAGATACAAGCCAACATAAAAAAATGAGAAGGATGAAAAGTGAACAAGTTGCCCTGAACAGAATTCGACATTTTGCTAGCTTCTAGAGCAGAGGGTGTTCGAGGGTTGATACGCCCCTGCTGATTTCAAACCGGGGATGCTAGAGAAACGAAAAAAAAACAGCGTGTTGTTTGTGACGATATCTGGCTGTTGGAATCATATTTGACCCCGTGAGGTCATTGGTGAACCCCTGGGACGAAGTCAAATCTAAACTATTTGAGGAAAATTAATGAAGTGCACAAATTGTGTGAAAGCTACTGTTGCGATGCGCACGAAATGTCTACCAAGGTATTCCTTATACTCTTGCCATTTCAGTGACGTATTGCTCGTGTTGCATTTTGCCACATAGTGAAGGTAACAGGTCAGATCAAATTCGTGAACTCATTTTCAATTTTTTTAAAAGTCAAATTTTTCACTTCTCTTGGGCGCCGGATTCGAATTCGTCACCCAAATTACGATGGACTGGCTCCAAGCGGGAAAATTGTCATCCAAGGTTACTGTAGGTCAATAAACTCGGATGATCTTGAGAAAGTCAATGACCTATGTCGTCGTGTTTGAATCAACCACAAACGGTTCAAAAGACCAAGCATTGTCCCTCAGCGCTATACAGTGGCAAGAAACCGCGAAAAGCATTCAGACCCAGTCCACCACCGGACACCAATCGCCTTCACGCGACGTCCGACGCACCCTGGCCGAAAATAGCACATCAGCATCTCGCACTTCAATGCGCGTACCCAAATGGCCGGAGCAACGCAGGTGGCAATGGGTGGCGCGTTCGTCTCTGTGCCGCAGCCTTTCCGCCCCCGCTGTACCACACACAGCCGTCCGGCACAGCACCATGCGGCGCAGTGCCGCTCCGGCCGAGCGCCGTCCGCCCCCGGGGCACGCGGGTCACGTGACGTGACGTGACCGCACGACCGGCGGAGCTGATGGGTGTCGGCCCGATGGGTGTCGGCCCGATGGGTGTCGGCCCGATGGGTGTCGGTCCGATGGGTGTCGGTCCGATGGGTGTCGCCCCGATGGGTGTCGGCCCGATGGGTGTCGGTCCGATGGGTGTCGGTCTGATGGGTGTCGGCCCGATGGGTGTCGGTCCGATGGGTGTCGGTCCGATGGGTGTCGGTCCGATGGGTGTCGGCCCGATGGGTGTCGGTCCACCCGGCGCCGTCCGAGCCGACTGAGGCCCGCCGTAAGACACTGTCCTGCAACAAGAAGTGCGGAAGTCAAAGAAAGCATTGGGATGGAAGCGGCTTGAAGTCACAATTTAAAGGTGTCAAGAGCTAAATGTCAAGATCTAAGTGTCAAGAGCTAAGTGTGTGAACAAGTTTGGACTGGAAACTCTCCACTTAGCACGTTATTAGCGCTTCAAGAGAAGGACGCTTGGGTGGAGACGGGACTCGGCCATCGTATATACACGGACCCCGCCGGGACTCCACCATCGTATATACACGGACCCCGCCGGGACTCCACCATCGTATATACACGGACCCCGCCGGGACTCCACCATCGTATATACATGGACCCCGCCGGGACTCCACCATCGTATATACACGGACCCCGCCGGGACTCCACCATCGTATATACACGGACCCCGCCGGGACTCCACCATCGTATATACATGGACCCCGCCGGGACTCCACCATCGTATATGCATGGACCCCGCCGGGACTCCGCCATCGTATATACACGGACCCCGCCGGGACTCCACCATCGTGTATACATGGACCCCGCCGGGACTCCACCATCGTATATACACGGACCCCGCCGGGACTCCGCCATCGTATATACACGGACCCCGCCGGGACTCCGCCATCGTATATACACGGACCCCGCCGGGACTCCACCATCGTGTATACATGGACCCCGCCGGGACTCCACCATCGTATATACACGGACCCCGCCGGGACTCGGCCATCGTATATACACGGACCCCGCCGGGACTCCGCCATCGTATATACACGGACCCCGCCGGGACTCGGCCATCGTATATACACGGACCCCGCCGGGACTCGGCCATCGTATATACACGGACCCCGCCGGGACTCGGCCATCGTATATACACGGACCCCACCGGGACTCGGCCATCGTATATACATGGACCCCGCCGGGACTCCACCATCGTATATACATGGACCCCGCCGGGACTCCACCATCGTATATACACGGACCCCGCCGGGACTCCACCATCGTATATACACGGACCCCGCCGGGACTCCACCATCGTATATAACGGACCCCGCCGGGACTCCACCATCGTATATACAAGGACCCCGCCGGGACTCCACCATCGTATATACACGGACCCCGCCGGGACTCCACCATCGTATATACATGGACCCCGCCGGGACTCCGCCATCGTATATACACGGACCCCGCCGGGACTCCGCCATCGTATATACATGGACCCCGCCGGGACTCCACCATCGTATATACATGGACCCCGCCGGGACTCCGCCATCGTGTATACACCGACCCCGCCAGGACTCGGCCATCGTATATACACGGACCCCGCCGGGACTCCACCATCGTATATACATGGACCCCGCCGGGACTCCACCATCGTATATACATGGACCCCGCCGGGACTCCACCATCGTATATACACGGACCCCGCCGGGACTCCACCATCGTATATACACGGACCCCGCCGGGACTCCACCATCGTATATACACGGACCCCGCCGGGACTCCACCATCGTATATACACGGACCCCGCCGGGACTCCACCATCGTATATACACGGACCCCGCCGGGACTCCACCATCGTATATACATGGACCCCGCCGGGACTCCGCCATCGTATATACACGGACCCCGCCGGGACTCGGCCATCGTATATACACGGACCTCGCCGGGACTCGGCCATCGTATATACACGGACCTCGCCGGGACTCGGCCATCGTATATATACGGACCTCGCCGGGACTCGGCCATCGTATATACACGGACCTCGCCGGGACTCGGCCATCGTATATACACGGACCTCGCCGGGACTCGGCCATCGTATATACACGGACCTCGCCGGGACTCGGCCATCGTATATACACGGACCTCGCCGGGACTCGGCCATCGTATATACACGGACCCCGCCGGGACTCGGCCATCGTATATACACGGACCTCGCCGGGACTCGGCCATCGTATATACACGGACCTCGCCGGGACTCCGCCATCGTATATACACGGACCTCGCCGGGACTCGGCCATCGTATATACACGGACCTCGCCGGGACTCGGCCATCGTATATACACGGACCCCGCCGGGACTCGGCCATCGTATATACATGGACCTCGCCGGGACTCGGCCATCGTATATACACGGACCTCGCCGGGACTCGGCCATCGTATATACATGGACCTCGCCGGGACTCGGCCATCGTATATACACGGACCTCGCCGGGACTCGGCCATCGTATATACACGGACCTCGCCGGGACTCCGCCATCGTATATACACGGACCTCGCCGGGACTCCGCCATCGTATATACATGGACCCCGCCGGGACTCGGCCATTGTATATACACGGACCTCGCCGGGACTCCGCCACTGTATATACACAGACCTCGCCGGGACTCCGCCGTGGCTCTTAACTCTCGCCTTTCCAGGTGTGTGTGTGGGGGGGGGGGGCACTCTTCCTAAGGTTACACGACCACAGACGGGCGATGGCGTGGCAGCTAGCCGCCAATTGGCATAGGTATCCTCTGCCGACCTTATCGTATGGACATTTCAGGATGTTATGGCAGCTCATCGAACTGTGACGTCATAACAGGGAACATTACATGCCGTTTTCCGCCGCAACCGCCAGTTATCGGCCATTAATCTCACTTATTTCCCCAGAGTGGTCAATTCTGTGTGTCGTTGGGTGATGGATCTGAGCTGTTTATATCGGCTATTGATCTCTCCAGGGTGATTGAAGCTCACTGATCCAACTTGACCTCGGATGACCTTCGTCCACTATCGTTCACTCTGGTATTAACTTGGTTGCTGAAGGAACTCGGCGTGAATTTGTACCCCTAGATACCGGGAAATAATGTATCCGGGCACTGTTTCGTAAGTTTCCAGAATGGCTTACTATGGGTCGAAGTGCAACAAACTGCACATTGTTAATATTCTACTGTACTGGGGAATATAATATGGAAAATTTGAAACGTATTTTAGTTATTTTGTATAGTAGGAAAGATTAAATATGCAATTATCGGTACTTTTTGTGAAAAATTGACCTGAAGAAGACCTGGGAGGTGATCCATTTATGCCAAGTATAAACATTGTGCATCAATGGCCAGATGTTGTCACGTGTATCACGCCGGTCAATGGCCAGATGCTGTCACGTGTATCACGCCGGTCAATGGTCAGACGTCGTCACGTGTATCACGCCGGTCAATGGCCAGATGCTGTCACGTGTATCACGCCGGTCAATGGTCAGACGTCGTCACGTGTATCACGCCGGCCAATGGCCAGATGTTGTCACGTGCAGCACGACGGCTTTGTTTCATCATTCATGTCACTAGCGCTCTCCGATTGGCAACGATGGGGAGTCGTACTGGCTGCTACAGACCCCGGCTCCTACCGACCCCGACTCCCAGCTGCCAGCATGCGAACTGCTTCATTAGAAGAGTCTGCATTGGGCGCGATCCTGACATGAAGCCGATATTGGGGCCTCTGGCGTGCACAAATGACCCCCATCACTGTTGCCGTTTGATCCGTTGTAAGGGCTGGCGTTGGAGGAGACTGAGGAGGTGGGGCTTCCCGACCCGGATCAAATTAGCATGAGGTGTTCGCGCACGCCAGGTATTCTGAACAAACAAAAAATGAATTGCGGACCTTCAACTCCGGCATAGGTCTTCACCTGGGGTGGCCAAGCACACCGCTGGTGGTACCAATCAACTGCCTCATCTGGAGACCACATATGGACTTTTAGTAGAGTGTGCTAAAGCTTTAGCAGTTCCCCTAGGTATAATTTTCAGGCGGTCTATGGAATATTCTGAAGTGCCTGAAGATTGGAGAAATGCAAATGTAGTACCAATTTTCAAAAATGGAAGTATGAAGCGTGTAGGGAACTACAGGCCAGTCAGTTTGACCTCAATAGTTTGCAAGGTACGAGAAAATCTGGTTAAACAGAATGTTCAGATTCATCTTGATAGGCACAATCTTTTAAGGGATACTCAACATGGATTTCGATCTCGAAGGTCTTGTTTAACTAACCTTTTGGAGTTCATGGAGTATGTTACTAAAGAAGTAGACAATCAAAGCAGGATAGATGCTGTGTACTTGGGCTTTAGCAAAGCTTTTGATGAAGTTCCACATGGGAGGCTAATTCATCAACTACAGCAACATGGGATTGTTGGAAAAGTTATAGGTTGGATTGAAGCACGGTTGAGGGGAAGGAAACAAAGGGTAATGTTAAATGGATGTAAATCTGATTGGAAGGATGTTCTGAGTGGAGTACCACAGGGCTCTGTTCTAGGGCCACTTCTCTTTATCATCTTTGTGAATAACATTGAGGTAGGGCTGAGGAATAGAGTGTTCAAATTTGCGGATGATATCAAGCTGGTAGGAGTGGCAAACAGTTGTGATCAATCTAGAAATATTCAACTAGACTTGGAAGACCTAAAAAAGTGGGCTGATCAATGGCAGATGTCTTTCAACTATGACAAGTGTAAGGTTATGCATCTGGGGTCTGGAGGTGAGACTTTCAGATATACAATGGGAGGGAGGGAACTGGATGTTATTGAAGAGGAAAGGGACTTAGGTGTTTTGGTTTCAAAAGACCTTAAAGCAGAAAAGCAATGTAGCTCGGCTAGGAACAGGGCACTCAGAATGCTGGGACTCATTAATAGAAGTGTGATGTATAAGAGCAAGGAAGTCATGAAAAACTGTACTTAGCATACATGCGACCCCACTTGGAATATTCTGTACAAGCTTGGAGCCCCTACCTAGAAAAATATATAGACAAGTTAGAGAGAGTGCAGCGCAAAGCAACTAGACTCATCAGTGGAATAGGTAACTTAGAATATGGAGAAAGGCTTGTGGCACTAGATATGTACTCACTCAAGTATAGGAGATTAAGGGGGGACATGATTTAAATGTACAAAATTGTTAAAGGACTAGATCACGTCAATTTAAATGGCGCTCTTCAATTTAGAGTATCACATAGGGGTCATCAATTCAGGTTAGACAAGTTGAGGTGTAGGACAGTTAAGCGACAACAGGTCTTCAGTCAAAGGGTTGTTGATCAGTGGAATGGGCTGCCTGCTGATGTTGTGGGGAGTTTCTCATTGCATGTATTTAAAAGTAGGGTGGATACATCTTTTAGACAGGAAAATCTTGTTTTTGAGTTCTAATTTGTGATGGATGGGGTGAGATGTATGTTAAGTAAGTGTGCACGGCACAGACCCCTTTAAGCAGGCATGGATGCAGTTTGAAAATTGTTGATAAGGCATTCAATCCACATGTGTTAAGAGAGATCAGGGGAATAGGGCTGGAAAGCTAGGGTAGATAGGCATTGATAGGTGTGTGGGATATTGGAGGACTGGTTCTTCAGGATGTGGGATGGTTGGGGAGGGTCTTTTGCCAGGCTTATATTATCTTCCATTTACAGACTTAACTGGATGGGCCCTTGGGTCTCTTATTAAGTCTAAACGCTTTATAACTTTATGTAGGGTGTACCTAGCAGTGGATTCAGCACCTTCCTTCGGGATGTGATACTGATGAGATTGTCTACGGTAGCACAATGGGTATGATGGGAGGAGTTTGTAATTGTTGAGTGTGTTATGCAAGAGCAAGTGAGTCTCTTATTAAGTCTAAACGCTTTATAACTTTAAATAGGGTTTACATAACAGTGGATTCAGGACCTTCCTTCGGGATGTGATACTGATGAGGTTGTCTATGGTAGCACAATGGGTATGATGGGAGGAGTTTGTAATTGTTGAGTGTGTTATGCAATAGCAAGTGAGTCTCTTATTAAGTCTAAACGCTTTATAACTTTATATAGGGTGTACCTAGCAGTGCATTCAGCACCTTCCTTCGGGATGTGATACTGATGAGATTGTCTATGGTAGCACAATGGGAGTGTATTATGCAATAGCAAGTGAATTGGTGCTAGATAGGCTGCGATATATAGCTTCCTAGGAACTTGAGATAAGGGATTGATTGGGGTGAGAGTATGTACATTTCTAGTACCTTTTCCAGATAAGCTTAACCCAGATGGGCCCCTGTGGCTCTTATTAAGCCTTATCACTTTATGACTTGATGACTTTATGACCATGGCAACAGAACTGGCGGTGACGTTTTCGTTCGTGGTACGAAAAGAATCTCCCTTCCGGCCACATACGCTTCAGATTATATTTTCAACTAGTGTTCCATTATTCTCACATAATGCCTTGTCCGCCTCTCCTGGTCGCTCCGCTTTTTTTCGTGACACATAGGTAATTGAACTATCAATATTTGTTGGAATTGATCGTTTGGATATTAATGTGCAGTAAATGAATTAACTGACTAGTAACATAGAAACTGATTTCAAGCGAACCTCAACCGTGCACACGTCTTTTTAATGCACTCCTAAGAGGGGTGCATATTTGTTCAAGCTGGTCTCCCAGCAGTTAGTCTGAATAATGTGAAGATAATTGCATGCACCAGCCATGTACTTCATGAGGCATGTTGGTTGTAATATAATTACCAAGTGAACCACATCTTCATCAGAAACCAGAGGACTAATTAGTCCAAATACTCGAAGCAGATATGAAGATATGAGAGAGAGAGAGAGAGAGAGAGAGAGAGAGAGAGAGAGAGAGAGAGAGAGAGAGAGAGAGAGAGAGAGAGAGAGAGAGAGAGAGAGAGAGAGAGAGAGAGAGAGAGAGAGAGAGAGAGAGAGAGAGAGAGAGAGAGAGAGAGAGAGAGAGAGAGAGAGAGAGCTAGAGAGAGAGAGAGAGCTGCACTGGAACCTACCGAAACCATGACCAGACATAGTCCAAAATTAACCCCCATTTCGCGATGAATATTCAGCGGAGGATCAGAATGAATCCGTAATTGATTTATACTCCTAGTAAATAAGGAAACATGTCCTACCTGAAAGCTTAAACTGAGTGAACGATATGAAAGTGTAAAGTCAAAACTGCACGACCCTGATTCGTGAGATGGCATCAACCCTCTCTTCACACTACTTGTTCATCTTCATCTTCACTTAACTTCATCACACTTCTTCTTGATATACGCGCCCTCTCTCTCTCTCTCTCTCTCTCTCTCTCTCTCTCTCTCTCTCTCTCTCTCTCTCTCTCTCTCTCTCTCTCTCTCTCTCTCTCTCTCTCTCTCTCTCTCTCTCTCTCTCTCTCTCTCTCTCTCTCTCTCTCTCTCTCTCTCTCTCTCTCTCTCTCTCTCTCTCTTCCTGTGTGTCTCTTACGCTCATGAATGTGAATATATTTCAACTTATCACTACCCCTGATCGCTTATCACTACCCCTTATCACTACCCCTGATCGCTTTAACGAGCGCGGGTTAGTTCAATAGTTTGTATGCCTATAATAACGTAGTGTTGTAAGTTTTAACGAGTTGCATTGCTGTTTTAGCTGCTACCGCAACACATTAGGGGGAGTTTTTATCAGTTATGCGTCACACAAGTGTAATTCCTGTTTCAAGATGATCTGTCTGCATCTGAGAAATGACGTCAGCTAATATCATTATTTCTGCCTTAATGTGGGCGGCAAGAAAGGATCGTACCGTATAACGTATGCCAACTGCTTCTAGCTTCCATCGGCTGGTCATATTCAGGTGTTAGATTCACTCCCAAACCATTCACTAGCATTGCTTGATTATAACTTCGGTACTGCACATGCCACGTGCAGCTTCAGGTTATTTAAGGTCACAGAGAACAGTGACTACTACACGCATGGCCAAACCTGCCTCCACTGAGAGTGGCACGTGTCTGTTGTTTTTTCAGCTCCGTTTTTGTACGTCACGAACGGGAGAGGTGGTCGCGAGAAGTGCGCAGAAGCCTGTCGAAGCCACGACAGAATACAACCCGTCTCTGGCCCCCGGAAACGGGAAAAACGGCGCGTGACGAGCCGCCTCCACGTTTTGCATTTGCATGCACAAAGTAATGATGACAAAAAGACCACCGCGGTCGTCAAACAAAGCTGAAGAGCTATTGGCTCGTTTCGCGTACTTTTTGCGCCCATAATTTTCACCCACTCTTCAGCAGTCAACAGGATAAAACAAGGCCGTAAAAACAATAATCCCCGAACAAGGGCAGCTTTTTACGCGGCGGTAACTGGTGTGAGCGACGTCTGATCGTGGGCACGCGTATTCATCACCAATGTGAGCGGCGTTCAGTGGCGGATAAGTGACTTACCTCCAGCTTGGAAACGCACTCGTCATCGTTACATACTCATCGCTACATTACAAAACACTTAAGTGCATTGCCTATTTCTTGGTGGCCATTTGCTAGCAGACGCTTAGCTTTTATGTGACTTGAAGGTGGCGTTGGTTTGTCTGCAGAGCGCAGAACGACTTCATTCCCGGAAGTGCAGACACGCTAACACAAGCAAGTCAGGTCATGCTGGCGCCACCTGGCCCACGTAACTAGTCGAACGGTGGACGTCAGTCCCGGATGTGCCACCGATCTTCAGAGCGCACCGATCTATGACGATTAAATAGGATCGACGTAGTTTTCGAAGTCATACTGGGTTTTCTCACTGATATGAAGCTGGATACAAGCGCGAAGTGGAAATTGGAGCTGTGACGCACCAACATAAATTGTCTCGTTTTTTTCTGGGAGCCTGGCATAACAAAAGGGCAAAAGTTTTCGCTTAAAAATGAAGAGCGCATATCCACAATGCTTCTTGGTCTCATATGATACACTGTCGTGCATGAAGAGCTTCTTGGTCTCATATGATACACCGTCGTCAATGCTTCTTGGTCTTATATGATACACCGTCGTGCAGCTATTGGCATGAGTTGCGTGTGGCATACCGTGGGGAAAAATTATAGACACGTTCAGGAACGAGATGTGTGCGGCTGCCACCTTCAACGCAAACTCCTTGCCAATATCAATGGCCTTTACTAGGACCTGGCGGACGTCGTTGGAATTCCCCCCCAAAAAATTATATGCATATATATATATATATACGCATAAATAGCACGATCTTTTAAAAAAACATCAGGAATGAAATTATACCTGACAGGTTTTCCCAGTCTCAGTCTCATTGTTGCGTAGTGCCATAGCTAAAGTCGCATTTTATAACTTTCTTGTTTTATTTGTCTGTATTCAGCTGCAATTTGTTTGTACTGTAGTTGCATGCTTAGTTCATGATCAAAATGTTAACCTACATCTAAAAATCACATTGACACGAGGTCTTGAACCGACTTGACGTGTACTTGCTCCGTGACTTTAGTGTACACCACTAGCTCCATGACGTTAGTGTACACCACTAGCTCCGTGACCTTACTGTACACCATTAGCTCCGTAACCTTAGTGTACACCACCAGCTCTGTGACCTTACTGTACACCACTAGCTCCGTGACCTTAGTTTACACCACTAGCTCCGTGATCTTAGTGTACACCACTAGCTCCGTGACCTTACTGTATACCACTAGCTCCGTGACCTTAGTGTACACCACTAGCTCTGTGGCCTTAGTGTACACCACTAGCTCCGTGACCTTAGTTTACACCACTAGCTCTGTGACCTTAGTGTACACCACTATCTCCGTGACCTTACTGTACACCACTAGCTCCGTGACCTTAGTGTACACCACTAGCTCTGTGACCTTAGTGTACACCACTAGCTCCGTGACCTTAGTTTACAACACTAGCTCCGTAACCTTAGTTTACACCACTAGCTCCATGACGTTAGTGTACACCACTAGCTCCGTGACCTTACTGTACACCATTAGCTCCGTAACCTTAGTGTACACCACCAGCTCTGTGACCTTACTGTACACCACTAGCTCCGTGACCTTAGTTTACACCACTAGCTCCGTGATCTTAGTGTACACCACTAGCTCCGTGACCTTACTGTACACCACCAGCTCTGTGACCTTACTGTACACCACTAGCTCCGTGACCTTAGTTTACACCACTAGCTCCGTGACCTTAGTGTACACCACTAGCTCTGTGGCCTTAGTGTACACCACAATCTCCGTGACCTTAGTTTACACCACTAGCTCTGTGACCTTAGTGTACACCACTATCTCCGTGACCTTACTGTACACCACTAGCTCCGTGACCTTAGTGTACACCACTAGCTCCGTGACCTTAGTTTACAACACTAGCTCCGTAACCTTAGTTTACACCACTAGCTCTGTGACCTTAGTGTACACCATTAGCTCCGTGACCTTAGTTTACACCATTAGCTCCGTGACCTTAGTGTACACCACTAGCTCCGTGACCTTAGTGTACACCATTAGCTCCGTAACCTTAGTGTACACCACCAGCTCTGTGACCTTAGTGTTCACGCGAACTCCGAGGGGACGAGTGGTCTAGGGGTAAGATGCTCGTCTCACAATCGAAAGGTTGTGGGTTCGATTCTCACCTGTCGCTATTCTTCGCCCGCGACCAATCGGCGTGAGAGATTGGCGACGCTACATGACTCAACGGTCGACGTGTCGTAAAACCAGTAACCAACCACGCGAACTCCGATTTCGCTGGTCCTTGGTGGATCGAGACCGCCGGCGACCAATCAGAGTGAGAGGTTGGACATGCTATATGGACCAGCAGTCGAATGCGTCTCGTAAAAACCGAATACTATTGTTCATCTAGCCATGGCTATCAAGGCGGTTGGCTGGCTGCATTAGCTTCCGATGCCACTAACGATCTTGTCGCCCTGCTGACAGCTGTAATAGAGATGGCAGACCTAAAAATGCCACTATCAGATTACAGCAAATGTGCGATATTGCTGACTGACTGCTTCCACCACCTCATCGACTGCAATCGATCGTTTGTACGTACTAAGTAAGTACTCTCAGCCGATCGTGTGTGCGTACTAAGTAAGTACTCTCAGCCGATCGTGTGTGTGTACTAAGTAAGTACTCTCAGCCGCTCGCCGACCGCTCTCCACCGTGTCCAGCGGACAAGTCCACCCGCCGCCAGCAGGTAGCGAGCCGACCGAAGGGCGCCCTCTCTGAGATCGGGAGCGCCGGCGCGGAGCTACCGCCTATGCACATGACACTCGTGTCGTGTCCCGAGACGTGCAGTTGATTCGGCTATTCCGATATATCGGCTAGTCAACTAAGAGAGGCACAAACCTAACAGGCGCGGTGATAGTGCGTGAATGCCAACAGGATCGACGACTGCAGAATATACAGGTCCACAGCTCATCCATACGATCATGTGATATTTCGTATATTATACTATAGGGCGAGTCGTTCTCTTTGTCAGAAGACCACAACTCGGACAACCAACACTCGTAGGAGCTCCTTATTGAACATACACTTCAGAGCAGAACCACCTGTAGCTAGTTGGCGAGCATGGTGGCAGCGAACTGTTGTCATGGCAACCAGTGAAGCCAAAGAATATTGACCGCCAACACTATTTCGATCAACGCTAAGCACGATTTGTGTAGGCTTTCTATGGCGTGACATCGGGGAAAAGTGCGTAAGAAAGTCCCTTTAGATGCACTTCATCTCTTTCGTACATTGGAAGTGAAATTGGTACGAATGTTGGCAAATACTTCCCTATAGTGGGCAGGTGATGCGCGTCTCCTTGCTGCAGGCAGCTGTATCGGCAGGACGAGCCGTGTTCAGCTCCATACCGTCCAGTCCAGGCGTCAGCAGCATCAGCCACAAAGACACAGCGCAGCCGAGGTGTTGGCATTTGTGGCGGGAATCACAGGAAAAAGCGTCCGCTCGCGTCCTCCGACGCCGGCGCCCCACTGTGGGCCGTATGGTTTTTGGTGCGAGTCCACGCCCGTGAGACTCAATTACGGCCCCACAGCCAACCTGTAGATTGTATCACTCGGTTTTTATATCGCCAATTACGGCAATTCCGGCCGGCTCCCATGGCTTCTGAAGCTGTGTATGGCTCAATTAAATCGAAATAGCTCCTATTCATTTCCAGATAAGGGACCACAATGGCGGCCCGTGGTGACAACCACGGTCTGTCTGTGTGGCGGCGGCTGTTAATAATGCACCGCAATCGTGATGTCGGTACAGCCACACAGCCACACGGCCACACACCCACACACCCACACAGTCATACAGTCATACAACCACACAGCCACACAGCCACACAGCCACACAGCCACACAGTCATACAGCCATGCAGTCATGCAGCCATACACCCATACACCTATGCACCCACACAGCCATACATCCATACAGCCACACGGTCATACAGCCATACAGCCATACAGCCACACGGCCATACAGCCATACAGCCATACAGCCACACGGCCATACAGCCATGCAGCCAGCGCCACCGTCGGTCGGCTCTCTTCTTCACCCCGCTATGCATTGTTTATGCCGGTCACCGCACCGTAAAACCGACCACATTCCCACTGCAATTAAGTGCTCCTGATGCCGGCCAGCTAAATGTGTCCCCGACGTAACGTGCGCCCTCCCCCCCCCTGTGGTGGCCGCCGGCACCCCCCCCCCTCATATGGTGGCCGCCGGCACCCCATGAAGCTTCCACGCCGTGCGTTCTGAGCCTGGCATGAACTGCAAACACGATTGGTGATGATGCTCAAGCAACTTCGAACTGAATCAAATATAGTGCTGGGCATCATTAATAGGAGTGTGAGGCATAAGAGCAAGGACGTCATGAAAAATAACTGTACTGAGCCTATGTGCGACCTCACTTGTAATATTCTGTACATATAATGGACCTTTACTTAGAAGGACATAGATATGCTAAAAAGAGTGCAGTTTAAAGCCACTATAGACTCATGAGTGGGCTAGGTAGCCTAGAATGTGGAGAAAGGCTTATGGCATCAGATATGCACTCATTCATGTATAGAAGATTAACGGGTGATATGATTGAAGCGTATCAAATCGGTAAAAGGTTAGATAATGTCAATTTGAATGATGCTCTTCTATTTAGCGCATCACATAGGGGTCATCATTTCAGGTTGGACAGGTCAAGGTGTAGGACAGCTAAGTGATAACAGGCTTTCAGTCAAAGGATGGTTGATCAGTGGAATAGGCTGCCTGCTGATGTTGTGGGGAGTCCCTCATTGAATGTATAAAACAAATATGGTGAACACACCTTTAGGTCGGACGATTTTGTTATTGAGTTATAATAAGTGGTGGATGGAGTGAGATTTACGCTAGTAGGTGTACACGGTGCAGGCCCCTTTAAGTAAGCATGGATGGAGGATGAAAATTATTGATGAGTCACTCAATCCACATGTGTGGCACGCTGGATCGAGCGAATAAGGCTAGGTGGGTAGGTAGATAGGTATTGGTAGGCGTGTAGGATGTTGATGGACAGTTTCTTGGGAACTTAGAAGAATGTAGTTGGATAGGTTGGAGTGTTGAGCATCCTTTCGTCTCGGCTTATAGTGTCTTTCCTTTACAGGCTTAACCCAGATGGCCCCTGTGGCTCTTATTAAGTCAGAATACTTTATGATTTTATGACTTTACAGTGTATCCCGATCGGCCTAGTGGTTCAGGGGAAATCACTGGGGGAAGGGACGAAAGGTCTAATCGTCTTTGCCGGTGTTTTGTACCGAGCTGCCCGCAGCTGGTGTGGAGCATTTACCACTGGTACCAGCTGGTGTGAAGCATTTACCACTGGTACCAGCTGGTGCAGAGCATTTACCACCGGTACCAGCTGGTGCCTTCCCGAGCACAGTAGAGCGCAGACATAGACACACAACAGCGCGGTCATAGGCACACAGCCAGCGCGGATATAGGCACACAGCCAGCGCGGATATAGGCACACAGCCAGCGCGGACATAGGCACACAGCCAGCGCGGTCATAGGCACACAGCCAGCGCGGACATAGGCACACAGCCAGTGCGGACATAGGCACACAGCCAGCGAGGATATAGGCACAGGCGCGGCCGGTGTGGGCACAGAGATACAGCCAGGCTCAGTATGGTATGATATGGTATCGTATGGTAGGTATGGGTGGCTGAGAGTCTTTGTCTGGAGGCAGTGGTGGCCCTGTCGGTCTGGTCCGGCCGGTCTGGAGTCTTGACCCGCGGTCCCTGTCGGTCCGGTCCGGCCGGTCTGGAGCCTTGACCCACGGTCCCTGTCGGTCTGGTCCGGCCGGTCTGGAGCCTTGTCCCGCGGTCCCTGTCGGTCTGGTCCGGCCGGTCTGGAGTCTTGACCCACGGTCCCTGTCGGTCTGGTCCGGCCGGTCTGGAGCCTTGACCCACGGTCCCTGTCGGTCTGGTCCGGTCGGTCTGGTGCCTTGACCCGCGGTCCCTGTCGGTCTGGTCCGGCCGGTCTGGAGCCTTGACCCGCGGTCCCTGTCGGTCTGGTCCGGCCGGTCTGGAGCCTTGTCCCGCGGTCCCTGTCGGTCTGGTCCGGCCGGTCTGGAGCCTTGACCCACGGTCCCTGTCGGTCTGGTCCGGCCGGTCTGGTGCCTTGTCCCGCGGTCCCTGTCGGTCTGGTCCGGCCGGTCTGGAGTCTTGACCCACGGTCCCTGTCGGTCTGGTCCGGCCGGTCTGGAGCCTTGTCCCACGGTCCCTGTCGGTCTGGTCCGGCCGGTCTGGAGCCTTGTCCCACGGTCCCTGTCGGTCTGGTCCGGCCGGTCTGGTGCCTTGTCCCGCGGTCCCTGTCGGTCTGGTCCGGCCGGTCTGGTGCCTTGTCCCGCGGTCCCTGTCGGTCTGGTCCGGCCGGTCTGGAGCCTTGTCCCGCGGTCCCTGTCGGTCTGGTCCGGCCGGTCTGGTGCCTTGTCCCGCAGGTGACAGTGGCCGCGTCACCTTTCTGGAGCCTTGTCCCGCGGAGCCTTGTCCCGCGGTCCCTGGATCGTGACAGTACTGGCCACAACAGTTTTTTTTCCCATCCCGCGGTACCGCACCCTCCAGTTCGGATCGTGCTCCAGTTCCAGTCGTGCTCCAGTTCGGGTCGTGCTTCAGTCAGGTCGTGCTTCAGGTCGGTTCGTGTTCCAGTTCAGACCGTGCTCCAGGTTGGGACCGTGCTCCAGTTTGGGTGGTGCTCCAGTTCGGATCGTGCTCCAGTTCGGATCATGCAAAGTGCACTTGCACAAAACCTCGTCCACTGATTATTATGCGCATTGTGCTCTGTCGTGTTTCGCAATCCCTACCAACATCTCTGTCTGTGGACTTTTCCTTCACGGGAAGCTGCGAAGTTTTGGATACATGCAAAATCAGGTTATGGGTAACTAATTTCACACTACAGTTCACGAACCTACGCCACTTTGGCACGCCATACATTGACGCGTAGAAAAACCATCCATCCGAAAGCGGAAGTCATCGTGTTAGCCACAGAAGGCCCTGTGCATCTCAGGATCAGAAACAATAATATATATATATATATATATATATATATATATATATATATATATATATATATATATATATATATATCTACATTTGTTGTTTTTCTCGAACCTGTGTACTCTGAGGAAGGCCCGGGCTTACAAATAACAGTACTTTCTGGATGTAAGTCTGGATGTAAGTGGATATAAGTCTGTCATTTTTAATATGTTCAAAAGGCTAGTTGTCGTGATATTCTTAATATTTTTGTTGCGATAATCCGTGCAAGTTTTACCTTCATGATAGCGTTTGATCCTGGCATCGCGATTCCAGCGGGCTGTTCTTTATAAAAACCGCTGCGCCGCCGTCCTATCAGACTCCTTCGAATTCAATACAGAAACTGCCTATATCACATCAGACTCCTCCGCATACAGAAGTTGCCGCCGTGTGTTTCGCGGAAGCGCTTTGAGTGGTGATTGAGGGGCGACTAACGTCTGGTAATTGCGGTGTGGCTGGCCGCTGGCCGCGCAGACTGCAGCCGCCGGCACCTTCCGTGTATTTCACGCCCCCAGTGACACACGCCGGCGCATGCGATGACATGCAAACGGCCCGCGGGGCAGCACTGCTACTCGGAAGAGATCTTGGCACCAGAACGTGACAGACGCCTTAGTTGCTTTCGAGCAGGAAGCTCTCACGCTCGCCGGCCCGTACAGCTGTTTGCCGTCCAGTGTTGGCGTTCTGCGAAATCGGCTCGGCCGTCATGTACAAAGGCGGGGGATGCGGAAATAAATCACTTGGACAGGATGGCGTCCACAGGGCAGGTGTCCCCGGTCTACATCACTGCTGATCTAGAGTAACTGGTGGGACTGATCACTGCCTCGCTGACCACTGTCCACAGCTGGATATACATATATATATATATTATCAGAGTAGATTGGAAGCAATCCATTAATCAAACATGTTTCGTTAAAGCTGACCGCATATCTAGCATTGATTGCATTCTTTTGCGTTCTTTCGAGTTCCCTTACTGTTCGCTTTCCTTCTTTGTTCAGTTGGTAAATCAGATCACCGATTATAGTCATTTATTGCGCGACGTTTCGTCCTAACAGAAGACATTCTCAAGCTTTTAATCAGGAAGGTAGCGAAATATACAATTACATCATTCACACTGCTTAACATCCAGATAATTATTGTGCTACCTAAGAAATGTACTTTCACTTATAGATACGAGTACAATATAAGCACACATTCAACGTGAAATAAACAACGTCATATAAACACAAGCGCACTAAGCGTTTGGACGGAGGCCTGGAAATCCATCACATAGTGTGAGGATACTCTGATAGTCACGTTGGGTGTTTAGAGTGGGGAGTCGTTCACGGTTGAGGATGGCTTCCGTGATGCGTAGTCTCCTCTTGTCCCGTATGTGTGCGATGATGTCAGTGTTTTGTACCAGCTCTTGTCTAGTGATGTGTCGGTGGTGTCTGTCCTGTACATGTTGGTGTGGAGCGCCCGACTGCAGGTGACAGGTCAGGCGTCGCGACACTGATGCTGTGGTGTGTCCAATATAGCTTACTGAGGGAATTTGAAGTTTGCAAACTTCATCTGAACATTTATTTATATTCATGAACTACATTGGTTGATTTAAGTTTTGGCTGCTTCACCATGTTATTTCTCATGACAAGATTTTTTTGGGGGGGGGTTTTGTTGTAAATAATTAGTTGTACGTTGTTGCATGCCGTTGGTTTGATGTTGTTAAATACGATTTCCCGGAGTACCTTCTCATCTGTGCGGAATGAAGGGCTCATTTGGGTTTTGTAAAATAATGTCAGTATCTGGGATGTGGCAGAATTTCCATTATCGCCGCCTTCGTCGCTACCATCGCCGCCCCTGCGGCTACTGCCGCCACAGGTGCCACCGAGCTCCCTATCACTGTCTTCACGGACACTGTGACCGGCACTACCATCACCAACGCTAACACCACCGCCGCTACTTTTACCGCCGTTACCGCTACTGACGCTACCGCCATCAACGTTGGCGCTACCGCCGCCGTCACCGACGCCGCCACCGGCGTTGCCGTTGTCGCCGTCAACGTTGCCGCCACCGACACTTCCACCGTCTGTGCTGCTGCTATTGTCATAGCCACTGACTGGAACATTATCTTTTCGATTGTTGTTACCATGATTAGTGCGACGGTATATGCAGCGGTCCATAACCGTTCTGATCTCTTGGTCGATATCTTTGGTCGAGTAGTTATTGTTGGTCAGCATTTGTTTGATGTAACTCAGCTCTCTGTGCAACTCAGCTCGGGAGACGCTGCCCGGGTTCGCTACATTGTGTGACGAGAGACGCTGCCCGGGCTCGCTACATTGTGTGACGAGAGACGCTGCTCGGGTTCGCTACATTGTGTGACGAGAGACGCTGCCCCGGTTCGCTACATTGTGTGACGAGAGACGCTGCCCGGGCTCGCTACATTGTGTGATGAGAGACGCTGCCCCGGTTCGCTACATTGGGTGACGAGAGACGCTGCCCCGGTTCGCTACATTAGGTGGCGGGAGACGCTGCCCGGGTTCGCTACATTGTGCGACAGGAGATGCTGCTCGGGTTCGCTACATTGGGTGACGAGAGACGCTGCCCGGGTTCGCTACATTGGGTGACGGGAGACGCTGCCCGGGTTCGCTACATTGGGTGGCGGGAGACGCTGCCCGGGTTCGCTACATTAGGTGGCGTGAGACGCTGCCCGGGTTGGCTACATTGTGCGACAGGAGATGCTGCTCGGGTTCGCTACATTGGGTGACGAGAGACGCTGCGCGGGTTCGCTGCATTGGGTGACGAGAGACGCTGCGCGGGTTCGCTGCATTGGGTGGCGGGAGACGCTGCCCCGGTTCGCTACACTGTGCAACAGGAGACGCTGCCATCAAGCCTCATCAAGTTCAATGTCACGTCGCCTGTGACACGGAATGGAAAATATTTAGTTAAAAACCTCTCGTGCCCGACTCATTATCAGGAATTCGTGGAGACGTCCATGAATCAGAAAGCCTCTCACCCTGACGGAGTGTCCGGCCCTCAGGAGCGCTGCCGCAGGTTTGGCGGAGTGTCCAGCCCTCAGGAGCGCTGCCGCAGGTTTGGCGGAGTGTCCGGCCCTCAGGAGCGCTGCCGCAGGTTTGGCGGAGTGTCCAGCCCTCAGGAGCGCTGCCGCAGGTTTGGCGGAGTGTCCAGCCCTCAACGCGCAGGTTTGGCGGAGTCCGGCCCCTAGGAGCGCTGCCGCAGGTTTGGCGGAGTGTCCAGCCCTCAGGAGCGCTGCCGCAGGTTTGGCGGAGTGTCCGGCCCTCAGGAGCGCTGCCGCAGGTTTGGCCGGCCAGCAAACTTATCAGCTCGGCGTAAGTTACGGTGCTGGACGATTCTCGTCTTTATGTACATATAAATGGGGAAGCAGTCCGGTGGCATGCTGTTGAGTTCCAATTTGTGTGGATGATGGCTCATGTTCTTCTGTCGGCACTGGAGCTGGGTGGGATATACCGGCTGCCAGAAATGCTTGGTAATGTGATGAATGGCATAGCAATTGCGCACCAACTAGCTTTCATCGCAACAACTAGCGTGTATAATTGTGTAATGTGTGGCGTGTATCCCCTGTAGCCCGCCCAGAATCTGCAGCGTGGCTGGCTTCCCTGCTGATTAGGATTGACCATGGTGATTTTGATGATGGATTGGCACTGACACTCCATCCACATAAAATAACCATCGTAGGTTGTTGCCTGCCAGTCTAGGCCGGTAATGCCTGACGAGGACCTTTTAGGCCAAATATGATGGCTGGTGGCTCCATATAGGATTAATATAGGCGTACAAAATTATGATTTTCTACATTGGAATTGACCAAGCACACAGTGGGAGACACTGTTATCCTTTAAAATATTTCATCTGATGCACATCTGAAATCATTACCTCCCGACTGTCTTAAGACTAGTTCGAGAATACAAGTCTTGAAGAAATCAAATATCTTGGTAGACGCAAAAAGTCAACCGTTTGCGTGGTTCATGGTGATTGCAAATATACCCTATGTTACATCGGTAAGAAAGATTCGAAGTTCTTAAAGGTAACTGTGGTCTAAAAATCATCAAATATTGGCAGTCGTGATCGTTCTAGCAAAACACCGGTTGTTATATCGGGATAAGAATTGAAAATCTGAATTCCAATCAATCAGTCACCCGTAGAACTACATTTCATCACAAGTTGAAGCCATCGTGTGTTAGTTTGGCGAAGTGTCTGGTCTCCAGGTCCACCTCCGACACAACATGATGAACAGCCATAAGCTGGCTACCGCATTTGCATATCTTCTGTTAGCCTTGGCCAAGTCCAGGAAATGGGATGAAAAATCATTCACCACAATTACTTTGAAGAGAAAGTTAAAGAGGACAGGCGGGCGGGGCAGGAAGTTGGGTGTGTAGCAGCCCTGGATTACCATGATTAGCCTCCAGAGGCGCATCCGCCACACGTCACCTTCCAGTCGTGAAGTCCCGGCACCGCCGGAGACGGCTTAAGAATGTGATCAGACACCTCCAATGGCATCAAAAGCGTCCCCATACTCAGTGGGCGATTCGGTTTACCATCACAGCCGTGTCGCTGTCGGGTATAGCCGGTCATGTCCGGACTCAGTGGACGGACACCTCCGACACACGACTTACCCAGGACCGCACTGTCGTTGTGTTGTCGGGTAAAGCCGGTCATGTCCGCACTCAGTGGACGGACACCTCCGACACACGACTTACCCAGGACCGCACTGTCGTTGTCGGGTAAAGCCGGTCATGTCCGCACTCAGTGGACGGCCACCTCCGACACACGACTTACCCAGGACCGCACTGTCGTTGTGTTGTCGGGTAAAGCCGGTCATGTCCGCACTCAGTGGACGGACACCTCCGACACACGACTTACCCAGGACCGCACTGTCGTTGTCGGGTAAAGCCGGTCATGTCCGCACTCAGTGGACGGACACCTCCGACACACGACTTACCCAGGACCGCACTGTCGTTGTGTTGTCGGGTAAAGCCGGTCATGTCCGCACTCAGTGGACGGACACCTCCGACACACGACTTACCCAGGACCGCACTGTCGTTGTCGGGTAAAGCCGGTCATGTCCGCACTCAGTGGACGGACACCTCCGACACCGACTTACCCAGGACCGCACTGTCGTTGTCGGGTAAAGCCGGTCATGTCCGCACTCAGTGGACGGACACCTCCGACACACGACTTACCCAGGACCGCACTGTCGTTGTCGGGTAAAGCCGGTCATGTCCGCACTCAGTGGACGGACACCTCCAACACACGACTTACCCAGGACCGGCACCGGTCGCATGTACCGTGTCCGTGATACAGGGGTAGCCGCCGCGGCCCGGGTATTTAGAGCGGCCCATTTCCGACCGCGCCGGTGGACTTTTTCTCTCCCGGTATTTTAATTCAATATAGCGTCGCTAATGATCATTTTTACATTGTAATTTGGGGCGATTCGCCCTAATGGTCAGCTCTTCCGAGGGCAGTTAGGCCGGCTCCAGATGGAAGCCAGATACATCGATCATGGGCGAAACCATGACGACCGGGCCCGTTAATTCCGCGAAATAAATCCTGCGGCCGCATTAATAACGGCGACGTGTACGGACGTCTTATCCACTGATCGATGAGCACGCTGTGGCGAAAAAAGAAACGCAGGGAAAGTGTGGAGCGTCCTTAATTTATTAGATAATTAGAGCGGAGCGCAGTGCAGTTAATGACGCGGTTCCGGGCGCTGTTTTTGTTTGGACATTCTGACCGCTTTCCCCTCAAAATATTCTAAATTGCGGCTTGCGAAGCGGTGCAGAATATGCAATTAGAGTGTTGGCCTGTTGTATGTGACATGTAGGGGAGGTGGCAGCGGTAGGTGGCCAGTACATTAGATTGTTGGCCTGTTGTACGTGACATGTAGGGAGGTGGCAGCGGGAGGTGGCCAGTACATTAGAGTGTTGGCCTGTTGTACGTGACATGTAGGGGAGGTGGCAGCGGGAGGTGGCCAGTACATTAGAGTGTTGGCCTGTTATACGTGACATGTAGGGAGGTGGCAGCGGGAGGTGGCCAGCACGACGTGACGCTCCACGGTACTCGTTCTCGAAAGTGAGTCACCTAGCCATGCCCTGGCTCAGTTCTTCACGCCTGCATGTTACGCACGTTTTATACTACAGAGAACAGTTAACAGCCAACATCAGAAGTGGGGCCAGGGAGCTATAGGTCATCTCCAACAGTGTCATCGCTATGACGTGAAGCAGGAATTATGTTCAAAAACATTACTTGGCGGTGCTTGTTTCCTCCTGGTTCCAAGGTAGATTTTTGGTGTCTACAGGCTTATATGCATTTATAATCTCGTAGGGTATTTCTCTCCTTCAAAACATCTCTATTTTCGTTTCCTCCACTGTTTTGTTGTGTGCTCAGTTACATTATTGATACCAGTATGATAGCACATGTGCTCGCATGCTACCTACGGATCTCCAATTTTCCGCTGGCTTGCGTGTTCCCTTCCGGTGTTATTAGTCTGCACACAGCTGGCCAGTTATTTTCTGTTCTGCAATTACGTTTTGCAGGCTGCATGAACATATTCATGATCTCTCATGCAGCGAAGTATTGACGCCTCAGACGAGCTGTTGGTCATGTCGTGTCATGGCCAGTGAAGACGTGACGCCTCAGACGAGCTGTTGGTCATGTCGTGTCATGGCCAGTGAAGACGTGACGCCTCTGACGAGCTGTTGGTCATGTCGTGTCATGACCAGTGAAGACGTGACGCCTCAGACGAGCTGTTGGTCATGTCGTGTCATGACTAGTGAAGACGTGACACCTCAGACGAGCTGTTGGTCATGTCGTGTCATGGCCAGTGAAGACGTGACGCCTCAGACGAGCTGTTGGTCATGTCGTGTCATGACCAGTGAAGACGTGACACCTCAGACGAGCTGTTGGTCATGTCGTGTCATGACCAGTGAAGACGTGACGCCTCAGACGAGCTGTTGGTCATGTCGTGTCATGACCAGTGAAGACGTGACACCTCAGACGAGCTGTTGGTCATGTCGTGTCATGACCAGTGAAGACGTGACGCCTCAGACGAGCTGTTGGTCATGTCGTGTCATGACCAGTGAAGACGTGACGCCTCAGACGAGCTGTTGGTCATGTCGTGTCATGACCAGTGAAGACGTGACGCCTCAGACGAGCTGTTGGTCATGTCGTGTCATGACCAGTGAAGACGTGACACCTCAGACGAGCTGTTGGTCATGTCGTGTCATGGCCAGTGAAGACGTGACGCCTCAGACGACCTGTTGGTCATGTCGTGTCGTGGCCAGTGAAGACGTGACGCCTCAGACGAGCTGTTGGTCATGTCGTGTCGTGACCAATGAAGAAGTGACGCCTCAGACGAGCTGTTGGTCAAGTCGTGTTATGGCCAGTGAAGACGTGACGCCTCAGACGTGCTGTTGGTCATGTCGTGTCATGATCAGTGAAGACGTGACGTGCAGACGTAGGGTCGGCAGACCTGCTTACTGCTCACACAGTCACATAGTCGCGTGCAGAAGTCGGGTCGGCAGACCTGCTCACTGCTCACACACTCACAGAGCCTCGTGCAGACGCACAACGGCACGCCCCAGCCGAGTCGTGAAGCGAAATTAAAGCGCTGATTTATTGCTCCACGACTACATAACAATTAAATTTAACGACAGCTGGGAGGAAGCCGGGCGCAGAACGATGCGCGAGACAAACGATGTCCGGATACGTCAGATTGGGGGTCCGAGCGCCGCACCTAACGGTTCAACCCTCTGTGTCCATCCGGATACAAAGGCAGATACGCAACAGCTAGGTAAGAGGGTAGATACACCACAGCCAGATACAAAAGCAGCTACACCACAGCCAGGTACAAAGGCAGAGCAGCCACCGTTGACTAAATCAGAAGTGACGGCGCACACCACAACCAAGCCAGTGGACTAAACGGAAACCCAGTAACTACCCCAGACATCGGGAAAGCATGCCACAACCACAAGCATTACACATGCTGTAGGTCAGCACACGACAGCCATTGCACATGGAATAGGTCAGCATACCATGCACATGGTGTTGCTATTGTATTTGCATTTGCACATGGTTATTGTACATAGCATAGCAAACCTTCCCATGCCCAGTAGCCATTCCACATGGCATAGGTCAGCACACCATAGAATTCCATGGCATAGGGCAATGCACTATAGATGCTCTATGACATGGCAATGCACCATAGATATTCCATGGCATAGGTCAGCACACTATAGCTATTCCGCAGACCTAAGTCAGCACACCAGAACAATGTCACATGCCATCAAGTCAGTACTATTTTAATTATATTTTAACAAGCGATATAGAAATGACAACGTAAGGAAATGTAACTAAAATTACTTTGGCACTGCCATACGTATATGTATATATATATATATATGTGTGTGTGTGTGTGTGTGTATGTGTGTGTGGGTGTATAGGTGTATGTGTGTGTGTGTGTGTGTGTGTGTGTATGTGTATCAATATATTTATATACACTCACATATATGCATTATGGCAGACAGTTCTGTGATGGGGATTAGTGCAGTTGCACACCATGTGCCTGTGTTGCCGTTGCCAGGGGCAGTGTGCACATGCTCGAAACACGCCGCTGGGCGACTGTATCCACCTTCTGTCGCCAATTATTTACCAGCTTCGCCTGTGACATACAACGCTTTCATAAATTAGCCATACATCAGAGGATCGCCATTTAATTTGCCTCAAACCGCACATTTGGTATGCGGCTTATGCTAAACGGCACGATGGAAACTAAATACCGTGGAACGTGGCAGGCTATCCAGACAAAAGGCACTACCGCTATCTTCAGCAAACTGGTCGCGAGATTACGCGGCTTCTTTCCGTTATATTACGCACATACATGTTCCTGCACTGAACAACCGTGGTGCTTCTTCTAGCTACTGTTTGCCGCGGGGTGGCCACATGATCCCAAGATGGACACATGATCCCATGATGCCCATATTATCACATGGTGGCGACAAGATCCCATGGTGGCCATCTGCTCCCATGATAGCCATATGATCTCATTGTACCAAATGATCCCATGGTGGCCACTTGATTCCAAGGTGGCCACTTGATACCATGGTGGCGACATGATCCCATGGTGGTCATATGATACCATGGTGGTCATATGATCCCATGGTGGCCATATGATCCAATGATAACCATATGATCCAATGATAACCATATGGTCCCATGGTGGCCATCTGATCCAATGATAACCATATGATCACATGGTGGCTACAGAGGCTGAAGTAACTTGACTGGGTGAAACTGTATTAAACACGCTTTTAGAAGAAAATAAGCATAATGCTCATTTTCCTTACACATCAAAACTGGGCAATAACGTTCAAATTTTATCCCTGAAGGCCATGTTGTCCAATAAGGAAGATCATCACGCTTGACTTCATTATTATTATTACTGTTTCGTCAGCTTCATAATATTTCCTTCCGGCTGCAATTCGTTGATAAGTAGCAGGTACTTTTAAGCACGTAAATTGCATCGCCGTGAAGTCTAGATTAAGTGCTCGTCAAATTGAACATGGAATATGCTTTAAAACGATTATATGCATCACTGATCATTACAATTTCTTTCGCTGAATTAAATGGCCTTGAAAATGTGGCACCGCCGGAAAAACTAAAGGGGAGGCACAGAGAGATCTCAGGAATCACATCTCAGGTCTTAGGTCTCTCTCTCTCCCGCTCTCCCTCGCTTTCTCTCTTTCTCTCCATTTTCCTCTCTCCTTTCCTGACCGGCACCAGTGAAGAGTACAGACCACCAGACCGGTGCAGAGTGCAGACCACCAGACCGGTGCAGAGTACAGACCACCAGACCGGTGCAGAGTACAGACCACCAGACCGGTGCAGAGTACAGACCACCAGACCAGTGCAGAGTACAGACCGCCAGACCGGTGCAGGGTACAGACCACCAGACCGGTGCAGAGTACAGACAACCAGACCAGTGCAGAGTACAGACCACCAGACCGGTGCAGAGTACAGACCACCAGACTCGTGCAGAGTACAGACCACCAGACCCGTCCAGAGTACAGACCACCAGACCGACGCAGAGTACAGACAACCAGACCGACGCAGAGTACAGACCACCAGACCCGTACAGAGTACAGACCACCAGACCCGTGCAAGGTACAGACCACCAGACCAGTGCAGAGTACAGACCATCAGACCCGTGTATAGTACAGATCACCAGACCCGTACAGAGTACAGACCACCAGACCAGTGCAGAGTACAGACCATCAGACCCGTGCAGGGTACAGACCACCAGACCAGTGCAGAGTACAGACCATCAGACCAGTGCAGATCACAGACCACCAGACCCGTGCAGAGTACAGACCACTAGACCAGTGCAGAGTACAGACCAGCAGACCAGTGCAGAGTACAGACCACCAGACCGACGCAGAGTACAGACAACCAGACCGACACCCACATACCACCGTCAGGGCGACACCCGACACCCCAGACTTCCGTCAGGGAGACACCCGACACCCCAGACCTCCGTCAGGGCGACACCCGGCACCCACAGACCACCGTCAGGGCGACACCCGACACCCACAGACCACCGTCAGGGCGACACCCGACACCCACAGACCTCCGTCAGGGTGACACCCGACACCCACAGACCTCCGTCAGGGCGACGCCGGTCGGCGACGTACGACAGCGGCGTAATTACCAGCGCGTCCCTCGGCGTTGCAGCTGGTCTCGCCGCCGGCTGAGCGGCAGTCAGACACCCTCGGGCATTCTGTGCCGACCATCGGAGGTGTTGGGACGGTCGGAGCAGGCAGCCAGCTGCCGACCAACCATGGGATCAGAGGTGCCGAGACGGTCGGGGAAGCAACCAGCTGCCGACCAACCACCGGCCGGCCTGTCGCGGTGTGAACCTAACGAAATCAAGCAGAGTACCGATAAATGTGTAGCAAGTTACAGCGGCCCACGAACAAACGTATATTTTGTCCTGCATGTTGAACCATGTGAGGATATTTGGCGTGAAAGGTGGTATTTGAGCGCCATCTGAGTTTACTCCAGCACTTGCGGTCAGTCGAAACTTGACAATATGATGATTGTGTTTAAACAACGAAGAATGGCTCTTGACTCCTGGGTTTAGACATTGCTTAAAACAGCATACGACCTTCAAATACAGGAGGTCTAGTTGACATCAAAGTAATTAAGATTTTTTTTCGCCAGGCCATCGTCAGGTGACGAAACTTGGCAAATATGATGATTGTGTTAGCCTTAGATAAGAAAACGAAAACACCACGAACAAAGCACGAGCAATGCAAAAAAACAATCACTCGGAACGATACAGTTTTGAAGAAAACAACTAATAGCGAGCTACACTGGTCGTTTTCAGTTTTACAATGTGAGCTACTATCTGTGGCAGCGTCAGATTTACTCGGCGGGCTCACTTTTCATCCACACACCATCAGCAAACCACCCGAAGATCGCCCGTCCAAGTCTCCCGCCGTGGCACTGCAGATGTTATGCAAATCCTAGCCCAAAGCCAGAAGAGTCATTATTTATTGCCGCCGCCTCCTGCAGGCCGTTGCACACAGTCTGAAGCGGGAACAGAACAGTGAAAGATTGGCCGGCAGATGCGAGCACATCACTGAATGGACTGTTTCCAAACACTGACATACACATCGCACGGGTACGGTACACAAACAAACGGACCATTTCCAAACACTGACATACACATCGCACGGGTACGGTACACAAACAAACGGACCATTTCCAAACACTAACATACACATCGCATGTGTGCGGTACACAAACAAATACTCCATGTGTCTTTCTGACGAGTGGCTTCTCGCCGAATGCCATTAGGAAATTTCTGCCAAATGCTGTTTGATGCTGCCTTCACGAATGTTAATTAATTGACGGCACAAAAGTGAAGTGTCCTCTTCGACAACATGTCGCATTGCCATAGGCGGCTTAACAGAAGGTCAATCGGTCAAATGGAAAGCTGCTAAGCCTTTGCCATGACCATTTCCTACCTGCGGCTAGAATGCTGATGTATTTGAAAGGGGCAGTATGTAGCACATTTAGTCCAAAATAATCCTCAATTATTTGCAGTTGAATCTTAGCTTAACTCATAACGGCTTCGGTTCACCCCAAGTTGATACGTGTGCCATATGCCGTCAAAATAAAAAGGTGTTACATCCATACATCCACATTTACCTGCGTGGTGATCAAAACCCACGCGCCTTGCGGATTTTGATCATAACCTCCTCTGCAGCAGTACCGGTCATGTTCCCAAAGCCGAGGTTGGGTCTGCCACTACATTTCCTGGGGACGCCACCACCACTGTTTCTGACCTACTCCACTTCGCACAAAACCGGATACCTATCGTTCTTTTTCTGTTTGCCGGCATGTTGCACACGTGATTTCACATCGCTATACTGTGGCCTTGCGCTGAATATAATTGAAAATAATTAAAGCAAATTTGGGTAGCCCAATTCCGTTACCTAGCCAATTACCCGTCACTTTTCCCGGTCTCGTTCCCCGGTCCCGTTCCCCGGTCCCGTTCCCCGGTCCCGTTCCCGGTCCCGTTCCCCGGTCCCGTTCCCCGGTCCCGTTCCCCGGTCCCGGTCCCCGGTCCCGTTCCTAGCTGTCGTCACCTTGCGTGGTCACATTCTCCAATTCCCCCCCCCCCCTGCCACGCTGCCAATAGTCGTTCTCCGCTTCAAATCCCCAGTCTATACAGCACGGCTATTTTTATGCATTGATTTCATCTCAACATGTTCACATGGTGATTCGTGTGGCGAGGCAGCAAGTGCGCTCCTCAACCGCTCCAGCTATGTCACTGACCTAGCGTTTGGACCGCTCCAGCTATGTCACTGACCTGACGTTTGGACCGCTCCAGCTATGCACTACCTGGCGTTTGGACCGCTCCAGCTATGTCACTGATCTGACGTTTGGACCGCTCTAGCTATGTCACTGACCTGACGTTTGGACCGCTCCAGCTATGTCACTGACCTGACGTTTAGACCGCTCCAGCTATGCACTGACCTGGCGTTTGGACCGCTCCAGCTATGTCACTGATCTGACGTTTGGACCGCTCCAGCTATGTCATTGACCTGGCGTTTGGATCGATACGGTTAGGAGCGTGGGTTCAGCCAGGATTTTCTTAAGGGTATCCCGACAGAAAAAGTGAAAATATAGAAATATAGAGATCGCTTTCGGGAAGCGAACCAGCCGAAAATTTTGCATTGGGCATGGTGCAAATTCCCAAATTTATAGTTTGAGCTGGCATAATTTTTGGTTCAGGGACGGGCCCCGTGATTCCCTTGGCTGCATCTCAATTTAGAAGCCACTTAAGGTGGGTAGGAGTGATGCAAAGAACCTTGTTAATGATTGGGGGAACCTGCAAGCTAGATTGCGCCCACGGTATCTTCTAAAGGGAAGATTGGAGGTTACATTGTTGGCCGCAATGCGATTGGTTACCAATCTATGCCATATGTATTGCGAATCTCGCAATGGTTTGGTCACAGTCAGTGTGTAATGAGGACAGTTGTCAACACTGTGACCTCCCCTCCCCATCCTCCTCCTCTTGCGGTCACAATAGCGTCGCCCTTGTGGGGCTCGCAGCCTTACGTTTGTCAGACGAGACACAGTCGGTACGCTAACCATCTGCAATATATGTGTTTCAAATCCTTTGTTAGACGAAATGTAGTCGGTACATGAACCTCCTGCAATATAGGTATTCCGTATGGTTTGCCGGACGAGATGTAGCGATACGTTAACCACCTGCAATATGTGTTCCAAATCGTTCGCTCGTCTGGTTGGCGATATCTGGACACAACGGTGCAAAATCCACAAAGCGGCTGTTTTGACCTGTAATCCCCTGTGTAAATCGCGTAGCTTGTGCAGATGACAACGATGGAATTGGCACGGTTCCCTGTTGGATTGGCTACCATAGTGTCTCGGTGCCCTGTCAGTGCAGTCTGTCGTTGTCGGGGTCATGGTCATGACAGTGGACGCTTGTTCGCTTACTGTTGTGTGCTGTATTTTGCAACAGTATTTCTTTTATTCGCCCTCCTTTCCCCATATGTGAGCAATGGCGCAAGTTTGACCTCAAACACCCCCTGGAAAGTGGCATTCGACCAGAAACCAGGTGTGTCAGGGCTGTAACCCACAACATGATGCGCGCAAAATTCAAGCAAAGTTAAAGTTGCACTTTCAGAATTGACAGATGGCGGTGACAGATTAATTGACTGACTCATTCATGCAACCACGCATGCACAAATAGTAGATTGCAACGAGGCGAATTTCAATTAATCGAATACCAATTGGTGGAATGTCAGTTGGTCCAGTTGTCGTTCAGTCAACCTTGGCCGAAATACCTAAGTTGCAATTTAGTAGCATTCCGATCACTATGTTGATCAACTGACATTGGTCAATTGGCATTCGACTATTGGGCGTATGTATGTCAGTTAATCAGCCAGTCGATGTGGCACCGATCTCCGAATTTTTTTATGCGGATGCAATTTTGCTCACATGCTTGAACGTTACAATGTGCACTTGCACATACTTGCACACGTGCTCAAAATAATAATTAATTGCATGTCAATTGACAACATGTCACTTATTCGAAATGTTAGTTTTCCAGATACTATTCACTCAAATTGCCATTTAGCAGAAGCGACGATTATTGGAAATCCCACTTAGTTGAAGTGTCACTTAGTCCAAGTGCTAAAGCTAAGTTGTGTCAGCTTAGGCTACGTTATATTAGAATACGCTAGGTAACGTTAGGTTAGGTCATGATCGACATTTCGACGAATTGATGTTTCGATTAATTAACATTTGGACTAATTGATGTTTCTTCTAATTAGCATTCGGACAATTCACATTCGACTACTTTTCATTCAAATGATTGGCATTCGAAATATTAGCATTCGACTGATTCACTAATTGACATCTCGATGAATTGGCATTCGACGTAAACAATTCGATCAATTAAGATTAAACTACTTGGCATTCAAATAATTAACATTTCGACCAACTGACATTCCACCGATTCGCTTTTACCTATTCGATGCTTCGGAAAGGACATGTCGTTAATTTACCATTCGCCTCTACATGTCGACAGTTTTATGGAAACAACTTTCCAGTTATTAATATTGGACTACGTATAATAATGTTAATGGCCGTTCATCACTTTGTCATGTAGTCTTTTGCCAGCTGACTTGTGTGTAACAATGTCCTATCAACAACGGGCACAACATCGACCCGGACCCATTACTGGAGCGGTGCCAAACACTCACACGAGCCCCACCCCATCGGCCGCCCCCCCCCCATCGGCCGAGCCCCACCACCCAGGCGAGCCCACCACTCCATCGGCCGAGCCCCACCACCACATCGGGAGCCCACCACCCCATCGGCCGAGCCCCACCACCCCATCGGCCGAGCCCCACACCATCGGCCGAGCCCCACCACCCCATCGGCCGAACCCCACTCCATCGGCCGAGCCCCACCACCCCATCGGCCCGAACGTCGCGCCGACCGGCCCGCTACCGCCGCGATCACACACGTAAACAATCGGCCATTACGGGACACAACAATAGCCCGCCGGCACCAATTTGCCGCCCAATTGACGCACGAGTGGCGGCGACAGCAGCGGCGACTGAGGCCGCGACAGCAGCGGCGACTGAGGCCGCGACAGCAGCGGCGACCGAGGCCGCGACGGCAGCGGTGACTGAGGCCGCGACAGCAGCGGTGACTGAGGCCGCGACGGCAGCGGCGACTGAGGCCGCGACGGCAGCGGTGACTGAGGCCGCGACAGCAGCGGTGACTGAGGCCGCGACAGCACGTACTGAGGCCGCGACGGCAGCGGCACAGGCCGCGACAGCATACAGGCCAAAGCGGTGACAGGCGACAGAGGTACAGGCCGGACACGTGAGAAAGCAACGAGGCCGCGACAGCAGCGTGACTGAGGCCGCGACAGCAGCGGTGACTGAGGCCGCGACAGCGCGGCGACTGAGGCCGCGACAGCAGCGGCGACTGAGGCCGCGACAGCAGCGGCGACTGAGGCCGCGACGGCAGCGGTGACTGAGGCCGCGACAGCAGCGGCGACTGAGGCCGCGACAGCAGCGGCGACTGAGGCCGCGACAGCAGCGGTGACGAGGCCGCGACAGAGCACAGGCCGCGAAGCAGCGTACAGGCCGCGACAGCAGCGACAGCCGCGACACAGCGCGACAGGCCGCGACAGCAGCGTACAGGCCGCGACAGCACGGTGACTGAGGCCGCGACAGCAGCGGACTGAGGCCGCGACGGCAGCGGTGACTGAGGCCGCGACAGCAGCGGTGACTGAGGCCGCGACAGCAGCGGCGACTGAGGCGGCGACAGCAGCGGCGACTGAGGCCGCGACAGCAGCGGCGACTGAGGCCGCGACGGCAGCGGTGACTGAGGCCGCGACGGCAGCGGCGACTGAGGCCGCGACAGCAGCGGCGACTGAGGCCGCGACAGCAGCGGCGACTGAGGCCGCGACAGCAGCGGTGACTGAGGCCGCGACAGCAGCGGTGACTGAGGCCGCGACAGCAGCGGTGACTGAGGCCGCGACGGCAGCGGTGACTGAGGCCGCGACAGCAGCGGTGACTGAGGCCGCGACAGCAGCGGTGACTGAGGCCGCGACAGCAGACGTGGGGCGATGTGGTGATGCAGCTGGGCTCGGGCAGTCTACATGGTGATGCAGCTGGGCTCGGGCAGTCTACATGGTGGTGCAGCTGGGCTCGGGCAGTCTACATGGTGGTGCAGCTGGGCTCGGGCAGTCTACATGGTGGTGCAGCTGGGCTCGGGAAGTCTACATGGTGGTGCAGCTGGGCTCGGGCAGTCTACATGGTGATGCAGCTGGGCTCGGGCAGTCTACATGGTGGTGCAGCTGGGCTCGGGCAGTCTACATGGTGGTGCAGCTGGGCTCGGGCAGTCTACATGGTGACCGTGCGGTCGGCTGCCGCGGCGCCAGGTGCGCTATTGTGGCGCCAGGTGGACTGCCGTGGTGCCAGGTCCGTGCTGCCGTATCGCCAGGTCGGCTGTCTGGCTTGTACATACCACAACCTGGCAGCCCGACCTGCAGCCTCCAGGTCAGGACTGGTAAGACGTTGGCGCTGGTGGGCTGCCTGAACTGGTATCGCGACTGGACTGTCCAGTTGTTCTTCGAAACACATCACGTTGCTTCCTGTGACATCCCCTGGTTTGCTTCCTGTGGCATCCCCGGATTTGCTCCCTATAACATCCCCTGGTTTGTGGCAAATGCTCTGCACTTGTGAGGTACAAGTACCTTACAAGTGCAGAGCATAATAAGTTTATCACGGGCCACTGGCACCGCTAGAGTGACTGAAAACTTTCCTGCCCTCGCCAGACGAAGTCAGTTCACTGAAATCCTTCCTCCCCTCCCCACTTACTGTGTTTTATGCTACACAGAGGTTCGGTAATGTGCGCGGCGTAGGCTCATCCTGATCTTTTTAACTTCTCAGACAAATTTTGTCTATCTCTTTTGGTTGGCCTTGCAGGCCAGGTCAAATAAGTCAATGTCGTGGTGCCGCAGGTTGCTCGGTGGTTACCGCAGTTTCCGGACCCTGGTCATGTCACAAATATGATTCGTGCTTCAATATCCGTGACATGTAAAGGGAGCGCCATGAGACGTACTGAGATCAAGGTCACAGATTCGGTCCAGTTAAAGCACGAGGACGCATTCAACTGTTAGAGTTAACGAGTCTCGAAACATATATGCTCAGGAAGAAGTAATGGATAACACTAGCCACAAAGCCAAATGTTGTCTTTGCGAAGCAGAAATAAGATGGAATATTTTCCAAATGTCGATTTTCCCGATTTTTCCTCAGTTTCAACAGTAGCTAAATCGTCCCCATCATCCGACTGTGAAAAGCATTGCCGAAATCAAGACAGATCCTTGTATATCCTGATCTAGCTCTGTTCATTTGGCAGAAGTGGGCATTTAACCTGCAGATGCAGAAGTGATGCAGAAGCACGCTCTCCGGACGTTCGATGGTCCAAGTCACACCTCCGTGACCTGATCGGATATCATCTGGACGCTCTTTCGACGTTGTACGGTCCAAGTCATACCTCCGTGACCTGATCGGATATCATCTGGACGCTCTTTCGACGTTGTACGGTCCAAGTCATATCTCCGTGACCTGATCGGATATTAACTGGAAACTTGGAATGCAATTAGAAGACGTTTTCTATCATTGTATATGTTCCGTTTTTGAGATATCAACAAGTCATAATACTAGGTATCAAAACAATCTGTTTAATCTGTATCTCGACTTGACCGTGTGAATTGAACTGAGGTCATCTTTTTCATGATATATCAAAACATCATTGTGCATGAACCATATTTAACTTTTGACTCAATGTTCAACGATTAGCTATGATCAATGCATCCATGTACGTATAATAAACTACAATGACTACAATGCAATACATGTACGTCTAAAATATACAATGAGTGGTCTCAGTTGGACCTGACCTAGCTGCAGGATCGTAAACAACCAGACATAAATTTATTCACACCATGGAAGCTTATAACCGATAGGTAGGCGTGACAAATTTCACAGCAATATTGTCAACGGTGTAGGAGTTACCGCGGACAAATATCTTGCAGGTGGTCTGAAATATCGGCGCCGCACTGTAAGGCTTTGTTCACAGCACACGTCCATCCGAGCAGCCTGGAGATGTCCAGCACGCCTGGTCCGACGCTATACACGTCTGAGTGTGTCATCGTGCACTTCTGCTGCCATATGCACGACTGCTGCCAAATGCACGACTTAATACGACGAGAGCACACATGCGTACCGCATACGCGGGACGAAATCCACTCGACCCGGGAACACGCCACCGCTATTTCATGGCGTTGGTTATGAGGACAAAGGCACGCCCGACCATGGTTCCCGACCATCGCTGCCAACTATGGCTCCCGAACATGGCTCACAACCATGGCTCCCGACCATCGCTCACGACCATCGCTCACGACCATCGCTCCCGACCATCGCTCCCGACCATGGCTCCCGACCATGGCTCACGACCATGGCTCCCAACCATCACTCACTCACGACCATGGCTCCCGACCATCGCTCTTGACCATGGCTCCCGACCATGGCTCCCGACCACGGCTCACAACCATACCATGGCTCCCGACCATCACTCCCCACCATGGCTCCCGACCATGGCTCCCGACCATGGCTCCCGACCATGGCTCCCGACCATGAGCATCGGGCCAGATCCGAGGTCACAAACTGCACGGGGTCAGCACCTAACAATACAAGTGCTTGTAGCACATTTATATCTATATGATCGGCAAGCATAAATAAAGTTCACCGCAGGCGGGCGACACGACCCGCGTTACGCCAGAACAGCCCTGCTGCTCATCACCTTACATCGGCCGTGCATGTCAGCCATGTCAGCCACGTCAGCCATGTCAGCCATGGCAGACATGGCAGCTATGGCAGACATGTCAGCCATGCACCGTCGGCCGGCTGCATGGCTGACATGGATGACTGCCCTCCTTCAAACCTAATGAGGAGCGACGTGCTAGTGACGCGCCGTCAGCCTGCCGACTTCGTCCTGCCTCCGGAGCGTCTGCACTTTGCACTCCGCACACTGCACGGCGACGCCGAGGGGGAGGGGCTGCTCAGTGTCAGAGGCGCGCCCAGCAGACAGCAGTCGGTCCTGTCGGAACCGCTGAAACACTGCACAGCGCCGTCGAGGGGAGGGGTGGGGGCTGCTCAGTGCAGGAGGCGCGCCCAGCAGACAGCAGTCGGTCCTGTCGGAACCGCTCGAAGTCACTCAATGGCGCAGAGAGGGTATATTCTAGACATTCAGAAGACCACATGGCTTACATAACTGAAGGCTTGTATATTTTTGGAATTACCAGTGCAGCACCGACTGAAATATTAATGTTGTCAGGCAACACCAGGGCCTCGGACCCACCAACTTCCCAGAAATCGAAGAAATCGCCTCGTGCAAATCGCAAAGGAGTCGACGCTTTTCTGAAGAAAAATCGCTTCCAAATGGCTGTATAGTGATATATTTGTATAGGAGACAACTCTGGTCGACATCCTATTGGAGCGGGGCACACGGAACTGTGGAGTTAGGCACATCCTATGAGAGCAGTGCAGACGGAACTGTGGAGTTAGGCACATCTTATGGGAGCGGTGCAGACGGAACTGTGGAGTTAGGCACATATTATGGGAGCGGGGCACACGGAACTGTGGAGTTAGGCACATCTTATGGGAGCGGGGCACACGGAACTGTGGAGTTAGGCACATCCTATGGGAGCGGTGCAGACGTAACTGTGGAGTTAGGCACATCCTATGGGAGCGGTGCAGACATAACTGTGGAGTTAGGCACATCCTATGGGAGCGGTGCAGACGTAACTGTGGAGTTAGGCACATCCTATGGGAGCGGTGCAGACGGAACTGTGGAGTTAGGCACATCTTATGGGAGCGGTGCAGACGTAACTGTGGAGTTAGGCACATCCTATGGGAGCGGTGCAGACGGAACTGGCGGATGCTGCCACCTGGCTTGGAAGACGCCATCACTCGTGCAGAAGCCACATATTCCCAGACGACTGAAGATAGACCGTTGTGCTGGAATTTGTAATGGACAGATGTGTAGTCCTTTGAACATAAGCTATGTAAGTAGGTGCAGGAGGGGGACGGTCGGTGGGCAGGCGCCCCGAGCTATATATGGGGTTTACTGTTAAATCTTAAAATGGCGCGGAATGGAAAGAACGGCTTCAATAATGGCCTTTGCGTCTCCCCTTCCCTCTCCACCTCCTTCATCGTCAACCCTGAGATCGTGCTTACACCCCTGCTGGAAGCGCATCAGAACAATATGTGGTGATATGAAATGTGCTTGGCTATGGATGTATCTATTTGTGTCCGGGGAAGTCGGCCTTAGTGTGTTTGAGCATGCAACCGGAAGATACACACCGCCAGACTGCACCACTTCCAGAAGAGGTGCAGACGGAGCCACCTCCCCCGGGAGAGGTGCAGGCCAGCGCCTTTCTCGGGCCCGATGCGATCTCGCAGACACAGCCACCTCCCCCGGGAGAGGTGCAGGCCAGCGCCTCTCTCGGGCCCGACGCGATCTCGCAGACACAGCCACCTCCCCCGGGAGAGGTGCAGGCCAGCGCCTCTCTCGGGCCCGACGCGATCTCGCAGACACAGCCACCTCCCCCGGGAGAGGTGCAGGCCAGCGCCTCTCCCGGGCCCGACGCGGTCTCTCAGACACGATCCACTCAGCGCAGAACATCCACCCGGCTATGATTGGCTGTCGGCGGCGGTGAGGCGTACGGTAGATATGCATCTCGGCATCTCGGACGCAGCCGGCTGCGGTCAGGCGTACGGTAGATACGCATCTCGTCATATCAGACGCAGCCGGCGGTGGCAGTTCGTCACCTGGCGACCGCCGGCTCTGGCCGCCGGCTGTAGCCGCCGGCTGTAGCCGCCGGCTGTAGCCGCCAGCTGTGGCCGCCAGCTATGGCCGCCGGCTGTAGCCGCCAGCTGTAGCCGCCGGGTATGGCCGCCAGCTGTAGCCGCCGGCTGTAGCCGCCGGCTGTAGCCGCCGGCTGTGGCCGCCGTGACGCGGTCGCGCGCTGATGGACCGGTCCCGGGTGACGTCACGGTAGTCGACGGCTGCGGCCGCCGGACCGGCGGACCGTTGGATCGCGCCGACAAGTGGTCCGCTCGTGAAGACAATAGGTGGCAGATTGCGCGATGTGAGAACAAGAGCGGCGGCACTGATCTTCGATAAGGACGGAAGAGTGTCCAGGCTGATTTTTTTCCAGCCCAACGCTGGAGGCGCAGATCCAAATTTAGCCAATTTGTGGCGAGCGTCGTCCTTAGCGCCATACAAGTCAGATACAGTCACGGCCCTAACGTCCCCGGCAACGACAGCTTAGCAGGTGCCCTGTACAAAGGCGTCACCACCTTGAGCTTCCAGATGGGGTCCAAAGGCTTCACCACCTTCCGCTTCCAGGTGGGGTCCAAACCTCAGGGCACCTGAGGTTTGGTCAGGGGATGCCCCGTGAAGCTCAAATCACCAACAAATTAACTTTTTTTAACAGGGGCGCGGAAAACAAATTCTGTATTGTGGATTGGGTATGGTGTAACGCTGCAACTATCTGCTCGTGGCTTGCCTTTTATTCACTACCAAGTGCTGAAACTACGGGATTTTCATTGCGTACTTTGCAAGCTTTCCAAAAAACCTTACAAGCGCAATTGAATCAGGTATCACAGATAAGGTTGGAATTATTGTTTTTACTTTTTGCAAAAACTGGCACGGAATTCAACACGGACACTGCAAATTTTGGCAAGGCTCGGCACATGGCACGGCACGGCACATGGCACGGCACGGCACATGGCACGTGGCACGGCACGACACGTGGCACGTGGCACGGCACATGACACGGCACATGACACGGCACATGACACGGCACATGGCACGGCACATGGCACGGCACATGGCACGGCACATGACACGGCACATGACACGGCACATGACACGGCACATGGCACGGCACATGACACGGCACATGGCACGGCACATGGCACGGCAAGCTAGATGATAGCACACCAAAAGCACACCAAAAGAAAAGGGACCATTGTAAGGGTGAAAAACATTGATTGATGAAGAAAACAAACGACAGTAGAGCTGCAAAGCATTTCACACAATGACTAAATGAACACTTTCTCAACATTTTAAGGTTCCTACATACATAGTTACATCAACCTTTTCCACTTGCCAAAGTGCAATTTTACAAGATCTTGGAACATTTGGCTCAGCATTCAGGCATATTTACACCAGGCAGAATCCTGGTAGAGTATGCCCTTACTGAGCAGCGTGCATATTTGGCTTGAAAGCGAAGCTAGCATCTTCAGGTCCTTATTGCACATAGCAAGAGAAGATAGCAAGCCTATCGAAGATAGAGAACATAGCAAACCAATATCTGTATTAGTCCCAGTTGGTATCATGCTTTGAATAGAATGGCAAGCTTTTCAATGCATGGATCATGATTCATGCCACTACTGCTTTTAATCTATGACAATTATTGCCTTGTTTCCCTCAGGAATATATCGCTTCATAGAATGTGGAGCATTCCAGACTAAAATCAACCTCTCATCACTCAACATTAGAGATCATCCTTCAGAATCATAAGTCGCTGCTTATCATTATTTAGATATGCTGCAACAGGATTAACGCCTATGTATCTTGATTGAGAACCATATCATCTCAGCTAATGATAATTACAAATTGCTTTGCACTAATCTGCCAAAATATGAAGCTAATGTTTCCATTTTCCAAGGTATATTCTGCCATCAATTTCAAGCCCAGCATTGCCTGAAACCCTCGTGTGGTACGTGATGAAACTACTCTCATCGCTCCATGAATGTATATGCATCTGCTTCCAAATCAGGAAGGAACAGGGCAGGCCAATTGGCGCTGACGACGTTGCCGTCAACTCTTGCTCACAGTAGGGAGGCCACTGATTGGCTTATAGCAGTTTGAACACGGCGAATGGGAGGAGACCAGATCGCCAGATCGCTGGCACGGTTCACGTTGGCTGCACCCTTGTTTAGGCGAACGAGGAAAACAACACCTGCATGGACTGATATATCATGGATGTATCTGATATATCACCTACGTAAGATAAGGTGTCTGAATTTAATGTCCTGGAAAAAATGAAAAGTGTTATTAACTGTTGAATCGTTTGAAGTAGGTAAACATTGAAATGGATAACCGAAAGGTGACTGAGCTCATTGTATCATTTCGGCCTTTTTTACGTCGTTTATGGAAATTCATTAACCACAAATCGGGCTCAACAAAACATTGAGACGATTTTTATCTCTTTTTTAACTTTAACTGAGAGCGGTTTTCCTCCCTTTCATGCATGACGTCACTCCTGCTGCCCTATGTTTCTTTGACAAAATGCCTTCTCACCAGTTCGAAGAGCTGGGTTGCTGGCGCCCGCCCAGCACCCGGTTGCACCAGCAATGTAGCTGAATGGTCGATAATACCTACCTGCTTTCCTATGTATCAGTTGAAGCCATCGGACGAAGATGAGCCGATTTACATACCTTGCAATTCATAGCGTAAAACGACTACCCAGGGGTGCCATCTGACGTAGGCGTGCCAATTTACCTTGCAATTCGTAACGTAAAATGGCTACCCAAAGGCACAGCGGAGGCAGATGGGCCGAATTGCCAAACACCGTACTACCTCACTGACAACCCTGCATGGCATGCTTAGACTAACCCACTACTAACAGCTAACACGCGGCGGCCGGCGTGATAGGCGGCATGGACCTCTGTCCGCACGGTAAAGAAGACCCTCGGTGCTCTTCGACAAGAGTAGGCCTAATGTCAGCACCCTGGCAAAATCAACTTCTCGTCACTCTCAAAATCATCAACCCTCAGCCCAGCTGCAAATTACCTGGCGGAAGGTAAAGTAAAATTAATCATTTGCCTCTTAGCTTTGCTTGCAAAACACAATCGTTTTAAAGGCGGCGCAAGTGACCTGTACGGTCCGGCACGCCTCTAAAAATCCCCCCCCCATTCATCCTTCATCATATTCAATCTTTGGTGAGTTTCACGCAAAGTTTCGCAGGAAGATAGGAAATTGTATATGAGATTTAAAAATTGTACTGTTAACTGTTAATAGGGAGGTTAAAAGTGGCTAGGAATTTGGACAGTCATATGTCTGGGACTTGCCATGCCAAAAATTCGCAACTCTAGTCCGAACCCATGGACCCCAGCGGTGGCGACACTTTTAGCCCGAGATGCAAGCTGGTGATGGCTAGCTTACTGAGGACAGGGGCGGACCCAGGGACCCAAGCGGAGGCGACGCTCTCGGCCCCAGACACAAGCTGGTGATGGCTAGCTTACGTCACACACACTGCAGAGGCGGCAGGGGCGGATCCAGACACATCGGCGGTGGTGGCGCCCTTGGCCCAACACACAAGCTGGTGATGGCTTAGTTACTGAGGGGCGGCTCAATTTTCGATTTCATACTGAGAACTTATGCTGCGTTCACAGGTAGACAATAATCATGTTCTCCAGCAGGGGCGCAGCCAGGACTTCCCTAAGGGGGTCGGTCACCCCCTCCCCAAAACAAATCACAGGGAGACTGCTTTCGGCGCGCCTCGCGCGCCGAAAATTTCTCGTTTGACATGGTGCTCGTCCCAAAATGTCTTCTTTCATCTGGCGTATTTTGTGGCAAGGTGAAGGGGCGGGCCGAGCCCCCATACCTGCCAGACAGGCAGCCTGCCCTCTTAGACACGCTGTCCAGCCCTACAGACTGACTGTCTGCTCTCCCAGACACGCTATCCGACCCCCGGGCACAGTGTCCGGCGCCCAGACAAGCAGCCTGACCACCAGACACGCTGTCCAGCCCCCAGACACGCTGTTTGACCCACAGACACGCTGTCCGGCGCCCAGACAGGCAGCCTGACCACCAGACACGCTGTCCAGCCCCCAGACACGCTGTTTGACCCACAGACACGCTGTCCGGCGCCCAGACAAGCAGCCTGACCACCAGACACGCTGTCCAGCCCCCAGACACGCTGTTTGACCCACAGACACGCTGTCCAGCCCCCAGACACGCTGTTTGACCCACAGACACGCTGTCCAGCCCCCAGACAAGCAGCCTGACCACCAGACACGCTGTCCAGCCCCCAGACACGCTGTTTGACCCACAGACACGCTGTCCGGCGCCCAGACAGGCAGCCTGACCACCAGACACGCTGTCCAGCCCCCAGACACGCTGTTTGACCCACAGACACGCTGTCCGGCGCCCAGACAGGCAGCCTGACCACCAGACACGCTGTCCGGCCCCCAGACACGCTGTTTGACCCACAGACACGCTGTCCGGCGCCCAGACAGGCAGCCTGACCACCAGACACGCTGTCCAGCCCCCAGACACGCTGTTTGACCCACAGACACGCTGTCCAGCCCCCAGACACGCTGTTTGACCCACAGACACGCTGTCCGGCGCCCAGACACGCTGTTTGACCACCAGACAGGATGTGTGCTGTGTCAGTGCAAGGTCTTAAGGGCAGATTTGTCAGCGGCAAAATTGATCGTGTGAGGTATCTGGCCGTCGGAGATCGCGAACTCTCTCTATGTCCTCTGGATGTGCCGTGTGGTCAAACAAGGGCTGAGATGAGGTAGCTATATTTTCATGAACACGTTTTCCGCCTGAACGCCACGGCCCAGTATGTATTGTGTGTTTTCATCAAAGGCGTTTGATGGTAACATCGTAAGCACGATGCTCACAGCGTACTGACAGCAGCCATCAGTACAATACGTGCATCCTGATGGATGAGCGTGATACAGCGCGGTGCCATGACAAAGGTACCAAGTCATGGAAACAGAGGCGCAGCCATGGTGATGACCCCCCCCCCCCCCACCCCACCCTCAAAAACAAATAAAAACGTCAAATAAGACAATAAATTTGGGATTTGCACAATTCGAAACGACAAATGTTAGGCGCGCTTCGCGCGCCGAAAGGTATTTCGGAATGCTGTTTTTTGTTTTTGTTTTAGAAGGAGCCTTAAGAAAATTATGGGTGCGCTCCTGGTGCCTAGTGGCTGGGCATCCTGTCTGGGAGGGCAGACAGCATGTCTATGAGGGTAGACAGCCTGTCTGATGGCCGGGCAGACAGCCTGTCTGGGAGGGCAGACAGCCTGTCTGGGAGGGCAGACAGCCTGTCTGATGGCCGGGCAGCGTGTCTGAGTGAGCTGGCAGTCCGTCTGGCGGCGTCTCTGAGTCAGTCGTCTGAGCTGTGGTGACTCAGTGCGCGGCTGCCTCGGCTGCGCGGCTGCCTCACTGACGGAGCCCTGGCACGCGACAAGTGTCCGCCGGCGACGACAGTCACGTCACGGCCGCACCACCCACACAGAGACGGGGCACAAGTGTCCGCCGGCGACGACAGTCACGTCACGGCCGCACCACCCACACAGAGACGGGACACAAGTGTCCGCCGGCCGCCCACCCACACAGAACGGACACGTCGCCGGCCGCACCACCCACACAGAGACGGGACACCAAAAGAGACGAAGTGCCGCCGGCCGCACCACCCACACAGAGACGGGACACAAGTGTCCGCCGGCGACGACAGTCACGTCACGGCCGCACCACCCACACAGAGACGGGGCACGTGCCGCCGGCCGCACCACCCACACAGAGACGGGACACAAGTGTCCCGGCGACGACAGTCACGTCACGGCCGCACCACCCACACAGAGACGGGGCACAAGTGTCCGCCGGCCGCACCACCCACACAGAGACGGGACACGTGCCGCCGGCGACGACAGTCACGTCACGGCCGCACCACCCACACAGAGACGGGGCACGTGCCGCCGACCGCACCACCCACACAGAGACGGGGCACGTGCCGCCGACCGCACCACCCACACAGAGACGGGGCACGTGCCGCCGGCCGCACCACCCACACAGAGACGGGGCACGTGCCGCTGACCGCACCACCCACACAGAGACGGGGCACGTGCCGCCGACCGCACCACCCACACAGAGACGGGGCACGTGCCGCCGGCCGCACCACCCACACAGAGACGGGGCACGTGCCGCCGGCCGCACCACCCACACAGAGACGGGGCACGTGCCGCCGGCCGCACCACCCACACAGAGACGGGGCACGTGTCGCCGGCCGCACCACCCACACAGAGACGGGGCACGTGCCGCCGGCCGCACCACCCACACAGAGACGGGACACGTGCCGCCGGCCGCACCACCCACACAGAGACGGGACACGTGCCGCCGGCCGCACCACCCACACAGAGACGGGGCACGTGCCGCCGGCCGCACCACCCACACAGAGACGGGACACGTGCCGCCGGCCGCACCACCCACACAGAGACGGGGCACGTGCACGTGCCGCCGGTCCGCACCACCCACACAGAGACGGGACACGTGCCGCCGGCCGCACCACCCACACAGAGACGGGACACGTGCCGCCGGCCGCACCACCCACACAGAGACGGGGCACGTGCCGCCGGCCGCACCACCCACACAGAGACGGGACACGTGCCGCCGGCCGCACCACCCACACAGAGACGGGACACGTGCCGCCGGCCGCACCACCCACACAGAGACGGGACACGTGCCGCCGGCCGCACCACCCACACAGAGACGGGACACGTGCCGCCGGCCGCACCACCCACACAGAGACGGGACACGTGCCGCCGGCCGCACCACCCACACAGAGACGGGACACGTGCCGCCGGCCGCACCACCCACACAGAGACGGGACACGTGCCGCCGGCCGCACCACCCACACAGAGACGGGACACGTGCCGCCGGTGACGCCACCCACACAGAGACGGGACACGTGCCGCCGGCCGCACCACCCACACAGAGACGGGGCACGTGCCGCCGGCCGCACCACCCACACAGAGACGGGGCACGTGCCACCGGCCGCACCACCCACACAGAGACGGGACACGTGCCGCCGGTCACGCCACCCACACAGAGACGGGACACGTGCCGCCGGCCGCACCACCCACACAGAGACGGGGCACGTGGCGCCGGCCGCACCACCCACACAGAGACGGGACACGTGCCGCCGGCCGCACCACCCACACAGAGACGGGGCACGTGCCACCGGCCGCACCACCCACACAGAGACGGGACACGTGCCGCCGGCCGCACCACCCACACAGAGACGGGGCACGTGCCACCGGCCGCACCACCCACACAGAGACGGGACACGTGCCGCCGGTCGCACCACCCACACAGAGACGGGGCACGTGCCACCGGCCGCACCACCCACACAGAGACGGGGCACGTGCCGCCGGCCGCACCACCCACACAGAGACGGGGCACGTGCCGCCGGCCGCACCACCCACACAGAGACGGGACACGTGCCGCCGGCCGCACCACCCACACAGAGACGGGGCACGTGCCGCCGGCCGCACCACCCACACAGAGACGGGGCACGTGCCGCCGGCCGCACCACCCACACAGAGACGGGGCACGTGCCGCCGGCCGCACCACCCACACAGAGACGGGGCACGTGCCGCCGGTCACGCCACCCACACAGAGACGGGGCACGTGCCGCCGGTCACGCCACCCACACAGAGACGGGGCACGTGCCGCCGGTCACGCCACCCACACAGAGACGGGGCACGTGCCGCCGGCCGCACCACCCACACAGAGACGGGGCACGTGCCGCCGGCCGCACCACCCACACAGAGACGGGGCACGTGCCGCCGGCCGCACCACCCACACAGAGACGGGGCACGTGCCGCCGGTCACGCCACCCACACAGAGACGGGGCACGTGCCGCCGGCCGCACCACCCACACAGAGACGGGGCACGTGCCACCGGCCGCACCACCCACACAGAGACGGGACACGTGCCGCCGGCCGCACCACCCACACAGAGACGGGGCACGTGCCGCCGGTCACGCCACCCACACAGAGACGGGGCACGTGCCGTGCCGCCGGTCACGCCACCCACACAGAGACGGGACACGTGCCGCCGGCCGCACCACCCACACAGAGACGGACACGTGCCGCCGGCCGCACCACCCACACAGAGACGGGGCACGTGCCGCCGGTCACGCCACCCACACAGAGACGGGGCACGTGCCGCCGGTCACGCCACCCACACAGATACGGGGCACGTGCCGCCGGTCACGCCACCCACACAGAGACGGGACACGTGCCGCTGGCCGCACCACCCACACAGAGACGGGACACGTGCCGCCGGTCACGCCACCCCCACAGATACGGGGCACGTGCCGCCGGCCGCACCACCCACACAGAGACGGGACACGTGCCGCCGGTCACGCCACCCACACAGATACGGGGCACGTGCCGCCGGTCACGCCACCCACACAGAGACGGGACACGTGCCGCTGGCCGCACCACCCACACAGAGACGGGACACGTGCCGCCGGCCGCACCACCCACACAGAGACGGACACGTGCCGCCAGTCACGCCACCCACACAGAGACGGGGCACGTGGCGCCGGCCGCACCACCCACACAGAGACCGGGCACGTGCCGCCGGCCGCACCACCCACACAGAGACGGGGCACGTGCCGCCGGCCGCACCACCCACACAGAGACGGGGCACGTGGCGCCGGCCGCACCACCCACACAGAGACCGGGCACGTGCCGCCGGCCGCACCACCCACACAGAGACGCGTCCCAGGACACTGCGCCACCTGCTGATCACGTGTCACGTGGTGAAGCTTCCGGCGGCGTACTGCCATCGGCTCACGTGCTCCCCCACCCCCACCCCAACCCCCGCCCTCCCCGAGCCGGAGGTGTGCACCACTGGGTGACGTGTGCCGACCGTTGGCGGCCTCCTGGACTGGCCAGACGCAGATGCAGCCGTGACTGTCGCCGCTCAGCTGTCTATAGCTCCACCCATGGCAGCTTATACCACCGGCGGCAGATGCAGCCGTGACTGTCGCCGCTCAGCTGTCTATAGCTCCACCCATATCAGCCTGTATCACCGGCGACAGATGCAGCCGTGACTGTCGCCGTGCAGCTGTCTATAGCTCCACCCATATCAGCCTGTACCACCGGAATCCACTCAAAGGAACACTACCGCATTCTCCCCGCATCCCGATGACGTTGGAACAAAATATTCAGAGAAGATCATATCTGAGAAAGCAATTGATTGAGAACGAAGTGTATCGAGAAATAGTACGCATCTGGTCAACATTTAGTATTCCGCTTCAAAATCACACACATTTTCGGATACTTGGACAGAACACACGGTACCGGGAGCTCACATCATGATTTTGATCACCAATGATTGCTCTTCCCCGGTTACTAGCTGTTAGACACAGTAGGAACGATGTCCAGACTGCCTCATCGATGGGGTCCCGGGTCCTGGAGTCACGAGGTTACGAGGTTAGGGGGCCACGGAATCCGACTGCCAGTTGGAATCTGGGTACACTGTTCGTGCAGCCACACAGTGCTGAATGTGCTCTCTGATTGGCAGGATCGGTGCGTACTTCGACGCAGGTTGTATTCCGGTAAGGTGTAGTTACCCAAAGACCCCATCAATTGCAACAACTTACAGCCTTTAAAAAATGTTTCCAGTTATATTGATGTAGATGCTCTCGGAAATATTTTAACGTCATATGTGTACCGTCGCTGATAGATCAGTTCGATTATTTCCCTGCCAAAGCAGAGGCTAACCGAACAAATCCCCTCTCTTTTTCTCGGAATCTGTAACGATCATCATCAACTACAGTTTTTAGCGCATGCTAATTATGTTTCACTGCTTGTCAGTATAAATAGACAGCCGATATGAGAGTACTGCCTCTTTTCTGGAAATACCAAAGGTTACGCAGTGCCGTTGTATTTACCTACTCCTTTTTGGGTTGCTACTCGCCCTCGTTATGAAGGAATTAGGCAAAATTCGCACTACATTCACGGAATGGAGTTCCCCCCCCCCCCCCCCCCCTCCCCCATTGTTCAGACGCCTCATACCTAATATGCGTATCCACAGCAATGGATTCGGACAAAACATCACTCGTAACAAAGCGTGCAACCAGCCGGGAGAGAACACTCCTGACGCGCAGTATGCTAACTGCCACTGCGTATGTTCCCACTGTCACTGTCCATAGCCCCACTGTCACTGTCCACAGCCCCACTGTCACTGTTTATAGTACCACTGCCACTGTCGATAGTCCATCTGTCACTGACTATAGCTCCGCTGTCACCGTCCATAGGCCCACTGCCACTGTCTATAGTCCCACTGCCATTGTCTATAGTCCACCTGCCAATGTCTATAGCCCCGCTGTTACAGTCACAGTATAGTGCCACTGTCACTCTCTAATGACAATAGTCTAATCGTTTGTTGTGGCAAATTTGCATTACCATGTCGGTCAAACCGCATCATATAATTTACACGGGCCCTGGAGGCCCTCTGAAAATTACACGCACTTGAAGGGAGCGGTTTCCGCCCCCCCCCCGCCAAGATCTCGGCTCCTATTAAAGCTAGAGTTACAACATTTTCAGGGTAGGTGGGTACGGTGGTGAACTCTATTGTATGCAAATTGCAGGACTTTTTGTCGATATCTTCAAGGTCAAATGAGGTAAAATATGTTACATTTTTCTGGTTTTGCGTGGCTTGGCGTGGCATTGTTATGAATTGTTGCAATTGTGTTTAAATGCTCCATAATGGGCTTCAATGATATTTGGGCATGACTAATGATACAATAAAGATGATAGATGCGGCATTTAACCTCAGGTCACTTATACATCAGCACTTGATAAGGTCAGTTACCGACTTCAGTTACGGAACCGGACCGCCCGTCAGACTGGTCAGGTGGGCGGCTCGGCGCAATTGTCTTCACGAAGAAAGGGCTCAAGTACACGAATGACATATGGAAACGCTTAGGTCCACAATGACAAAAACAGTAGTTTTCAGGATGTTCAGGAAGTAACATGCAGAATTGCATTAATCGCATGCCAGTAATTTGCGTTTATGACAACCTTCCAGTTGGCCTAATTTGGTTCCGTTGACTTGTCATGAACATGACCTGACTTGATCTTGATGACTAACATGACCTCGCATCTACATAACATCACAATATGCATTATACAAGTCGCTAGTACCGCCAATAAACATTTCCCTTTTGCCGATATACGGGAAGCGCATCAGCGCCGATTTTTGTGGTCTGGCGCTGCGAAATGTTTTGACTTTGACTGCCTGTAACTCGACAAGTATTCTGCAGATATTTGTTTTTCTTGCTTTAAGCAATGCGCCATACATTTTGAGGCATGTACACAATAAATGACGTATGTCAACCAGTCGAATCGGGAGATATTTACGTAAAACCTGAGGGGTGGACGGATTTCCCCCCCTTCCAGTGCGCGTGTTAAACACCTGGCTGGTTTATAATTAAACACTTGACTGGTTTATATTTAATTGAAGTGCAGTTGCGAAGCCGAGCTCAAATACTTGACGTGGTATAATCAATAAATATGACCCCCATTGCTGGAACTTCTTTTTCGATGCCGGGGTGGTCGCCGCTGGTGCACTGGGTGGGGTGGAGGGTGGGGGTATGTGGAGGGGGTTCCGGTACGAGGTCGCCCGCTACGACCTGGCCGGATCGCCTCCCCTCAGGGTGTCATATCGTGCCGTGGTGGTGGCTGGTGGTGGTGACTTCCGGTGTGGGATCCTGGAGCGGTGGCGTGGGGCGTGTGGCGCGCTGCCGTCGTCTCTGAAACCGTGTACTTCCGGCACATAGTTGGTAGGTGTCGGCTATACTGCTGCCCGCTGTGGCCCCGGAAGGCCAGCCTCTCCGGCTCCAGTATCTGCACCTTGGCTACAAGTTATCTGTCTGTGCAGTGGTAGGTGTGACTTGAAGTGTATAGATACTTCCAGGCCGTCCACGGAGGATTACAATTGCAGGGTTTTTGTGTCATCCGAAAATTATCTTGCGAAGGCTCGCCAAAAACACGCCGGATACCCTAGGTTGTCCTAGGTGGGCCGCAACTCCCCCTCCCGCCGGATACCCTAGGATGTCCTAGGCGGGCCGCAACCCCCCCCACACCCCTCCCTCCAGATACCCTAGGTTGTCCTAGGCGGACCGCAACTCCCCCCCCCACCACCCCACACCCCTCCCTCCGGATACCCCAGGTTGTCCTAGGCGGACCACAAGTCCCCCGCCACGTTGGATCTGCCACTGTCCATGGAGCGCCGGCCCTGACAAAGCCCTGCCCTGCCTGTGCGCCAGCGCCGAGGCCGCCCCACATTCCCGCACCGCATCCCTGCGTCCACTGTGCGCTGGCTACATTGTTCTGTTAGGTAGCATCCTACCGCATCCCTGCGTCCACTGTGCGCTGGCTGCATTATTCTGTTAGGTAGCATCCTACCGCATCCCTGCGTCCACTGTGCGCTGGCTGCATTATTCTGTTTTAGTAGTCACGTTGTCACGAGGCTAGATCAGCGCCGCCTGCTGACGTGCTCAGCGTGTGCTCGCTCACAGGCTGTCACACAGACTCTGTCCGGCAGTGACGTCACCTGCTGACGCGCTCAGCGTGTGCTCGCTCACAGGCGGCCCGACTCTGTCCGGCAGTGACGTGACGCCCGACTCTGTCCGGCAGTGACGTGACGCCCGACTCTGTCCGGCAGTGACGTGACGCCCGACTCTGTCCGGCAGTGACGTGACGCCCGACTCTGTCCGGCAGTGACGTGACGCCCGACTCTGTCCGGCAGTGACGTGACGCCGCAGTTTGGCCAAAGCGACGGTAAAACCCCGGATGAATTTCCCGCCTCCATTTGGACTTCATCGAGTGCACGGTTCTGGAAGAACCTGTTATTCCCGATTTAATTAATCATTGTATTCCTCGGTTGCCGAAAGGATATATTTGCTGGTGCAACCGGAGACCGAACAGAAAAGCATGGCAAGGACTGCTAATGTTTTATGTCAATGCAGGTTGTGTGAAGTTAAAAGACTGCACTTGTATTACAAGCTCACGCTAACGAAAGTAGTATGACCATGATGAAAGATGCACCTCATGAAATATGTCTGGAAATTTGATAATGAGAGGTAGTTTTGAACTGGCGGAGCAAGATGTGCATGGATTGCTCAGCACCTCTTTCGCTTACCTATATTATTTAACTAAATACTGAATGTCAGGTTTGAAAGAGAAAAAAAAGCTATGTAATATGGCTCCTAAAATGTTGCAAATATCCATCCTGCATTAGTTTGGTTGTTTTTGTTGCGCGGGTAGGACGTGTGTAGATATGATCATGATTTTACCTTGCTTATTTCAGCCATGGATGTCACAAGGCTTGGGGTTAAGCAGCTGACGGAGTAGATCCTCGGACCCAACAGTTGCGCTCTGGTGTACCTACCTGATCCGTCGATCTCCTGATTACGCGTCGGGACTCCACTCGACGCTAACTTGATCCGTCGATCTCCTGATTACGCGTCGGACTCCACTCGACGCTAACTTGATCCGTCGATCTCCTGATCATGCGTCAGGACTCCACTCGACGAAAACCAACGGTCCGTTGGAATTGGAATGAAATTGAACGGCACTGCATTTGATGAGCAAAAAGATAGTCCATAATTAACTGTCCTACAAAGCTAGACTTTTGCACCATCGACATTACTAATAATAAATGTCATTCTTCCAGCAGTAAGATATCATGGCATCCCATCATGTTGGCGGCGAACGTGCCGGCAAACGATACTTGATCACGACTGGAGGGTTTGAATCCCAATAAATCATCTGGTCGTCACGTCCTCGCAGCCGTTCATCGAGGAATGTGTTAACGAACCAAAAACGCCATCGGCGCCTGTCTTCAAACATGTCTAAAAATCGTCGCCGCCCAGATTCGAGAAGGGCAAACATCTCTGTCATTTAAAAAGGGACCATCACGATTCCGTTTCTGAGTGGCTCAGGGTAGCTCAGGGTAGCTCAGGGTGGCTCGGGGTGGCTCGGAGTGGCCCAGGATAGCCCGGGTTGCTTGGGTGGCTCGGAGTAGCTCGGGGTGGCTCGGGGTAGCTTGGGGTGGCTCAGGATGGCTCGGGGTGGCTCCGGGTAGCTCGATGTGGCTCGGGTGGCTCGGGTGGGTCGGGTGGTTCGGAGTGGCTCAGGGAAGCTTTGGGTAGCTCGGGGTGGCTCAGGTGGCTCGGGGTGGCTCAGGAATGGCTCGGGTGGCTCGGAGTAGCCCGGGGTAGCTCGGGATGGCTCGGAGTAGCTCGGGGTGGCTTGAAGTGGCTCTGGGTGGCTCCGGGTATCCTGGGGTTGCTCGGGTGGCTTGGGTAGCTCGGAGTGGCTCGGGGTAGCTTGGAGTGGCTCGGGTGGCTCGGGATTGCCTGGGGTAGCTCCGGATTCCTCGAGGTAGCTCGGGTGTCTCGGGAGGCTCGAGATGGTTCGGGTGTGTCGGGTAGTTTTGGGTGGCTCGGGTGGCTCAGGTGGCGTGGGGTGGATCCAGAACAGGTGAATCGATGAGCACGTCATATTCCTGCGCAAAATTGCATTACTGTGTTGAAACGCGTACGATGGAAGTGGTGGGCGAGTGGTCGTCCCCAGTCGGATATCCCAGCCGGACTGGGCGCCACGCGATGTGTGCTGGGCCGCGGTGGGCGAGTGGTCGTTCCCAGTCGGATATCCCAGCCGGACTGGGCGCCACGCGATGTGTGCTGGGCCGCGGTGGGCGAGTGGTCGTTCCCAGTCGGATGACCCAGCCGGACTGGGCGCCACGTGATGTGTGCTGGGCCGCGGTGGGCGAGTGGTCGCTCCCAGTCGGATACCCCAGCCGGACTGGGCGAACGCGATGTGTGCTGGGCCGCGGCGGGCGCTGGTGCCAGCACCGTGTAATTTGCTAACGTGATCCGGTCTTTGCACATTACCATACTGATTGCGGTGCCGGTGAGATGGGGTGGCGCGGAGGACGCCGGGGACGCCTTCTCATCTGGGCATCAGCATATCGCAGCCACCGGCAGCCCCGCGGGATGGTGACGCCGATAACACCGCCGCAAACCGAGCCACGTCCGCCCATCAAACCGCGCCACCAGCTCGCAAATCACAGCTGGCGCTCACCGAGCCACCGGCTCACGTCACAGCTCACAACACCACCACCTCACGTCACAACTCACAACACCACACACCTCACGTCACAACTCACAACACCCACCTCACGTCACAACTCACAACACCACCCACCTCACGTCACAACTCACAACACCACCCACCTCACGTCACAACTCACACCACCCACCTCACGTCACAACTCACAACACCACCACGTCACGTCACAACTCACAACACCACCCACCTCACGTCACACCTCACAACACCACCCACCTCACGTCACACCTCACAACACCACCCACCTCACGTCACAACTCACAACACCACCACGTCACGTCACAACTCACAACCCCACCCACCTCACGTCACACCTCACAACACCACCCACCTCACGTCACAACTCACAACACCACCCACCTCACGTCACAACTCACAACACCACCCACCTCACGTCACACCTCACAACACCACCCACCTCACGTCACAACTCACAACACCACCACGTCACGCACAACTCACAACACCACCCACCTCACGTCACACCTCACAACACCACCCACCTCACGTCACAACTCACAACACCACCCACCTCACGTCACAACTCACAACACCACCCACCTCACGTCACAACTCACAACTCACAACACCACCCACCTCACAACACCACCCACCTCACGTCACAACTCACAACACCACACACCTCACGTCACAACGCACAACACCACACACCTCACAACACCATCCACCTCACGTCACAACTCACAACACCACCACGTCACGTCACAACTCACAACACCACACACCCACGTCACAACTCACAACTCCACCCACCTCACGTCACAACTCACAACACCACCCACCTCACGTCACAACTCACAACACCACCCACCTCACGTCACAACTCACAACTCACAACACCACACACCTCACGTCACAACTCACAACACCTCCCACCTCACGTCACAACTCACAACACCACCCACCTCACGTCACGACTCACAACTCACAACACCACACACCTCACGTCACAACTCACAACACCACCACGTCACGTCACAATTCACAACTCACAACACCACACACCTCACGTCACAACTCACAACTCCACCCACCTCACGTCACAACTCACAACACCACCCACCTCACGTCACAACTCACAACACTACCCACCTCACGTCACAACTCACAACTCACAACACCACACACCTCACGTCACAACTCACAACACCACTACACAATGTCACAACTCACCATACCACTACAACATATCACAACTCACAACACCACTACATCATGTCACAACTTGCATACTTACAACGAACTTACATACATACTTACATACTACCAACTTACATACTATCAACTTACATACTACCAACTTGCATACTACCAACTTACATACACCACTTGCATACCGTGACCATGGTGCATACGAGGACGTCACTTATGGCATCTTATGCTGGCATGACAAACACCGGTAGCTAAGCCACCGAGACATTCAAGGGCTGATAAGCAACAGCCATGGGCGTGAAGACGGTTTTGGATGGCGGGGTTGGGTGTAGGGGATTGTTGCGTCAAATTTTCGATGGGGGAGGGCGGAGTGTGGAGTATTTCGATGGCGGGACGGAGTGTGGAGGATTGTTGGGTCGGGTGTTGGATGGCGCGGGACGGAGTGTGGAGGATTGTTGGGTCGGGTGTTGGATGGCGCGGGACGGAGTGTGGAGGATTGTTGGGTCGGGTGTTGGATGGCGCGGGACGGAGTGTGGAGGATTGTTGGGTCGGGTGTTGGATGGCGCGGGACGGAGTGTGGAGATTGTTGGGTCGGGTGTTCGATGGCGCGGGACGGAGTGCAGAGGATTGTTAGGTATATTTTTGCCATGCAGCTCGACAGGCGTAATGACGTCACGAAGTGCGGTTACGTCACAAAGTGCTGGTGACGTCACGAAGTGTGGGTGACGTCACAAAGTGTAGGTGGCGTTACAAAGTGTGGGTGACATCACAAAGTGTGGGTGACGTCACGAAGTGTGGGTTACGTCACGAAGTGCGGGTGACGTCACAAAGTGTAGGTTGACGTCACAAGGTATGGGTGATGTCACGAAGTGTGGGTGACGCCACGATGTACGGGTGACGTCACGAAGTGTGGGTGACGCCTCCCGCGGTACCCCGGCCTGGCGACGCTCACGGCAGCTGACTAAGTGCATCATCCACTACCATGCAGCACTTCTATTGCTTGAGTGGCTTCAGAGTGAAGGGCATTGGTCGCCGTCGGCTACCAGACCGACTGTGAAGGACTTTCAGCGACGATGACAAAGGTCTGATGATTTTCTTGCAGTTTGTGTTCGGACTCAGTGGTGTCTGTGTAGGGACGGATGGTCGTCACGCAGTGGTGTCTGTGTAGGGACGGATGGCCGACACGCAGTGGTGTGTCTGGGGACGGATGGTCGTCACGCAGTGGTGTCTGTGTAGGGACGGATGGTCGTCACGCAGTGGTGTCTGTGTAGGGACGGATGGTCGTCACGCAGTGGTGTCTGTGTAGGGACGGATGGCCGTCACGCAGTGGTGTCTGTGCAGGGACGGATGGTCGTCACGCAGTGGTGTCTGTGTAGGGACGGATGGCCGTCACGCAGTGGTGTCTGTCTGGGGACGGATGGCCGTCACGCAGTGGTGTGTCTGGGGACGGATGGTCGTCACGCAGTGGTGTCTGTGCAGGGACGGATGGTCGTCACGCAGTGGTGTCTGTGTAGGGACCGATGGCCGTCACGCAGTGGTGTCTGTGTAGGGACGGATGGCCGTCACGCAGTGGTGTCTGTCTTGGGACGGATGGCCGTCACGCAGTGGTGTGTCTGGGGACGGATGGCCGTCACACAGTGGTGTGTCTGGGGACGGATGGTCGTCACGCAGTGGTGTCTGTGTAGGGACGGATGGCCGTCACGCAGTGGTGTCTGTGTAGGGACGGATGGCCGTCACGCAGTGGTGTCTGTCTGGGGACGGATGGCCGTCACGCAGTGGTGTGTCTGGGGACGGATGGCCGTCACACAGTGGTGTGTCTGGGGACGGATGGTCGTCACGCAGTGGTGTCTGTGTAGGGACGGATGGCCGTCACGCAGTGATGTCTGTGTAGGGACGGATGGCCGTCACGCAGTGGTGTCTGTCTGGGGACGGATGGCCGTCACGCAGTTGTGTGTCTGGGGACGGATGGCCGTCACACAGTGGTGTGTCTGGGGACGGATGGTCGTCACGCAGTGGTCTCTGTGTAGGGACCGATGGCCGTCACGCAGTGGTGTCTGTGTAGGGACGGATGACCGTCACGCAGTGGTGTCTGGGGACGGATGGCCGTCACACAGTGGTGTGTCTGGGGACGGATGGTCGTCACGCAGTGGTGTCTGTGTAGGGACGGATGGCCGTCACGTAGTGGTGTCTGTGTAGGGACGGATGGCCGTCACACAGTGGTGTCTGTGAGGACGTTAATGGCCCTGGCCCTGCTCGGTTATTAATGACTTGTCACACACACGGCGGCGTTAGCGATATCGCAACACTTATACCCAGCTCCTCACATTCCAGTTGTTATGCTAATTGAATTTTGACTCATTTGTTCGGATCCACCTGCACAGCAAGGCGCATTTGCATTTGTTTTCGCCACATCACTTGCTTGGATGTCGCTCTATCGCCGCGATCGGTCATCGGCAGATCTGATAGACCTGATAGACCTGATAGACCTGATAGCACTGCCTGGCACCATCCAGTTCCGCATTCCCTGTGATATTGAGTAATCAGCGCCGGACTGTCCCCACCTGCCGGCCTAGGGGGAGGTTGGCGACCGGCGGCCACCGTGTTGGGGGGGGCGTCTACCGTGTCCACGTACTTCCACTACGCCCGACATATCGACCGCGGTCTCCACGTCTCACGATGATGTCCACCCTGAACTCACTGGCGGGTCCTTCCTCGAGCTTGAACGCACGTCAGGAAGCCGTGAAGATGAAATCTGGATGGCATACAATTTGTTCAAAAGTTCGTCCTGTAAAATCCGTAAGTATGCACCAAACAGACGACAGTTCGGATATAATATACGCACGTTTGGCGGAGAAGCGCAATATCGATATGGCGGCGATCGTCGTTTTCGTTTACGTTAGACGACACGCGTGTTCCAGCACATTATCAGAAATAGCGCCGGCTCCAGAGGGACGACTGACACGCGATCCAAGTCCCTCTGACGACGCACATCCAGCCGGCACGTCTATGGCTGGTGTGTGCAGAAAGGTGTGCAGAACTGCGTGCAGAACTGTGTGCAGAACTGCGTGCAGAAATGCGTGCAGATGAGCTGGCGTGGTGCACGATGCACAGCCAAAGCAGGCCAATTGTCAAACGCAGCCGGTGCAGTGAGTTCGGCTGCGAATGAGCGGTGGGCATGGGTGGATTGCCTGGGGGCAGTATGCCGGCAAATGGCTATTTCTGAGGATCTGGAGCGCGGTTCTGCGACTTGGCCGTTACAACCAGTCACGTGGGGATGGGGAAGGGACGGGGATGTAGATGGGTTGGGATGAGGATGTGGTTGGGGCAGAGATGGAAATGTAGATGGAGTAGTGATGGGGATGGGGATGGGTATGGGTTGGGATGGCAATGGGCATGGGTAGGGATGGCGCAGGGATAGCATATATATATATATATATATATATATATATATATATATATATATATATATATACAAGCAGACCCGCGCAGGACTTATCCTAAACGGGTGGATCGAAAGATCAATTTCTGCTTCTGCTGACGGATTTGTATCGTAAGCAATCGAATGTTGGGAATGTTGGGTCGCTTTGGATGCTAAAATCCTCATCATAATTCCGAGTAAGGTTCGCTGGAGATGATATCAACAAGGTCTGGATGGGCATCGGCCAGATTAGGGTTGGCGCCACCATTTCTGAATCTCGCAACGTCGACTACTATCTTAGCAAATGACAAAGGAATTCTTAATGCTTCCACATAGTGGATGCCAAAGAGCTTTCACACGTTCCACAAGAACCACAAGTACCATGGAAATCAGTATTCGTTTCCATCGCGATGTAGCATTCATTTAATAATGTCGACTGCAGGGCATGCAGCAGCCGGCTATCGGTCTGTCTCAGACGCCAGGGTCCGCAACAGCCGGCTATCGGTCTGTCTCAGACGACGGGGTCTGCAACAGCCGGCTGTCGGTCTGTCTCAGACGACGGGGTCCGCGACAGTCGGCTGTTGGTTGCATTCGTTAGAGCCTGGTGTAACCTGTCGATTGCATTCGTTAGAGCCTGGTGTAACTTATGGATTGTATACGTCAGAGCCTTGTGTAACCTGTCGGTTGCAGACGGCACAGCCTGGTGTAACCTGTCGGTTGCAGACGTTACAGCCTGGTGTAACCTGTCGGTTGCATTCGTTGGAGCCTGGTGTAACCTGTCGGTTGCAGACGTTGCATCCTGGTGTAACCTGTCGGTTGCATTCGTTAGAGCCTGGTGTAACCTGTCGGTTGCATTCGTTAGAGCCTGGTGTAACCTGTCGGTTGCAGACGGCACAGCCTGGTGTAACCTGTCGGTTGCAGACGGCACATCCCGGTGTAACCTGTCGGTTGCAGACAGCAGAGCCTGGTGTAACCAGTTGGTTGCATTCGTTAGAGCCTAGTGTAACCTGTCGGTTGCAGACGGCAGAGCCTGGTGTAAGCAGTTGGTTGCATTCGTTAGAGCCTAGTGTAACCTGTCGGTTGTATACGTCAGAGCCTAGTGTAACCTGTTGGTTGCAGACGGCTGAGCCTGGTGTAACCTGTGCAGACCGGTCGAGCGTCCTTGGTGCGGTGTCGTACCCTCGCTATATGCAGAACACAACCGAAAGCCAACACAGACACTGGACCGGCAGACAGCGGGCCACCAGTCACAGACACTGGACCGGCAGACAGCGGGCCACCAGTCACAGACGCTGGACCGGCAGACAGCGGGCCACCAGTCACAGACACTGGACCGGCAGACAGCGGGCCACCAGTCCCAGACAATGGACCGGCAGACAACAAGCCACCAATCACCAACCGTGGCACTCATCTCATACGTAGACACTCATCTGGGCCTTGGCACTCACATAGTACGTGGGAACTCATCTGAGGCTTGTCACTCACCTCAAACATGGGCACTCATCTCACACGTGGGCACTTACTTCTGATACGTGGGCACTCAGCTGGGGCTTGGCACTCGCCTCACACGCGGGCACTCGTCTGGGCTGTGGCACTCAGCTGGGCTGTGGCACTCAGCTGGGCTGTGGCACTCACACGCGAAGCCTGAATCAGATGTCATGCCGGTACCGGATTGGCCGGTCACGTCAGACTGGACAGCTTCAAACGAGGGGGGGGGGGGATCAGAACGCCAGCCTTGGTCGAGCAACTTGCATCAGCCATTGTACCGCCCCACACCAGGACCGGAATGCATTTAGTTACAAGCGCATGCATGCCCTTACGACACCGCTGGGTGCACTGGCGGATCCAGGGGGGGGGGCATTCCGGCCATGCCCCCCCCCCCAAGCGCTTCAAAGGGGGGCATAGTGTCTTTTGCTCCCCCCCCACACAAAAAAAAAAACCAACAAAAGTAAACTGAATTAAAAAGCAGTAACCTTTGCTGAGGTTAAAAAATAGCGTTCCGGGTGAAATAATCTCCAATTTTAAAGGTATTTTGTTATAATTGTTTGGTCAGCCTCCCCCTCCGCCTGGTCAGGCTGACGCCGTAAACCGAAAGTTTCCCCCCCCCAAACCGGTGGGCTAGATCCGCCAGTGGCTGGGTGTATGTTGCCCTTACCACACCGCTGGTGTATGTGCAAGCGACCACATAGACACGTCGGAACACGTCCTGGTGTGGGGGGGGGGGTCTGTCTTAGAATACGAGTTAGTGCGGGGGTCAAATGCCCCCCCCCCCCCCCCGCGGCACTACGACAAAGAGGACATTCCGCGGCACTGCGAGCTCCACCAATTCATGGATCCAATGCAGAGACTAGTATTTGGCATTGGTCAGTCACCACTACGGTGGACTCTAAGCCGACTATGCCACTATTGTACTCCATAAAGGCAGCACAGAGTGTGGACTAAGCCAACAATATCACTACTGTACTCCATACAGGCAGTACGGAGTGTGGACTAAGCCAACAATATCACTGCTGTAATCCATACAGGCAGTACGGAGTGTGGACTAAGCCAACAATATCACTACTGTACTCCATACAGGCAGCACGGAGTGTGGACTAAGCCAACAATATCACTACTGTACTCCATACAGGCAGCACGGAGTGTGGACTAAGCCAACAATATCACTATTGTATTCCATACAGGCAGCACGGAGTGTGGACTGAGCCAACAATACCACTACTGTACTTCATACAGGCAGCACGGAGTGTGGACTAAGCCAACAATATCACTACTGTACTCCATACAGGCAGCACGGAGTGTGGACTAAGCCAACAATATCACTACTGTACTCCATACAGGCAGCACGGAGTGTGGACTAAGCCAACAATACCACTACTGTACTCCATACAGGCAGCACGGTGGGTGGCGATGTGGATGGATGGCGGTGTTCAGTCATGTAGCTCACAATGCTCACCATTTAACCTGTCTTCATGGGGTCTACTGAACATTCCATAGAAGCCGCCGCGACCAAGCCAGAGAGGTTCGAGTACAATGAAACGTTTTCAAGTCGGCCATGCTTTTTATTGACATCTGACAAACAAAGGCTCTTGATCTACAACGCCGGTCAGACTTCGTAAAACTTACGTACGAGGACCAGGCAACTGCCCACTGTGCTGCGGGCTGTTGTCCCAGCAATAATGCGGTCTAACTCTACCGAGTTATACAGTAATCCGCACAATGACAGTTTGACATGTGAGGAAAATCCCATGAGTGCATTGCACCAGTTATAGCCATCTGCTCCCTGCCTGCGTGGCGGCCTCACCTTGAGCGGCTGTGTGGCAGGGTGGCGGGGTGGCGGGGTGGCAGGGTGGCAGGGTGGCAGGGTGGCAGGGTGGCGGGGTTGCGGGGTGGCAGGGTGGCAGGGTGGCGGGGTGGCAGGGTGGCAGGGTGGCGGGGTAGTAAGGTGGTAGGGTGGAGGGACAGCATGGAGACCACGGTAGTGGCTGGTGCGAGATGCTGACTGCAGGAGGACCACGGACGTGTCCGATTGTGGGACGCTGGCGGCCGCACCAGCCGGTTACGGTATGTCCGCGTGCGGTGACCATTGGCCGGTGGAGGCGGTCGCCTGTACCGGTCTGGCCGGGCCGGTCAGTGGTCGCCCCCGGAGCCGGCCACACCGACTCTGACCGGTTACGGCACCGGTCGGCTGCCGAGCCCGACCGCCAGATTCTCGCACGTCCGTCCGCCGCGCGTCTCGGGGTTCGGCAGCCGAGCAGGTCGCCGCGACCCGCTCCATACTGCACCGGAGGCTGCTCCGCTGTCAAGGTCTGTTGTCATCCTCTGAACTTGAGGTGTGCATTTGTCACCATGTCGTATCTCCCTCCGCCACCGAGGTCAAGTATGCCGTTTTCGACAGGTGTCACGCAGCCGATTCACCCCTACATTCGTCCTCTCCTGTTCTCCCGCGTGCGGCAGAGCACGCTGAAGACATCCTGTTGCCCGACATGCAGCAGAAGACGTTGAAGACACTCTTGGCCAGCGCAGCATAACGGGAGCCGGCTAGGTCACCCTATATTCGAAGCTCATATGAACTGATATCGGGAGGTGCAGGCGAATCAGAGATCGCCACCACCTCACAATCAGTGAGATGGGACGAATCAGATGATCGCCACCACCATTTTTTTCTTTATTTGCTCCCGATGGAAGCCTGGTGGTGAACAATTTCGATGTATTACCCGTGGAAATGTTAAGGTGGTGGTATTGTGTCGAGGGTTTACCTGGTGCAGGTGCTGACCAAATGACGGCTCGTTTTCAGCCGACAGCTTCACAGCACCAATTCATCAGTGGTCGTGTGGTGAATGTTGCGTGACCGCAGAGCTGTGTTGCAACACTTTGTCGGCGGGCCGCGCTAAGTGGCCAGTTCAGCTAAGTGGCCAGTTCAGGTATGCACGTTCTGACGGCATGGTTTGCCCCCGGTCGATACAGATAGCGTCGATTAAAGTACCACTTAATTACCTGGAATAGTGCCGATGTCGTACTGTTTGCAAAGTTGTGTGATCATTTCGCACCATAGTGGAGCTTTTACAGGGCCAAGTGTCCTGTGTGCTAAACTGAACCAGTGCAACTTAGTAACACACGCAGCGAATATATGACATGCCCTTCTAAGGAAAGGTTCTCTTCGAATTGACTCGTGCTTCGTTTGGAGTAGCAAACCCTCATCTAAAAAGCGCATTTGTCCTTAACTGTATTAGCATTCCACGAAAACACCAGAGTATTCTACATCAGAGTATTCTACATCAGATTTTTCTCCATCAGTATATTCTAATCTTTTGGCTATAGAAACTGATTTGAACAAATGACCATGCTTTACTCTAAAAGTTCCGATTTTGTCTGCATTCAGCTTTGTGCGGCTGCCATTGGAATTTGAAATATTTCCTAAAGCAAGGCTACTTAATGCAATATCACCACATCTCTTTCACAAAATATCGGGCTATAACTGGCCAGAATTGTAACGGTATGCCGCGGACAATTAGCCCATATTGGGACCCACACCGCTGCACTATACGACACAGACGACTACCCCATGATGGGGCCCACACCGGCTGCACTATACGACACAGACGACTACCCCATGTTGGGACCCACACCGCTGCACTATACGACACAGACGACTACCCCATATTGGGACCCACACCGCTGCACTATACGACACAGACGACTACCCCATATTGGGACCCACACCGCTGCACTATACGACACAGACGACTACCCCATGTTGGGACCCACACCGGCTGCACTATACGACACAGACGACTACCCCATGATGGGGCCCACACCGGCTGCACTATACGACACAGACGACTACCCCATGATGGGACCCACACCGGCTGCACTATACGACACATACGACTACCCCATGATGGGGCCCACACCGCTGCACTATACGACACAGACGACTACCCCATGATGGGGCCCACACCGCTGCACTATACGACACAGACGACTACCCCATGATGGGACCCACACCGCTGCACTATACGACACAGACGACTACCCCATGATGGGGCCCACACCGCTGCACTATACGACACAGACGACTACCCCATATTGGGACCACACCGCTGCACTATACGACACAGACGACTACCCCATGATGGGACCCACACCGCTGCACTATACGACACAGACGACTACCCCATATTGGGACCCACACCGCTGCACTATACGACACAGACGACTACCCCATGATGGGGCCCACACCGGCTGCACTATACGACACAGACGACTACCCCATGTTGGGACCCACACCGGCTGCACTATACGACACAGACGACTACCCCATGATGGGGCCCACACCGGCTGCACTATACGACACAGACGACTACCCCATGATGGGGCCCACACCGCTGCACTATACGACACAGACGGCTACCCCATGATGGGGCCCACACCGCTGCACTATACGACACAGACGACTACCCCATGATGGGACCCACACCGCTGCACTATACGACACAGACGACTACCCCATGATGGGACCCACACCGCTGCACTATACGACACAGACGACTACCCCATGATGGGACCCACACCGCTGCACTATACGACACAGACGACTACCCATGATGGGACCCACACCGCTGCACTATACGACACAGACGACTACCCCATGATGGGACCCACACCGCTGCACTATACGACACAGACGACTACCCCATGATGGGGCCCACACCGGCTGCACTGTACGACACAGACGACTACCCCATGATGGGGCCCACACCGGCTGCACTATACGACACAGACGACTACCCCATGATGGGGCCCACACCGGCTGCACTGTACGACACAGACGACTACCCCATGATGGGGCCCACACCGGCTGCACTGTACGACACAGACGACTACCCCATGATGGGGCCCACACCGGCTGCACTATACGACACAGACGACTACCCCATGATGGGGCCCACACCGGCTGCACTATACGACACAGACGACTACCCCATGATGGGGCCCACACCGGCTGCACTATACGACACAGACGACTACCCCATGATGGGACCCACACCGCTGCACTATACGACACAGACGACTACCCCATGATGGGGCCCACACCGGCTGCACTATACGACACAGACGACTACCCCATGATGGGGCCCACACCGGCTGCACTATACGACACAGACGACTACCCCATGATGGGACCCACACCGCTGCACTATACGACACAGACGACTACCCCATGATGGGGCCCACACCGCTGCACTATACGACACAGACGACTACCCCATGATGGGGCCCACACCGGCTGCACTATACGACACAGACGACTACCCCATGATGGGGCCCACACCGCTGCACTATACGACACAGACGACTACCCCATGATGGGGCCCACACCGGCTGCACTGTACGACATATACGACTACCCCATATTGGGACCCACACCGCTGCACTATACGACACAGACGACTACCCCATGATGGGACCCACACCGCTGCACTATACGACACAGACGACTACCCCATGATGGGGCCCACACCGGCTGCACTGTACGACATATACGACTACCCCATGTTGGGGCCCACACCGGCTGCACTATAGGACACAGACGACTACCCCATGTTGGGACCAACACCGGCTGCACTATACGACACAGACGGCTACCCAATGTTGGGACCCACACCGGCTGCACTATACGACACAGACGACCACTCCATGTTGGGACACACACCAGCCTCACCAAAGGCACTTTCCTCATCTATTAGAGCGCTGACGCTTCTGAATACGATGCGATTAGCAAAACTGATGGGAATATTGTTAACTTTTCGAATGTATCGACACGTTAGAAGCTCGTTCACAAGAACACTATTTTCGCAGGTTTTCCTCACCCGTGTCGTGTTGGGAAGCTTTGCTGCTCGTGTAAGCGGGACGACTGCGCCGAGTCGGTGCACCCCGTCTGCCGTTCCGTGCCACAGTGGTGCAGTGGTCCTGTCGCACCATGTTGGCACTGGCACGTGGTGTCACCCCGTCTGCCGTTCCGTGTCGCAGTGGTGCAGTGGCCCTGTCGCACCATGTTGGCACTGGCACGTGGTGTCACCCCGTCTGCCGTTCCGTGTCTGTCACAGTGGTGCAGTGACCCTGTCGCACCATGTTGGCACTGGCACGCGGTGTCACCCCGTCTGCCGTTCCGTGTCGCAGTGGTGCAGTGGTCCTGTCGCACCAGGTTGGCACTGGCACGTGGTGTCACCCCGTCTGCCGTTCCGTGTCACAGTGGTGCAGTGACCCTGTCGCACCATGTTGGCACTGGCACGTGGTGTCACCCCGTCTGCCGTTCCGTGTCGCAGTGGTGCAGTGGTCCTGTCGCACCAGGTTGGCACTGGCACGTGGTGTCACCCCGTCTGCCGTTCCGTGTCGCAGTGGTGCAGTGGTCCTGTCGCACCAGGTTGGCACTGGCACGTGGTGTCACCCCGTCTGCCGTTCCGTGCCACAGTGGTGCATTGGCCCTGTCGCACCATGTTGGCACTGGCACGTGGTGTCACCCCGTCTGCCGTTCCGTGCCACAGTGGTGCAGTGGTCCTGTCGAACCAGGTTGGCACTGGCACGTGGTGTCACCCCGTCTGCTGACACGTAGGTGCCGTGCTGGTAGATATCGTGCTAGTGCTACCGTCGTAGCAGACCGTACGTGACACCCACGGACACATCACACCTCCGGGTGGTAATTGTTACCACCGGGTGGCAATTGTTACCTCCTGGTGGGAATTGCTACCAGGTAAATGGCGTCCTTCAGTGTGCCGAGCACAACGTCGTTCAGCATAGTGGTGCCGAGGAAACCAATTCGTCGGGCTTCCCATTGGCATTGGCGGGAAAAAAGAGCCATAGCGCTCTGTAGAATACAAAGAAAACGGGCGTAAATTTGAAGAAGGCGGAACACGTGATGCTTTCGGGTGTAGGTGCCCAAGGTGGGACCTCGATGGAGATACATTCTGTTCACAACAAAGCGAAGTGGCTCAGAGTAAGAGATGCTTCCACGGTAGTCGAAGTGGTCCAGGTTGGCCGGCCTCGGAGTAGCTCGGCTCTGGCTTCGATGGGTTCCAGAGTGATCCTGGAAAATGTGTGAAGGTTTTGTGAGTGGCATGACTGCACGCATCCACGTGTGATGTCTGTGTAGTGACGCTACTGTCACATGACACATACACACGTGATGTCTGTGTAGTGATGCTACTGTCACATGACACATACACACGTGATGTCTGTGTAGGGACGCTACTGTCACATGACACATACACACGTGATGTCTGTGTAGTGATGCTACTGTCACATGACACATACACACGTGGTGTCTGTGTAGGGACGCTACTGTCACATGACACATACACACGTGATGTCTGTGTCGTGACGCTACTGTCACATGACACATACACACGTGATGTCTGTGTAGTGACGCTACTGTCACATGACACATACACACGTGATGTCTGTGTCGTGACGCTACTGTCACATGACACATACACACGTGATGTCTGTGTAGTGACGCTACTGTCACATGACACATACACACGTGATGTCTGTGTAGTGACGCTACTGTCACATGACACATACACACGTGATGTCTGTGTAGTGACGCTACTGTCACATGAAGCATACGCACGTGATGTCTGTGTAGTGACGCTATTGTCACATGACACATACACACGTGATGTCTGTGTAGTGACGCTACTGTCACATGACACATACACCGTGATGTCTGTGTCGTGACGCTACTGTCACATGACACATACACACGTGGTGTCTGTGTAGGGACGCTACTGTCACATGACACATACACACGTGATGTCTGTGTAGTGACGCTACTGTCACATGACACATACACACGTGATGTCTGTGTAGTGACGCTACTGTCACATGACACATACACACGTGATGTCTGTGTAGTGACGCTACTGTCACATGACGCATACGCACGTGATGTCTGTGTAGTGACGCTATTGTCACATGACGCATACACACGTGATGTCTGTGTAGTGACGCTACTGTCACATGACACATACACACGTGATGTCTGTGTCGTGACGCTACTGTCACATGACACATACACACGTGATGTCTGTGTAGTGACGCTACTGTCACATGACACATACACACGTGATGTCTGTGTAGTGACGCTACTGTCACATGACGCATACGCACGTGATGTCTGTGTAGTGACGCTACTGTCACATGACACATACACACGTGATGTCTGTGTAGTGACGCTACTGTCACATGACACATACACACGTGATGTCTGTGTAGTGACGCTACTGTCACATGACACATACGCACGTGATGTCTGTGTAGTGACGCTATTGTCACATGACACATACACACGTGATGTCTGTGTAGTGACGCTACTGTCACATGACACATACACACGTGATGTCTGTGTAGTGACGCTACTGTCACATGCCACATACTCTTGACAGCAATACCACGCGATTCCACGTAGTATTCAAAGGGCGTTTAAAGGAGGTATGATTTTTTGTTGTAGTGATTTAGCCCCACCTATGTTTAACTCTCTTCATCATCTCACCAGTGCATCTCCCGCTCCGTGGCTGGGTACCACGTCGTCACTTGGAACCCCAGTCATACTTGAGGTAGCCAGTCTAGCTGATGAGGAAACCATGAGCTAAATATATTATTAAATTGTGCAAACCAAGGCTGGACAGCTTTCACCAAACCAGGTAGGGTGTGTTCGGATGCGAAACTTGTCAGGGCGTGGATGAAATGCACATTAACATTGGATGCCTACCAAACCAGGAGGGGTTCGGGCTCCGTCTCATCCGGGAACTCAGGCCATGCTACAAACGCCCTTGAATCGCACCAGCTCTTGTTCAAATACTTATTTTCTTCTGGATGCATTGTTCAGCTGCTATGCTTGAGCAGATCTCTCTCTCTCTCTCTCTCTCTCTCTCTCTCTCTCTCTCTCTCTCTCTCTCTCTCTCTCTCTCTCTCTCTCTCTCTCTCTCTCTCTCTCTCTCTCTCTCTCTCTCTCTCTCTCTCTCTCTCTCTCTCTCTCTCTCTCTCTCTCTCTCTCTCTCTCTCTCTCTCTCTCTCTCTCATATATATATATATATATATATATATATATATATATATATATATATATATATATATATATATATATATATATATATATATATATATATATATATATATATATATATATATATATATATATATATATATATATATATATATATATATATATATATATATATATATATATATATATATATATATATATATATATATATATATATATATATATATATATATATATATATATATATATATATATATATATATATATATATATATATATATATATATATATCTATGTGTATCTTTGACCAGGCTGTATACGTGTGAGCATTTGTTAACCGCGGTCCGGTACCAATCACCAATTAAACACCATCGTCTCTACTCCCGCCAATCACCACCTAAACACCATCGTCTTTACTCCCGCCAATCACCACCTAAACACCATCGTCTCTATACCCGTTAATTACCACCTAAACACCATCTACCACCAGCCAATCACCACCTAAACACCATCGTCTCTACTCCAGCCAATCACCAACTAAACACCATCGTCTCTACTCCAGTCAATCACCAACTAAACACCATCGTCTCTACTACATACTACAGCTAGTCACCACCTAAACACCATCGTCTCTACTCCAGCCAATCACCAACTAAACACCATCGTCTCTACTCCTCCCAATCACCACCTAAACACCATCGTCTCTATACCCGTTAATTGCCACCTAAACACCATCTATCACCAGCCAATCACCACCTAAACACCATCGTCTCTACTCCAGCCAATCACCAACTAAACACCATCGTCTCTACTTCAGCCAATCACCAACTAAACACCATCGTCTCTACTCCAGTCAATCACCAACTAAACACCATCGTCTCTACTACATACTACAGCCAGTCACCACCTAAACACCATCGTCTCTACTCCAGCCAATCACCAACTAAACACCATCGTCTCTACTCCAGTCAATCACCAACTAAACACCATCGTCTCTACTACATACTACAGCCAGTCACCATCTAAACACCATCGTCTCTACTCCAGCCAATCACCAACTAAACACCATCGTCTCTACTCCAGCCAATCACCAACTAAACACCATCGTCTCTACTTCAGCCAGTCACCACCTAAACACCATCGTCTCTACTCCCGCCAGTCACCACCTAAACACCATCGTCTCTACTCCTCCCAATCACCATCTAAACACCATCATCTCTATTCCCGTTAATTGCCACCTAAACACCATCGTTTCTGCTCTCGTTAGTATGGTCAGTTCATTACAGATGCGCAACTGACAGTCTAACTAGTGTGGGCTTCTGACGAACCTACAGGCCAGCGCTCACGTGACCTGACTTGAGTCACATAGTGGGTGTTCTCTCGTTTTCACGGAGCTAGTTTTTAGTTGCCTTTTGAATTATATCCAATTGCTTAAGTTACCTAGCTTTTTAAACCAAAACTTCCTTTTTTTCCAATCTAATTTCATCGAACTTCGCCGCCGAAAAAAAGAACATCCCGTTCACGTCCACCTTACCGTATTTTAAATTCCGGCTCTGCTCGTGCGAGCGAGCCACATGCATCGTCTGTCCAGTCAACCAAATATAACCGCATCCATGGCCTCTGACAGACACTCCAGATAAAAGTTCATGCTGCAATGACATTAGCACAGATCTCTAAATCTATGATGGTGGTGATCTGTGATCGACTCCTAACGAAGACCTTGGGAGTGAACTACCGCACGAGTCGTGACAACAGCTCAACTTCCTTCCATTCGGAACATATCAGGAGTGACAATATGAGCTTGTGTGTGTGGGGAGCAACGGTCTTCCAAAAGCGCATGAAATGATGTATGCGCTAGCATGAAGCGTTGCGTCGGACCTGGGCATGATTCGCCACTATGGGGAGGGGGACGTAGGTAGCTACACCTCCATCAGGAGACAAAGCATCGTGGCTCGCTCATCGAGCAGCGCTATCGGCGGCGTAGCAGCGCGCACTCTTGGTCATTCACATGTCGCACTCTCGACCGACGTGAAACATTTGACCAACACTTTGACTGTCGTCTCACAAGTACCTGTCTCAAAACGGATAAAGCATGTCAGAAGCAAATGCCTGCGCCGCATTGCTATTGCAAAATGCCTACCCGGCAGGACATGGAGTCAGGGCCGACATGCTCTCATCAAGGTGTACGCTCACAATCCACAATTCCTGGGAGCAATGAGCATTGCTCACAGTGGAAACTAGAGGCAATTTAAACCACTGCCGCGTTATCACTGCCGCTTTTGCCACATCTACCATCCCTGCACTGTGTGCAGAAGCAAGCTTGCCCTCTCCATGGATGTTCGCGCATGACTGTTTTCCAATCACTTCAGTTTACTAAACTATCCGAACACCCTACGCTAGCAGCATTTCATAGCACGCCCTGGGACAGTGCCTTGTGGTTCAACGCCATTGTTTTTCCATGGTGAGCCCGGCTAGAAAGGCTAACTCGTCGTTTCAAGTTCCTCCTATAAAGATTGGCCTCCGCCTGCCTAACAACAGCATTTCCCCGCCTTCCCCTATGGAGGGGTTGCCACCCCTCGCCATGTGGTCCCTAGTTGAGCTACATGTGGTCCCCAGTTGAGCTACATGTGGTCCCCAGTTGAGCTACATGTGGTCCCTAGTTGAGCTACATGTGGTCCCCCAGTTGAGCTACATGTGGTCCCCAGTTGAGCTACATGTGGTCCCCAGTTGAGCTACATGTGGTCCCCAGTTGAGCTGCAGACATGAAACGAGCCCAGTGTGGCGATTGACGTCCGCTCCATCTGATGACACCCAACATGACCTCTTGAGGACAACCTGTGCTTCCCTCGGTCAGGTCAAGGATGAAGATTTCGAGATAATGAAATATTTTCAGGTGAAACGCGTCATCACGCCCGGAAAATTGCGGGAAAATTGGCGTGCACTTGTAGATCTGGAAATATCCTATCACTTAGTGTCAAGCATATTATGATCGGACCCTCGTATAGGCCCCCAGGTCGGGCGAAGCGCACCACTGACCATATATAAGTATATGGTATGTATATATATATATATATATATATATATATATATATATATATATATATATAACAATGAACTCGAAGTCCTGCTGTGAAAGCCATCCGAAGTCAACCAAGTGTGGAGGTCATCCAATGGCACTGACCTTTGTTGACCTCGGATAACATTTTTTGAATTTGGAACCATCCCGGGTGATATTGGGTGCGGAATTGAAATTTGTCGATCATGTTCACCTTATAAAAAGTTAAAACTTCCTCAACGTCCGCTTTGCGCTCCGGTCGGGTCACACGGGTCGAGTCACGGAGTGTCAGGTTCGTTGGTTCATTGGTTCATTGGTCTTCTCACCAGTCCAAGGTGTCCGATGCCGGTGCCTGACCTTGGTGTCTGGCAACTACACCAACCTGCGCCGGAGTCTGTCGTGCCCGTACACTTGTAATACTCGCTGTCTAATGCATCTGTGTGCAACTATGTGTCAGTGTATGCACTGTTGCATATGTCGCATCAGCGACTGAGGTGAACGCTAAGGACATATCTCTTCTGAGCTATGGTCACGAGTCTTCCTTCTTTTCTGCCTCGTCCAGGGCCTGCCCCCCCCCCCCTGATTGCTATCCGACGCACGTTAGCCCACTTAACACAAAAGTCTACCACTTGCACCGGACAGACGTGAGTCAGACAAAGTAATCCCCCCCCCCCATGGCTGACATGCCTTCAGTCGAAAGCTTTAAAAAGCCCGCGCAGGCGGCCGCAACCGAGAACGATGAGTCAGTGCGGTTTACACGGGATCACTGGGTATACACTGCAGGGAGAAACCCGGCCCTGAACAGTCGGACTGACTGTACTGTCTGACACGGCTGACTACACTGACAGCACTGTCGCCTAACAGCACTGTCGCCTAACAGCACTGTCGCCTAACAGCACTGTCGCCTAACAGCGCTGTCGCCTAACAGCACTGTGGCCTAACAGCACTGTCGCCTAACAGCGCTGTCGCCTAACATCACTGTCGCCTAATAGCACTGTCGCCTAACAGCGCTGTTGCCTAACAGCCTGCCTAACAGCACGGTCCTAACACGCGTCGCCTAACACACTGATGCCTAACACACTCCTAAATGGTTTCCTAACATCACGGTCGCCTGATCATACCTACCAAATGGTTTTGGTACGCTTCACATGTATGTTGTACTGAAAAAATGAGTATGCATAATGTTTTGTTGATTAGGTAAAAACAATTGGTTTGGGATGTTCAGAAGCAAAAAGCCTCATGATAATTCATACGCAATGATAATACAATGCCCCAAGCAGGGACGGGTCTAGAAGCGTGGCCTTGGGGACTAAAATCCGATTTTGAAAACTCATCAGATTTGTATAGCTAACATTCGTCGGATTTGTTTTAGACAATACTTATATATTCAACTATTCTCAGATTTCGGGAATTGCCGCAATAAATCAGTGTTGTAATGCATTTGCATATGCTGATCAGGCAGTCCACGGTGTTTGTGTTTTCTTTAGGGTTTATAAGCAAGTTACGTCGTTTCCAAAAGTGTTCGATCACTGTTATGACGTAGACATCAGACAAAAATAAGCCTGCCCCTCGTCTACGTAAGCCATTCCGTTACATTGGACGGCATTCATGAACAAGGACATATTTGTGAAGTGGAAAATTTGCACAATACACAGGTTAATAATTATTTTCCTAACACGAAGAAAACAGCAAACATAGGACGGTAAGCAAGCATTGATCGATTCAAATTTGGCTGATCTGTAATATGGTGCGCCAGACATCTAAAATTTCATAATGACACGATCAGAATCGGAATTAAAAACTAGAATATTATTTAATCCTCAAACTTCCTATTCAGTATTGTGTTTTCTTTCACGCATATAGGATGGTAAATTGACTGGTACCAATATAATTACCAATTTAATTTTAAGTTTTTCAAAATTTTAATTCAGTGATCGGCCCGGGCCGATGTGCGCGGTATGCGCTCGACAGAAGCCGTGGGCGTCAGACCACTCCACACACTGGACCGCAGTAGGAAGGGCTGCCGTTGACCTCAGCCCTGCACCAGCCCAACACGTCCGGCCACGGACGGTGTGTGAAGACGGCGTGGCGCCGTCACGGCCGCGAACGGACAACATGCCGCGCCGTCCGCCACACTGAGGTGGCCGCACCAGGCGGTGGCCGAGCGGTGGTCGAGCAGTGAACGATCGGTGGACGAACGGCGGCCGAACGGTGGACGAGCGGTGGACGAGCGACGGTCGAGCGGTGGACGAGCGGCGGCCGAGCAGTGGTCGAGCGGCGGCCGGGCGGCGGCCGAGCGGTGGACGAGCGGTGGACGAGCGGTGGACGAGCGGTGGACGAGCGGTGGACGAGCGGTGGACGAGCGGTGGACGAGCGGTGGACGAGCGGTGGACGAGCGGCGGCCGGGCGCCTGACGGTCGGGCGGCGCGCGGCCCGAGCCCGGCCTGCATCATGTGGTGGCCGCCCGCCGGCTGCCGGCCGGCTGCCGGCCGGCTGACTTGCACGGCCGGCCGGCGACGCCGGCGCCGAAAGCCGTCGCTGACCAGATTCAAACGTTGGCGCGCCGGCGTTTGGGCGGGAGATGCGAGGCTGTCGGGTGGGGTAGGGGGGGGGGAGGGAGATCAGCGGGAGGTATCAGGCTGAGGCGGCGGCCGGTGCAGACTCGTGCAGTAATCGACCCGCCCTGAGCAGCCGACCAAATCAGAATGCGGATGCATGTGTGTGTGTGTGTGTGTGTGTGTGCGTGTGTTGGGGGAGGGATGTATGTGTGACTAGGGGATGGGTGGCGGAGTGACCGTCCAGACACATAACTGGGCCACCCATGCCGTCGCCAGTCGCGCTCACGATCTGCACCCGTGACAATCACGCTCGGAGAGGCAGGTTCTGCACGGACCCTGTCTGCCAACCGTCCCTGGTCGGCTCCAGCCCGGAGTGTATTTTTGCGACTGCTATAATTATACCGGCAGATGGCGGAATGAGCTGAATTATGCATGCATTTTTACAACACGATTAATGTTGCAAGTTGACTGTGTAGGTGGGATCGTTTAAGCTCCAGAACGGTCCAATCGTGTCCGTATTTGTGGGAAGCGGAGTGTGTTGTCTTCTCTAGAGGTAGCGGGGTCAGTGTAGGCATGACGTCACCGTCGTTCGTGTGATGACATCACCGCTACGTGCATGACGGCACCAGCGCCACTCTCCCGTGGAATAACGACATCGTGACGCACAACGGCACAGCCCAATCTCACTCTTCATGGCGGCTGACGGCACCTGGCATCACGTCACCACTATCACGTGCTTCGTGACGTCACCGTCACACACGCCATGACGTCACCATCGCACGCGCCACGACACAAGTCTGACGGGACTGTGCTTAGTGCTGGCACTGGTCTGTCCCGACCAGTTGGCCTCTCCGAGCATGCCATGCATCCATCCATGCCACACATCCATCCATGCCATGCATCCATCCATGCCACACATCCATCCATGCCATACATCCATCCATGCCACACATCCATCCATGCCATGCATCCATCCATGCCATACATCCATCCATGCCACACATCCATCCATGCCACACATCCATCCATGTCATACACCCATCCATGTCCTGACAACGGAGAAGCCGCACGGCGAAGCACACCGTATACATAGGTCCCAAATGCTCGCGAATCAAAATGGCAAGCTGAGATTGATCCAGAGGCTGCCTACTGCACATGTCAACGTGTTGGAAATACACTGGCAATGGGTGCGGAATCAATTGCATGTTTCATAGCTCGAGTTCGATGAAGACCAGCATTCAATTTCACACACATACTTTTTTTGCCTAGTAAAATTGAAGTATCTCTAGCCTTATTCAATATTGTGGTTGAACATGCTTATTGTTCTAAGTGATAAATGGTTCAACATTAAAATACTGTGAGGGCGTGAAGACGCACAATATCCCACTATAAAGATCAACATAAAACGCCTCAGATTGAATTATACTAACTGAATGTTTTGACCAGGACACATTCCTCAAGGAATCCTTACAAAATGTTTCCTTGCTCACAGTGTGGGGGTGGGGGGGGGCTTCAGATTTGATCGGCTGACCACCGCAGTTAACGATCACTTCCGATCACACTTGTGTTTATGAATCACTTGTGGTGGCGTGAGTTGTGCGTAGTAGTCATGAACATTTTATAACAATGATCATAATGAATGAGTTAATTTTCGCCCGGATATTGGCCCCGACTGCGGGTGTCATTTGCGGTGTCCCACTTACGTAACTGCCGGATGAACCATGGCGTTGTGCCCAGCTAAGTTAGGCAGTTATTTACGCAGCGACACACACATACATCATTGCAATATAGCCCCCATACCATGCAGCACTCTTCTTAAAACTGGTCTCAGCCGTCGCAGCTTCACACGGTTAGTGAAGCACAAGCCTTACACTGTGCGCATCTGATGACCCATATGAGACACAAGTAAAATAATTCCCACGTTGGCCAAACAAAGTCGGTTCAAGCTTCTAATACGAGGGCTGCAGCCCTCGTACTCCGGCTGATTGCCATGTAGCCCGGCTGATTGCCATGTCAGATTGCCATGCGGCCCGACATGTCAGCCGTGATCTGGCGCTGTATTCGCCACATGGGAACGCCACATGGCGACACTACACGAGGCCCGAAGACTCTACATGGGAGCATGACAAGGAGAAGCAAGCATGGCGTTGCGCTGCACATCGCACCGATATACACGCTGACATGTCAACTGACCGGTGGGCGGAAGCGGTACTGGAACACCCTTACTTCAGGGAGATGTGCCGTATTCCGTTGTAATTGTATTTTAGGTTCAACGTTGGCTGAGGACATAGACGGGTCAAAAGGAGAAAAAGAAGGGGGCAGCTGCCCTACCCCCTTAGAACCCCGAAAGGCGCCCCGATGTAGATGGCAGGTGCCTTCAGGTGGAAAAGCTACCTATCCGGGAAGGTTAAGAGTACCCAACTCTAAGTATTTTGCAGCTGAAGGGTGGAAAGAAGCCACGTAAAAAATGTCGCCCTCTCCCTAACGAATTCCTAGAGCCGTCAGTGGTTGATGGAGAGTGTGATAATTTGCAACACCTCCACCGATGGAATGGTAGGACAGGCGGCAGCAGGTGTGGACTGATGGAACAGACTGCAGCATGTGTGGACTACGATGCCCGTGGGAAGTTGCAGCTTCAGTGGTGATGAGCTAGCGCCAGTGCCGCCGGGTACCCTGCCAGCAGTGCGGCTCCGGCTGGCAGACGATGAGCCAGTGCCAGTGCCGCCGGGTGCCCTGCCAGCAGTGCGGCTCCGGCTGGCAGACGATGAGCCAGTGCCAGTGCCGCCGGGTACCCTCCCAGCAGTGCGGCTCCGGCTGGCAGACAGCCGCCGGCCGTTGTGTTTGCATGTACACCGGTCGTCTCACACGGAGCCGATCTGTTGCAGGTGGTGCCACCACCAGCTGCCGACGCCTCCATAAAGCTGGCGGCCGGCGGCAGCGGCCTCCCGGCCAGCAGCCAGCTTCGCACATGGTCTCCGGCGCGGCAGTCATACGGGCCAGCCACGCGGCCAGCCCTGCACCAGGTCAGCTCCGGCACACCCGGCACCAGGTCAGCTCCGGCACACCCGGCACCAGGTCAGCTCCGGCACACCTCGCACCAGATCAGCTCCGGCACACCTCGCACCAGGTCAGCTCCGGCACACCCCGCACGGCTGTCCCTGCACCAGGTCAGCTCCGGCACACCCGGCACCAGGTCAGCTCCGGCACACCCCGCACGGCTGTCCCTGCACCGGGTCAGCTCCGGCACACCCCGCACGGCTGTCCCTGCACCAGGTCAGCTCCGGCACACCCGGCACCAGGTCAGCTCCGGCACACCCCGCACGGCTGTCCCTGCACCGGGTCAGCTCCGGCACACCCCGCACAACCCTCACCGGTCAGCCGCCCTCGCACGGCTGTCCCTGCACCAGGTCAGCTCCGGCACACCCGGCACGGCTTCCCTCACCGGGTCAGCTCCGGCACACCTCGCACGGCTGTCCCTGCACCGGGTCAGCTCCGGCACACCCGGCTCTGCACCAGGTCAGCTCCGGCACACCCGCACGCTGTCCCTGCACCCCACACCCCGCACGGCTGTCCCTGCACCGGGTCAGCTCCGGCACACCCCGCACGGCTGTCCCTGCACCAGGTCAGCTCCGGCACACCCCGCACGGCTGTCCCTGCACCGGGTCAGCTCCGGCACACCCCGCACGGCTGTCCCTGCACCGGGTCAGCTCCGGCACACCCTGCACCAGGTCAGCTCCGGCACACCCCGCACGACTGTCCCTGCACCGGGTCAGCTCCGGCACACCCGGCACCAGGTCAGCTCCGGCACACCTCGCACGGCTGTCCCTGCACCGGGTCAGCCTCCAACCAGTGGCGATGCTACCGGACAGATAGGGGACAGCCTCCTACTATTAAACGGGGGAGACAAACATCATTCCTTCTGACAGTTTGAGAAGCCATAAGCATAGAAGGAGACTGTCATGTTGTCTGGAGGCCCCAAACCAGCAGACATATTCGCATGGGCAGGAGGCCCCATCATGCTGTCTGGAGGCCCCAAACCAGCAGACACATTTACATTGGCATGACGCCCCATCTTGTTGTCTGGAGGTCCATGACGAGGCCCATTCGTCGTGACAGGAGGGTCATAGAGCTCATGAGAAGCCCCCAAAGCACACAGGAGACTTTCGCATGCATGTGAAGCTCCAGGTCACCGGGCTTGACAGGAGAAGCCTGACGATGCCTGGAGACCAAAGCAAAGATATAGGAATAACCCCCAAAATATGAGCAGGCCCTCAAAGAATGAGGAAGCTATCGTCAATACCCACTTACCCCTCCCAGGAATAAATTTGTTGCGCCGGCTCTACCTCTGTATCTAAGTGGTCGTCTCGTCTCTGTACCAGCTCAGTCTGCAACTGGCTCCGAACAGCCATGCCCATTCCACCGTGGCCGTGCTGTGGCGGCCCGGCCACGTCTGGGCCGGCCGCCACCGCCGCTGTGTTTGTATTTGTCGCTGTCGTCGGCTTTGTTCCGCTACGCCACCGGGACGCCTCATCGACCAACAAAGGCGGCAATTAAGAGCGGCGACCTGTGGTCGCACGGCGACGCCCGCGCCGCCCTAACGGCGCCGCTGGCTGGCCGCTGTCCATTACATTTGAAAACGTCTGATTTAATTTCTGATGGTCGGCGGCCGGCTCGGCCGGCCGGGTGTCGCCGCAAAAAGAGGTAGCACCTGTTCCCGGCACGTGATACGCCTCACAATGGGGAGAGGAGACGGGCGTCGGCGGCGCGGCATCCCGCCAGCCGGTCGGCCCGCCAGCCCGCCGCGCCGGCCGCCAGCTTTCCCGCGCGCCGGGCCGGCCGTCTCGACGGCGCGCCATTTGAATACTGGCCGCTGCAGGAATTTATGCACGCGGCGGCTGAGGCACGGCGAGCGCCTCTCCACGGCAATCATTCGGCATTCAGCCGGTGATAAATGGTGCGGCGTCTACCCCGTTCGGGCGCCGCGCCCGACGGCGGCGGCGGCCGGCGGCCGGGCGAGACACGGACGCCGGCCCGACCGGCGCATCCCGCGATCCGTCTCCTGATCGGCAGACTCGCAGAGCGGAGATCCGTGGGTCGGCATCCGGGCGAGACGGACGCCGGCCCGACCGGCGCATCCCGCGATCCGTCTCCTGATCGGCAGACTCGCAGAGCGGAGATCCGTGGGTCGGCATCCGGGCGAGACGGACGCCGACCCGACCGGCGCATCCTGCGATCCGTCTCCTGATCGTCAGACTCGCAGAGCGGATATGCGCCTCTAGGTTGGACGCTTAGTTGGAGTTCGAGTTAGAGGGACGGACGCCACCCGACCGGCGCATCCCGCCGTCCGTCTCCTGATCGTCAGACTCGCAGGGCGGAGATGCGCCGGTCGGCGCGGTGTCTGCACCGCTGCGACATCCCCGTGCGCCGATGTCCTCCGCTAGAGGGTCTCGAAGCTGACAAGATGACACCCACGGAGCCGGGTAACGGACTCACAGGGTCAGCTCACGCGGCACAATCCTCCTATCAACAGGCACTACTCGCGCCGACATTCTCACAGAAAACCGATGACGGTCCAATTCGGTAGGCCGGAAAATGGTGACGGGGTCCACTTTGGGATTCACCGTTGTGCGGCAGCTTCCTCTATGTTTCACCATGACGTTGAGTTTTTCCCCGCCGAATTCCGTAGATGGGATGGACGCTGGCCAGGATGCATTGCTCTGTCAAGTCATCCCTTACAACGGACACTCTGCGTCCGCCCAACTTGTCGTGTCATGCAAAGTTAGGCATTTGGTTGACTCATTTGTACGCTTATTGATTTTGACATATACAACGCAACGACAACGAATGGTGACATCGCTCAAGTGAGCGGGAGCGGTGCTAATAATGCCTCCTGGATGGGGACACCCATGCAGATACGAAGTCGTTACTATGTGACTCACTTGACTCTGTAACTCACTAGCACACATGGCTACTCTTTTAGTGTATGGGAATATGCCTAGCGGCTAACAGTAGTCGGCACCACTGCGAGGCCAAACAAAATAATATAATTTTGCCAAGCTTGCTAGCAAAGCATACGATGCCTTGCAGGTGGTAGCACGTAAATCCGGTCAATAGCTGGTTGTCTTGACAGACTACACCCAGAAGCATGGATGAATGCATGGACTACACTAAAAATGGGGTAAATGTTCTCAATGTTGCACACATCAAGCTACAACCATTGGCGTGTTCTCACCTAACTTAGGACGCATTGTACGGGAGATCAAATACCATAGCTGGCTTACTTCTATCGGAGCTTTACATTAGACACAGGAAGTTCACTGTAAAATACGATATCTGGCACATTCTTACATCAGACACCGGAACTTCACTATAAAATGCGTTATCGGGCACATACGTACCATATATACCATACACCACATATCTGGTACATATATATATATATATATATATATATATATATATATATATATATATATATATATATATATATATATATATATATATATAATATATATATACATGTTTATCGTCTATCATGATATTTATTATATATCATTATCGTCACATCACGGTTTCATCTCAATGGTAGATACTGAAAATGACAATGCAAAGGCCGAAAGCCCGGTCAGAAAGCCCGCCAAGACCATCGGGCCATTTGGTTAGACTCTGAAATTTGCACGTAGCTACTAACGGGTCTTTTGTAAGCTCATAGTAATACATACGAATATACCAAGAACAGTAAGATACACTTTAGCTAAGCCAATGATGACCACAATTACGTGAAGTATGAAATGCAATTCAACATTCCATCTGATGGTTTTGTGTTAAGCGCATACCATTATCCAAATTGCGATATTTTCAATTATTTTCAGAATTGAAGTCAGCAATGTACCCGACTTCAACTGACCTTTTTCGTGAAAAAAAAACTCAGAGAGCCATAACTCTAATTTATCAGGGCTATAGCTATGTATGCACTTTTTTGGAGGGCACTTGCGCTTCCCATCATCCGCTCATTGTTGCCTTTCCCCAAATAATTTCAACTTTTAACATTTGACCACATGTGATATGCCCCTCAACACATTGGGGCCCGCCCATTGCCTTCATGTAATGTGCCCTCCCAATATTTTTGTTTTCAGAAATCTACACCTCTTCCATATACACGTCATTTGAGATGTACCTTACGTTCAAATTGTATTTCTTGACATTGCAGTACATTCAACCAACATGCGGCGCAAATTGGTATGAGGGTCCCTGGCCAATGGGTATGAGGGTACCTGGCCAATGGGTATGAGGGTACCTGGCCAATGGGTATGAGGGCACCTGGCCAATGGGTATGAGGGTACCTGGCCAATGGGTATGAGGGTACCTGGCCAATGGGTATGAGGGCACCTGGCCAATGGGTATGAGGGCACCTGGCCAATTGGTATGAGGGTCCCTGGCCAATGGGTATGAGGGTACCTGGCCAATGGGTATGAGGGCACCTGGCCAATGGATATGAGGGCACCTGGCCAATTGGTATGAGGGTACCTGGCCAATGGGTATGAGGGCACCTGGCCAATGGATATGAGGGCACCTGGCCAATTGGTATGAGGGTACCTGGCCAATGGGTATGAGGACACCTGGCCAATGTGTATGAGGGCACCTGGCCAATGGGTATGATGGTACCTGGCCAATGGGTATGAGGGTCCCTGGCCAATGGGTATGAGGGCACCTGGCCAATGGGTATGAGGGCACCTGGCCAATGGGTATGAGGGTACCTGGCCAATGGGTATGAGGGTACCTGGCCAATGGGTATGAGGGTACCTGGCCAATGGGTATGAGGGTACCTGGCCAATGGGTATGAGGGCACCTGGCCAATGGGTATGAGGGTCCCTGGCCAATGGGTATGAGGGTACCTGGCCAATGGGTATGAGGGCACCTGGCCAATGGGTATGAGGGTCCCTGGCCAATGGGTATGAGGGTACCTGGCCAATGGGTATGATGGCACCTGGCCAATGGGTATGAGGGTCCCTGGCCAATGGGTATGAGGGTACCTGGCCAATGGGTATGAGGGCACCTGGCCAACGGGGGAAATTGCGCAGCTCCAATGGTGCGCTGACAGACCATTTGACAAGGTAAATATTTGCATCGCATGGGAATCAGAACTTGAATGCATTGGTAGCCAACCCGACTTTCGGAGGCCTGTTGGCGTTCCCCACGTGACCTCAACCATTAGCTTCTGGTGGACTCGCAACCGGCCGAAATGATAAGCAAGGTAATAAGGACGCAAGGTCAATATTAAATCGCCTACGCCACTCACAAGACAGCTGTTGCACGACACAATTCGCGTCACATTTTAGCGCTTCATAATTCGCGTGTACCACGCGATGGCTGCCTCAAAAGAGCCGCCACTGGTGTACTGTTTTCGGGCGAGGTAGAACCTCGGTAGATTGGCGATGAGATGGATAATTATTGGCGTAGCACATTCTTCCAAAAACGGTGGCAGTATACTGAGTTTGGTGGCTTGACTGGCATTACACCGAACCCAGAAGCGAACATTAATCAGTAGCGTCATGATGTGATATTTACAGCTCGATGTGGACAAACACAAAACAAAAATACAATCGAGTGAAGATGTTAGAGAACACGCAACATACGATACACTTTGCAAATAAAATCCGTCGAGAAGAAAGCTAAATTTGAAATAAAAATCGGTATGCACAGAAAAAAAACTTGTTCTATATCTCAATGCCAAATAGCAACCAGCAGCAACCAGCACCTTTGCCACCTGTGCTGTACAGTGCACCACAGTTGCACCACCTGTGCTGTACAGTGCGCCATAGTTGCACCACCTGTGCTGTACACTGCACCACAGTTGCACCACCTGTGGTGTACAGTGCGCCACAGCTGCACCATCTGTGCTGTACAGTGTGCCATAGTTTCACAATCTGTGCTGTACAGTGCACCACAGTTGCACCATCTGTGCTATGCAGTGCACCACAGTTTCACCATCTGTGCTGTACAGTGTGCCATAGTTTCACCACCTGTGCTGCCTTTAAATCCTATTTCTTCCACGTACAAACAACAATATCAGGTGCTATGTTCGAAGTCGCACATCCGTGCTTTGATGCGGACTTACCAGCCCGATGAAGTTGAACCTTGTTTAAATTCTGTCATGTCTTTTCATGTAGCAAAATTGAGAAGCATGATAAATTGATAAATTCAAAATATATCATCCCCACCAACTGACCTCATCAATTAATCCAACATTGATGCTTCAATCTGTTATTGCTGGCCAACGAAGGAGCTGCCCTGACATAGACGTAGACTCGTGGGGGACGCCTGGATGGAGGGCTGGTCCACCACCTTCTTAAGGCAATATTCGGGGCACCACTGATGTCGACTCATCTCATTTCCAGAGATACTGGTAACAAAACTGCAGTGCAGCAGCGATACCGTACTACCGGTGACATAACTGCAGTACAGCAGCGATACCGTACTAACGGTGACAAAACTGCAGTACAGCAGCGATACCGTACTAACGGTGACAAATCTGCAGTGCAGCAGCGATACCGTACTAACGGTGACAAATCTGCAGTGCAGCAGCGGTACCGTACTAACGGTGACAAAACTGCCGTGCAGCAGCGGTACCGTACTAACGCCAGTCACATGACGCCTACTGTCATTTATCAGGGCTATAGTCCCACATCGTCCCACATTGTCCACTGACCCTCTCCCCCCACCCCCCTCACAGCTCCGGGGGTCTCTAAGCGTGACCTACCGGAGCCACTGACATCCCGGCTGACGCTAAGCATGCCCTATTGGCGTCCCTGACAGCCTGGATGCCCCTAAATATGTCCTATTAGAGCCCTAATCAGCCTGGGTGCCCTTAAATATGTACTATTGGTGCCCCTGACAGCCCGGCTATCCCTATATATGTTCTATTGGCGCCCATGACAGCCCGGGTATCTCTAAATATATCTTATTGGCGCCCCCGACAGCTCAGGTATCCCTATATATGTATTATTGGCGCCCCTGACAGCCCGGGTATCCCTATATATGTCCTATTGGCGCCCCTGACAGTCCGGGTATCCCTATATATGTCTTATTGGCGCCCCCGACAGCCCGGGTATCCCTATATATGTCCTATTGGCGCCCCTGACAGCCCGGGTATCTCTAAATATGTCCTATTGGCGCCCCTGACAGCCCGGGTATCTCTAAATATGTCCTATTGGCGCCCCTGACGGCCCGGGTATCCCTATATATGTCTTATTGGCGCCCCTGACAGCCCGGGTATCCCAAAGTATCTCCTGTACATGCCTTCGACAGCCTGGGTGCCCTTAGATGTGCCCTATTTGCTCCCTTGACAGTCAGGGCGCCCAAAGACGTGTCTCACTGTCGCCTCCTAATGCCGGTCCAGCCAGCTATTTCGTGCCGTGTGCCAGCTATTGAAGCTGTGCTGGTGTCTGACGCGATCTGGTACCGTGGGGGTGATGCTGATACCGCGGGGTGATGCTGATACCGCGGGGCACCACTGGTACCTGGCACGCTCTGATACTACCGGGCGCTCCAAGGCATGTCATACTGGTCCCCCGAGACATCCCAATCGCCCATACATGCGCTCTACTGGCGGCCCGAACATCTCAGACGCCCCCAAATGTGTCTTACAGGCGGTCCTCGACATCCCAGGCTGTCGCAATAGATCCTTAATGGATACTGATGCCGAGACCGTCGGGAGGGGGCTTATTTAGCCCCACCTCCTCCCTTCCGGCGCGCGCGATAAGTGAAGCCACGACCCATTAGGCAGTCGACTCCTTTGTTGGTTGTCCTGAGTCGATTACGGAGGACCTGAGAATGAAGATCACGTCTAGGAAGATGTGACTCTGCGGCTCCTCGGCCTGTCACTGGACAAAGGGCGGGTCGGCCGGCTGTTGCCTGGAGTTGTCTATCAGTTCTGCAACCTTACCGCCACGTATGGCCAGCTGTTGCCTGGAGCTGTCTATCAGTTCTGCTACCTTGCCGCCACGTATGGCCAGCTGTTGCCTGGAGCTGTCTATCAGTTCTGCTACCTTACCGCCACGTATGGCCAGCTGTTGCCTGGAGCTGTCTATCAGTTCTGCTACCTTACCGCCACGTATGGCCAGCTGTTGCCTGGAGCTGTCTGTCAGTTCTGCTACCTTGCCGCCACGTATGGCCAGCTGTTGCCTGGAGCTGTCTGTCAGTTCTGCAACCTTACCGCCACGTATGGCCAGCTGTTGCCTGGAGTTGTCTATCAGTTTTGCAACCTTACCGCCACGTGTGGCCAGCTGTTGCCTGGAGCTGTCTATCAGTTCTGCTACCTTACCGCCACGTATGGCCAGCTGTTGCCTGGAGCTGTCTGTCAGTTCTGCTACCTTACCGCCACGTATGGTCAGCTGTTGCCTGGAGCTGTCTGTCAGTTCTGCTACCTTACCGCCACGTATGGTCAGCTGTTGCCTGGAGCTGTCTATCAGTTCTGCAACCTTACCGCCACGTATGGCCAGCTGTTGCCTGGAGCTGTCTATCAGTTTTGCAACCTTACCGCCACGTATGGCCAGCTGTTGCCTGGAGCTGTCTGTCAGTTCTGCTACCTTACCGCCACGTATGGTCAGCTGTTGCCTGGAGCTGTCTGTCAGTTCTGCTACCTTACCGCCACGTATGGTCAGCTGTTGCCTGGAGCTGTCTATCAGTTCTGCAACCTTACCGCCACGTATGGCCAGCTGTTGCCTGGAGCTGTCTATCAGTTTTGCAACCTTACCGCCACGTATGGCCAGCTGTTGCCTGGAGCTGTCTGTCAGTTCTGCTACCTTACCGCCACGTATGGTCAGCTGTTGCCTGGAGCTGTCTGTCAGTTCTGCAACCTTACCGCCACGTATGGCCAGCTGTTGCCTGGAGCTGTCTATCAGTTCTGCAACCTTACCGCCACGTATGGCCAGCTGTTGCCTGGAGCTGTCTATCAGTTCTGCAACCTTACCGCCACGTATGGCCAGCTGTTGCCTGGAGCTGTCTATCAGTTCTGCAACCTTACCGCCACGTATGGTCAGCTGTTGCCTGGAGCTGTCTGTCAGTTCTGCTACCTTACCGCCACGTATGGCCAGCTGTTGCCTGGAGCTGTCTATCAGTTCTGCTACCTTACCGCCACGTGTGGCCAGCTGTTGCCTGGAGCTGTCTGTCAGTTCTGCAACCTTACCGCCACGTATGGCCAGCTGTTGCCTGGAGCTGTCTATCAGTTCTGCTACCTTACCGCCACGTGTGGCCAGCTGTTGCCTGGAGCTGTCTATCAGTTCTGCTACCTTACCGCCACGTGTGGCCAGCTGTTGCCTGGAGCTGTCTGTCAGTTCTGCTACCTTACCGCCACGTGTGGCCAGCTGTTGCCTGGAGCTGTCTGTCAGTTCTGCAACCTTACCGCCACGTATGGCCAGCTGTTGCCTGGAGCTGTCTGTCAGTTCTGCAACCTTACCGCCACGTATGGTCAGCTGTTGCCTGGAGCTGTCTGTCAGTTCTGCTACCTTGCCGCCACGTATGGCCAGCTGTTGCCTGGAGCTGTCTGTCAGTTCTGCCATGTTACCGCCATGGATTGTGTGACTGGCGTCACGGAGCAGTGGAACAATCTACGATATCTTTTTCTTCTTCGATTTTGGAGGGAATTCACTGAACTTAGATTGCCTGGCGGCCCGGCCCTTTGGTGATGGTGCATACAGCCCTCACCTCAGTGTCATGAAATTCATATTTTTGTGGAAATACACACCTAAGCAAGAATAATGTTGCCATATTATCTGCCTTAACCCACGTCACCTTGGTTATCTCAATCATGATATGGTAATATTATGCTTCGACACATTTATCAGCCGGTCGATACATAGTTCAAAATAACATAAAGCAATAAACACAACACCACATCACCGAATGTCACCAACGGCATTCTGAGGGTGCTGGAGATGTTTTTATCTAATGTTAGTATATGTATGTAGTGCGCTGCTTCAGAGAAGAACCTTCCGCGAACAGTCAGATACGACCCAGACAAAGTTCACTTGTAACCGAAAGCCACGGTAACATAATGCTGATGATGACCCAGTGAACATGGCACGTGACTATTGGAAGAATGGCCAGTTCTTTATTGGGTTCCTCTGACACATACAATTATTCATTTTTTAATGTCACCAATTGTTGGAATGAACTTAACTAATAAAACAACACCACATCAAGTTGTTACTCTCTCCTTCAATGGAAGTACCATTACTCAATGCAAGTCATATCATAGGTTTATTTTAAAATAAATTCGATATAAAACGATTTCACGCAAGAATACATTCATTTTAATACACATGGGATTTTGTTTAAATGTGGAAATGTTGATTTATTATGAAAACATTTCCCGCCTTCTTGAATTTCTTTCATGCATTGAAATTATATCACAGCGGCTGGGAAAGTAGTGTGGAATAAAACGATATCCCGCCCTTGGGCAGGATAACTTCACTGATTGGACGGAATATAGCATGCGCCTCACCGTAGATGCAGGTATGTCTTGTATGGCTCAGTTGTATGTTTTTCCCGTGCATAAATGAAAACCATTTGTACTTACGGAGAAGTAAAATAGTATGTGTAGTTACGCGCATTGCATAAATATTGATGCATGCATGCAACAAGTAGACCCATATATCTGCAACATTGCAGGATATGCTGTCTTTCCCGTCGACTTTACCTACTTTGGACTTCACCTACCTGACCTACTGAGTCAGTAGCGAAGTACAAAATGGCCTCTCTTCCATTGTATGCGTCGACATGTTTGACATAACTACATGCTTGGTCGAACAAAGCGGGAAGCATTTTACTGAACTGGGGCTGGAAGAAAATGTGTAACCCTTGGTATTAAAAATACAAGTTATCCAGTCCAAGCTCCCAGTTGATACCATTGATTCCTATATATTTTGTGACTCATATGCTAGCTTCATACATGCAATAAAATACCTGCTCCTTCACTCGGACAGCTTTATTGACCTCACATGTTTTGAAAGGTGATACCAAAAAGGTCAGAAGAGCCTTACTGTTACGTTGACTGCCTGTGTTGGTAAATAGTGACCATTGTAAACTTATTGGAATGCATGTGCTGCATGTATAACCAAGGAACGTGTTTGGGCTGTTATGAATCCTGACTTGAAGCCGTCATGTTGAGCCTTCAGCACATGGTTGTGCTCTTCATAAGGAAGGGAACTTCAGCGAAGCAAGCTAATGCATCTGCTACCTGTTGTATTGTATTGTATTGTATTGTATGTATTGTATTGTATTGTATTGTATTGTATTGTATTGTATTGCATTGCATTGCATTGTATTGTATTGTATTGTATTGTATTGTATTGTATTGTATTGTATTGCATTGTATTGTATTGTATTGTATTGTATTGTATTGTATTGTATTGTATTGGATTGGATTGGATTGGATTGGATTGGATTGGATTGGATTGGATTGTATTATATTGTATTGTATTTTCTACTCACGCAACCAAAACCCGGCAAGAAGAGGTCCGGCACGTTGCACCTGTCTGAGGTCTTGCATGCACCTTGGCTGGATGGACATCGATGACGGGATCCGAGCATCTATTGGGCTTTACAAGATCATGTCGGGCAGAACAATAGCTGGATGGACATGGCCACCGTTCCCGGACAATCTACCAGTTTGAACAAGTCTGACATCAATTGACCATGCTTTCCTACGTCTGTCATAGAGCAGGCTGAAATTTCTCAAATGTAACAATTCCAGTTTGTGTTTTAAGCATTCATAAGTTTGCAACGATTTCTTTAAGAAGCTATCAGACATCGGACCGGGTAATTGCTGAAATTTGCGGTCTTCAGACACGTCAGCTAGGTTTGGGACAATCGTCAGCATGTACAATGTGCTTATCATCGCCCGCTATGTGCGAAATGCACGCAAATATAGTCCGTCCACCCTGCCGTGAACGTCTTATCAAATATGAACACCCGAAGCCGCCTGCTGATTTACTGGATAAGCATAAATAAGACAGGGCAAACGTCCATCTGCTGATTAGTGCACGCATATTATATTTCAGGTTGTGTCCTTATATTTCGCGCCAAAAGGCCAAGTGATGCTTTCTCGGGTGCAGGGGAAGTGTTGGAACAGGAGCCGCCTCTATCGTCTCTATGCTTTCCCACACCTATACAAATATGTGGATTTGAGTATGCACATTGATGATTGAGCTGTTTTGATGCTTGACGACGGTCGGCAGGATCCCATGTTCATCTGACGTCACTGGGATCCGGGTAGGTTCATACCGCGCCCATTCTGTCCGGATTCTCAGACCAGAACTGCGACATTCCTGGGAGACGCACTGCTTGGCTCGCACTGTCTCCGCATCTCAGACGCAGGCCAATAACTGGATGTTGAACCGAATCGGACGGCTCGAACCAACCAACCGACTGGTCAACCAATCAACCAACCAACCGACTGGTCAACCAGTCAACCAACCAACCGACTGGTCAACCAATCAACCAACCAACCGACTGGTCAATCAATCAACCAACCAACCGCCTGGTCAACCAATCAACCAACCAACCGACTGGTCAATCAATCAACCAACCAACCGACTGGTCAACCAATCAACAAACCAACCGACTGGTCAACCAGTCCACCAACCAACCGACTGGTCAACCAATCAACCAACCAACCGACTGGTCAATCAATCAACCAACCAACCGCCTGGTCAACCAATCAACCAACCAACCGACTGGTCAATCAATCAACCAACCAACCGACTGGTCAACCAATCAACAAACCAACCGACTGGTCAACCAGTCCACCAACCAACCGACTGGTCAACCAATCAACCAACCAACCGACTGGTCAATCAATCAACCAACCAACCGCCTGGTCAACCAATCAACCAACCAACCGACTGGTCAACCAATCAACAAACCAACCGACTGGTCAACCAGTCCACCAACCAACCGACTGGTCAACCAATCAACCAACCAACCGACTGGTCAATCAATCAACCAACCAACCGCCTGGTCAACCAATCAACCAACCAACCGACTGGTCAATCAATCAACCAACCAACCGACTGGTCAACCAATCAACCAACCAACCGACTGGTCAACCAATCAACCAACCAACCGACTGGTCAATCAATCAACCAACCAACCGCCTGGTCAACCAATCAACCAACCAACCGACTGGTCAATCAATCAACCAGCCAACCGACTGGTCAACCAATCAACCAACCAACCGACTGGTCAATCAATCAACCAACCAACCGACTGGTCAACCAATCAACCAACCAACCGACTGGTCAATCAATCAACCAACCAACCGCCTGGTCAACCAATCAACCAACCAACCGACTGGTCAATCAATCAACCAACCAACCGACTGGTCAACCAATCAACCAACCAACCGACTGGTCAATCAATCAACCAACCAACCGCCTGGTCAACCAATCAACCAACCAACCGACTGGTCAATCAATCAACCAGCCAACCGACTGGTCAACCAATCAACCAACCAACCGACTGGTCAACCAGTCCACCAACCAACCGACTGGTCAATCAATCAACCAACCAACGGACTGGTCAACCAGTCAACCAACCAACCAACTCGTCGCACCTGTCCAGTTAACCCAGAGCAGTCCTCAAGAGCACGAGAAGAGTTACATATCCAACATATCTCGACTAATGAGGACGAGATATGTTGGAGCCCGCTCTCGAAACACGTCTAATATCGGACCGTAGCGTACGCTGCAGACTCTACTACTTTAGACTTTAGACTCTGGAGTCCAGAATCTGTGTGCCGTTTGGTCTGTGTGATGTAGACTTGTCCAGAATCTGTGTGCCGTTTGGTCTGTGTGATGTAGACTTGTCCAGAATCTCGATTCCAAATATATTGTAGATTGGCAGAGTGCGAGCGAGACCCGCGCCGGTGTGTTAGTCGTCTAACCCGGCGGTGTGTTAGTCGTCTACCCCGGTGGTGTGTTAGTCGTCTACCCCGGCGGTGTGTTAGTCGTCTACCCCAGCGGTGTGTTAGTCGTCTACCCCGGCGGTGTGTTAGTCGTCTACCCCGGCGGTGTGTTAGTCGTCTAACCAGGTGGTGTGTTAGTCATCTAACCCGGTGGTGTGTTAGTCGTCTAACCCGACGGTGTGTTAGTCATATATCCCGGAGGGTGTGCTAGTCGTCTAACCAAGCGGTCTGTTAATCGTCTAACCAGGCGGTGTGCTAGTCGTTTAACCAGGCGGTCTGTTAGTCGTCTAGCCAGGCGGTGTGTTAGTCGTCTAACCCGACGGTGTGTTATTCGTCTAACCCGGCGGTGTGTTAGTCACCTACCCCGGCACTGTGTTAGTCGTCTATTCCGACGCGCTAACCCGACGGTGTAATAGTCGTCTAATCCGGCAGTGTGATGGCCGCTGATCCGGCTGGCTAGTCGGCCCGCAACTGGCCGGCCATCCCCGTTTCCCCACGTCACACACGTCGACAGTGAGGGGGTAATCCCGCCCGTCTGCCTGCACCCTGCACTGCCGTGCCGTGCCAGGCCGGCCTGCATCCACCGCCCGCTCCTCGCCTCGGTAATGGACCGGGCGGGTGACGCACCGACCCCGCCGCCAGGCCGGCCTGCGTCCACCGCCCGCTCCTCGCCTCGGTAATGGACCGGGCGGGTGACGCACCGACCCCGCCGCCAGGCCGGCCTGCGTCCACCGCCCGCTCCTCGCCTCGGTAATGGACCGGGCGGGTGACGCACCGACCCCGCCGCCAGGCCGGCCTGCGTCCACCGCCCGCTCCTCGCCTCGGTAATGGACCGGGCGGGTGACGCACCGACCCCGCCGCCAGGCCGGCCTGCGTCCACCGCCCGCTCCTCGCCTCGGTAATGGACCGGGCGGGTGACGCACCGACCCCGCCGCCAGGCCGGCCTGCGTCCACCGCCCGCTCCTCGCCTCGGTAATGGACCGGGCGGGTGACGCACCGACCCCGCCGCCAGGCCGGCCTGCATCCACCGCCCGCTCCTCGCCTCGGTAATGGACCGGGCGGGTGACGCACCGACCCCGCCGCCAGGTGCAGGCGCGCCGGCTTCGCTGAAGCGGCGGTGCATTTCTGCAAACTGGTACGGGCTTTTTCCCGGCCGACCGGCGGCCGCCTGCCCGTGCCGCCGGCCGCCAGCGTGCAGCCGCCTCTGTGGGCGGAGTCCGGCCCGGGGGCGTGGCCAGCAGCGGTGGTCGGTCCAGCGTCGTCGGTCTGTGGGGACGCCGGCGCGCCGTCAACGGCTGCCGCCGCTGGTGACCGGACGCCGGCCGCTGGCCGCCGTCCGGTCTAGCGATCAGACGCCGCGATACCGACGGCCGGCGGTGGGGTGCGCGCGCCCGCCCGTATACGGCTAGTTCGTGTCAGTCCCCACATGGCTGTGCAAATGATGAGGCAGCACCACAGCTAGGCCAGTGTTGAAAGCCTTGATGGCAAGATATGCATATCGTAATACAAGAGCGCACCGAAAAGAGTGTCACCCACGGGTTGCATTTGCGCATGGGGAACATCCTCATTTGGAAAGATAAATTGTTTGGTTTGTTCGAAGGAAGCTGCATAATTCCGCGGCAAACTTCGGAGGCAGTACATGCATTCAGATGTGGCGTCACGGATATTGTTCAGGGGGAAATCGCTTCTCCATGGCAGGGAGCTCCCCAGTTCGTGGGGGCCCCTTCAAGCTTGGGGGTGTCCCCTGTATTTTTTTGTGTCTAGGAGCTTTGCAGCGGCCTTACGTCGAAACTCCTGACTTGTAGTCGCCAAGCAACATTCTGCACAGGCACGTCCTGCTAGGCTTTGGAAACTTTTGGTGAGCTCTGTGATTCTTGTCACGGATAGCATTGCCCCTGGTCTGGAGATTTCTGTCACGGATAGCATTCCTCCTGGTCTAGGGATTCATTTCACGGACAGCATTGCCCATGGTCTGGAGATTCCTGTCACGGATAGCATTCCCCTGGTCTGGATATTTCTGTCACGGATAGCATTCCTCCTGGTTTGGAGATCCCTGTTACGGATAGCACTCCCCCTGGTTTGGAGAGTCCTGTCACGGATAACATTCCCCCTGGTCTGGATATTCCTGCCACGGATAGCATTCTTCCTGGTCTGGAGATTCCTGTCACGGATAGCATTCCCCCTGGTCTGGATATTTATGTCACGGATAGCATTCCTCCTAGTCTGAAGATTCTTGCCACGAATAGCAATCCTCCTGTTATGGAGATTCCAGAAAACATGATGGTATCTCCTTCCGAATATTTGGGTTTTCCATGATCCCCAGGAGCCTCCTGTCATCAATGCTGCTCTGTCCGAGTTGAGGTCTCCACACAGCATGACGAAATATCACACCGGGCTTTTGGGCGTGTTCGAGAGCTCTAGGGTTCTCCTGTCAATACTAATGAGCCTCAATACTAATCAGCCTGGTACTTGAGTCTCCAGACATTGTCGTGTTCGAGAGCTCTAGGGTTCTCCTGTCAATGCTAATGGGCCTCTGGTACTTGAGTCTCCAGACATTGTCACGTAGCCACCAGCCGGGCCCATTCATGAGCTACAGGCCGCCTGTCAAAGCCTGGGCTGCCAGGCTTGAGACCTCCGAGCAGCATTCTGGTGTCTCTTGTCGAGTGCTGGGGTCTTCTCGTGAGCTCTAGGGACCATCTGCCATGACTAATGAGTCTCCTGGCCAGGGACCTTTCGCCCGATGTTGGGACTCGATAATTTTCGTCAGCTTTCGGGCCTCCTGTCAATACCAATGTGCATCCTGGTCTGGGGTATCCGGACATAGGAGTGAACATTGAACTATATTCAGTATTCAGTATTTAGTATTCAGAGTAATATTCAACTAGACTTGGAGGACCTAAAACAGTGGGCTGATCAGTGACAAATGCCTTTCAACTATGATAAGTGTAAGGTTATGCATCTGGGTTCTGGAGGTGAGACTTTCAGATATACAATGGGAGGGAGGGAACTGGATGTTATTGAAGAGGAAAGAGACTTAGGTGTATTGGTCTCAAAAGACCTGAAAGGAGAAAAAAAACAATGTATCTCAGCTAGGAACAGGGCACTCAGAATGCTGGGACACATTAATAGGAGTGCGAGATATAAGAACAAGGAAGTCATGAAAAACTGTTCTTAGCATATGTGCGACCCCACTTGGAATATTCTGTAAAAGCATGGAGCCCCTACCTAGAAAAAGATAAAGATATTTTAGAAAGAGTGCAGCGCAAAGCCACTACACTCATCAGTGGAATAGGTAACTTAGAATATGGAGAAAGGCTTATGGCATTAGATATGTACTCACTCAAGTAGAGTAGATTAAGGGGGGACATGATTGAAATGAACAAATCGTTAAAGGGCTACATCAGGTCAATTTGAATGATGCTCTTTGGTTTAGAGTATCACATAGGGGCCATCAATTCAGGTTAGACAAGTTGAGGTGTAGAACAGTTAAGCGACAACAGGTTTTCAGTCAAAGGGTTGTTGATCAGTGGAATAGGTTGCTTGCTGATGTTGTAAGAAGTTCCTCATTGAATGTATTTAAAAGCATGGTGGACATTTTTTTTTAGACAGGAAAATCTTGTTTTTGAGTTATAATTAGTGATGGATGGGATGAGATTTATGCAAAATAAGTGTGCACGCACAGGCCCCTTTAAGCAGGCATCGATGCAGTTTGAAAATTTTGGTAAGGCATTAAATCCACATGTGTTAACACGCGCCCTGGAGGGCCTCTGAGAATTACGCGCACTGGAGGGGGGGGCGGATTCCGCCCCCCTAAGATCTCGGCTCCTAGTAAAGCTGGAGGAACGAAATTCGCAGGGTGGATGGGCACGGTAGTGAACTCTATTGTGTGCAATATTCGTGACCTTAGGTCAATATCTTCAAGGTCAAATGAGGTCAGATTTGCAAAATTTTCCGGTTTTGCGTTGCTTGGCTTGTCATCGTTATGGATCGCTGTGATTGTGTTTAAATGCTCAAAAATGGGCATCAATGATGTTTTGGACATTACTCATGATGCAATGCAGATGATAGACCCAACATTTGACCTCAGGTCACCTACATAGCACCACTTTATCAGGTCAGTTACCTGTTCCAGTTACCGGAACCGGCCGCCCGCCCGACTGCTCCGTCGGGCAGCTCGGAGCAATCGGCTTCGTGAAGAATGGAGTGAAGTACATGAATAAAGTATGGAAACGCAATGACAAACAGTACAAATGACAACCAGTAGTGCATTTATGGCAACATTCCAGTTGATCAAGTTTGGTTCCATTAACCTGTCATGAACTTGACCTGACTTGACCTTTGTGACCTAACATGACCTTGAAACTATACAGCATATCAATATGCATCAAACAAGTCCCTAGTGTTGCCTAGAACACTTCCCTTTTGTCAGTATACTGGGAGCGCATCTGCGCCGATTTTTGTGGTCTGGCGCTATAACATTTTTTTACTTTAGCGGCCTCTAACTTGAAAAATTTTCGGGAGATTTCCATTTTCGTACTTTAAACGACGCGCCGTTCATTTTTAAGCAGGTACACCGAAAATCGCGTATATCGACCGGTAAAATCTGCAGTTATTTGCGAAAAACCTGAGTGGTGGGCGGATTTCGCCCCCGCCCAGTGCGCGTGTTAAGAGGGATCAAGGGAATAGGGCTGGATAGCTAGGGTAGATGGACATTGATAGGTGTGTGGGATGTTGGTGGATGGTTTCTCTAGACATAAAAAGACATAAAGACATAAAAGATCAGTGCAACTACGAGCCACAAGGGCCCTTCTTGGTTGCACTTTGTACACTGAACCAGTTGCCCACCAAATCTGTCAATCAACCCTCCCTGGAATACAGAAAAACAAGCCCCCCTATTCTTATAATGATTGTCTATGCCGTTTTTAAAGATGTTCAGTGTGTTGCTACTGACAATTGTTCCTGGCAGCTGGTTCCAGTGTTCTACTACCCTGTTGGTGAAGAAAGACTGTCTTAACCTTGTCCTGCTGTGATGAACTTTAATTTTGAATTGATGACCTCTAATTGCATCATTCCTGTTAAATTGAAACATTTCCCTGAGATATCCCTGTTCCTGACCATGAACAAATTTAAAAACCTCGATGAGATCTCCTCTCAGCCTTCTATATCTAAGTGAAAACATATTCAATTTCTTCAATCTTTCCTCATATGCCAGGTTGCCTATACCATTAACCATTTTTGTTGCCCTCTTTTGTACTCTCTCTAAAAGCCAACAATCTTTCTCATAACTAGGGGACCAAGCTTGGACACAGTATTCTAAATGTGGCCTGACATATGCACAGTAAAGCTTCCTGATGACCTCCTCACTTTTGTATGACACATTCCTCTGTATCGCCCCAAGCATTCTTAGTGCCTTCTTCCTGGCTTCTTTGGTCTGTTCTGATGCCCCCAATTTTGTGTTCAAAATAACACCTAAGTCCTTCTCCTGCTGAGTCACAGATAGTACTTGGCCATCCATCAAGTATGGCGCCTTCATATGCTGCCTACCTACATGCATGACTTTGCACTTATCAAAATTAAACTTCATTTGCCATTTTTCGGACCACTTCACAAGCTCGTCTAAGTCGTTCTGCAGCAAAACCTGCTCATTGTGCCCTGTTATTGCCCTAAAGATCTTGAAATCATCCGCAAATTTCAAAACCTTACTGCTTAGGCCACATTCAATGCTATTCACAAATATAATGAACAACAGTGGCCCCAGTACCGACCCCTGAGGGACTCCACGAAGAACATTTTGCCATGATGACTTTGTACCATTAAGCATCACTCCCTGCTGTCTATCTGAAAGCCACAACTCAATCCATTTTAGGATGCTACCTGCAATGCCATGGACCTGAAGGACTCTAGGATGTGGTGATGGCTGGGGTGGGTCTTTTTACCAGGCTTATGGTATTTTCATTTACGGACTTAACCGGATGGACTCTTGTGGCTCTTATTAAGTATAAACACTTTATGACTTTATGACTTTTATGGCAACATGGTGGGCCTCCTGTCAATACCAATGTGCGTCCTGACCTGAGGTAGCCAGAAAACATGGTGGGCCTTCTGTTATCTTCAGCTCATCAGAACATTTCAGGGGGAAAAAGATGTCTTGCAGCGAAATAGACTCGATTACAACATATATACGTGATGCAGTGCCGAACAACGTAAACAACATGACAAACAACAGACAAACAACAACATGACAAACAACAGACCATGCCCCAGCATCGAAATCGGCTCAGATTGTTGCTGAAATGTCTACATTCTCCTATTGTATGCCAAACAATATAATCTACGCACTGACGGTGAATGCGTGCAAATTGTGAAGCAGTGTGCTCTTCAGAGACATGCACAACTCGCTTCCTCAATCCTCATCGCCCACGGATCGACGTTGTTCGCCTCGCCACTCAATGTGCAATGGCGTCCCCTGTCATGTTCGCCTCGCCACTCAATGTGCAATGGCGTTCTTTGTGATGCGCTTAAATTGTTCCGTCTTTGGCATTGGTTTATTGGGTCAACCATTTAGCTTACATGTCTTACACAAGATGTATTCCCCGGCAGCTTGAATGTTGTGAGCAACTTATGGACAACGTCACGCCCGAAAAGCGTCATACGTCGATCAATATGCCCCTGGATCATATGCCCTCCGTCCATTGATAGATACAATGATTGACTCTCAGATTGTCGTTGGATCTATCCCGCAGGACACGGTGGCAGCTTTTTCTGGTATAACTAAGTGACTTCCTTCGTGACAAGACACGCTGCTGATGACCATTAGTTGCCAGATGGTTGACGGCACACACACGGCATCAAGCGTTGATACCTTCATTATCTGCATTACCCCACCCCTTCTTTTTTTCCTGAATCTTTAGCTGAGGCAAAGTGCCATCTGCTAGAGATTGTTACGTTAAAGAAGGAATTACGTTAATCCGGCTTATGTGACATCCGGCTATATCAAGTAGGCAAGAAAGGAGAGACCCCGTCAAACAAGAAACATGGCGTAGAGGGACGATACATACTCGTACATGGCAAACAGGTACATGTTCAGACATACATACATACATACAATCATAACAATGGAAGGACATTTGGAGGGTGGACAGCTTCACAGCCTCGGAGAGGCTCCACGGCCCACCTAAGACCTGAACGAAGTGAAGCGGAGGCCTGTCACCCAGAGCGAGTCGTGGGATTCAGGCCCGACCTTGTATGTGTCGGTGTATGTTAAGTTAAAGCTTGGAAACCCCTAAAAAGTGGAAAACCAAGCTGCTTGGAAAACCCGTAGGTAAAAACCAAGCGCAATTTAAGAGGAAATCCGTCCGTTTTGGCCAAATTGGATCGGTTCCTGTCTACCTAGTGTGAGATAACCTATATGTATGTGTTTTGCGACGTCGGAGAGGAAGGGTGTGGAGCGGAGTCATACAGCCAGGGAGGAGTGTAGCGCGTGACATATAACTTTTAACTTCACATCATACTAGCTTGGATCAGATAGATGCAACGGAGGCTTTAGATCAGTTCAGAGAGTTTGGTGTCTTGTAGAAAGCGGAAAATAACTCGAGGAGTGCCGGGTGCTCATTCCCGAGGAGAGCTCGAAGCGAAAGTTGTGAATGGATGTTGGTGAAATACTGGATGACATCGCGACGGTGAGAAGCATATGCTGGACAGTTAAGTAAGATATGGGTGACAGTAAGGCGTACGTGACATGAGCTACAAAGTGGAAGGCGGTGTGGTCGATCAAAAATATAATCGTGTGTCAATTTGGTGTGTCCCAGGCGAAGTCTGGCGAGTGCCACCTCGTTCAGACGAATGTGTTGGTTGGAGGAGGGACAGCTGGAGAGTGTGGGTTTGATAGAGTGTAGGTGTGTGGTGTTGTGTGACCAGCAGTCCTGAATATATTTTTTTTATAAATTATTTGTGAGGGATAGAAGATCCCGGGGGGCACCGGAGCTCTATTGGTTGGCGCGGAGCTCTGTGTTGTTGTCCTGAAGTGGTATCTAACGAGTTGTAGTGTTCTGCGTTCTCGCAGGCTAGGGAGGTTGGTCTAACCCCGGATACTGGTGATAGGTGTGGTGCAGTGTGCTCCGGTGATGAGGCGGAGTGCGTGATTTTGTGTGCATTCCAGTGACTTGGTGAATGTTTGAGATATATTATCGAAGATAAACGCATTGTATTCCAGGATTGAACGAATCAGTGCAATGTACATTTTGGTAAGAGTCGTCCTGTCTGCACCCCAGTCGCGACCGGAGATGCAGCACAGGAGATTAAGTCGAACAGCGCAGCGCTGTTTAATATAGGTGATGTGGGGGCTAAAATAAAGTCCTTTGTCGAGGATAATTCCGAGAAGGAGGTTTGGAGGGGGATAATTTGATCGCGAAAGCGGAGCGGTTTGCGAGGCGGGATGTGTCTGGGAAGCCGGGAAAAGAGCATAGCTACCGATTTGGTGGGGGAGATCTGTAGCCCCCAGAGGGAGCACCATGAATCAATGTGATTCATGGCGAGTTGGATAACGTGATTCGCTGAATCTGCCGATGGGTGCGTACACCAAATAGCCAATTCATCGGCATAGAGAGAATATTTCAGTAGGGGAGAAATTTGGGGAAGTTGTTCTAATACGTCATTGATCATGATAAGAAAAAGGGTTGGAGATAGGACGCCGCCTTGCGGGACGCCTTGGTCGAGAGTGTGGGGCGGGAATGAATGTTGCTGCAGCGGACGACGAGGGAGCGATTTTCTAGAAAGTTAGTAATAAAGGTGGCCATTCTGCCCTTGATACCAATACGGTGTAATTTAATTCGAAGGCAGAACTGTGTACTTTGCTAAACGCAGATTTTAGGTCTAAAAAAGGGTGATGGTTGCGGATTTTTTCCCGAAACCACGCTGGATTGAATCCACAATTTCGAGTATGTTGTTAGCGGTGCTTCGCCTTGGTCCGAAGCCGCTCTGATAGGGGGATATAATTTTGTTGTTTTCGAGATAGACTCTGATTCGTCCATTGACCATGCGCTCAAAAATTGTACAAGCACAACTAGTGAGAGAGATAGGACGATAGCTAGAGGGGAGATGTCGAGGTTTGGAAGGCTTAGGTATAGGGATGATAGTACTAGTAGACCAAGAGAGTGGAAAAGTGCCGTCAGTCCATACTTGATTTAGTGCCGAGAGGAAGTTATCTTTACCAGAGTCAGAGAGATTTTGAAAGAAGAGATATGTCAAGTGATCAGGTCCAGGAGTTCTACTGGATACCTTGAAGAGGGATACATTTAGTTCGTAGGGGGTAAAGTGTGAGTTGTAGGGTTCGGAATTGTCTGAGTCGAAGTGGCAAGTAGCAAGAGTGTCGCGAAGGAATGAGGTGGTTTGCTGTGAGTATTGAGTGTCGGAAGCTATGTCGGAGTAATACGTGGCGAAGTGTTCCGCGACAGCTGTGGGCTCAGTGATGTGCTGTTGGTTAATTGTCAGTTGTGGGAATGCGTGGTGTGGGGCTCTGCCATTGGAGAAGGAACGAAGTTGAGTCCAGATTTGGGAGATGGGGGTGAAACGGTTGAATGTGTTGGAGTAGAGTTGCCAGCTGTGTTTCTTGGCCGAAAGGATAATTTGCTGACAGCGTAGTTTTGCCTCGCGGGCTTCTACCATGTTTTGGACTGTGAGGGTTTTGCGAAATTTCCGCTCAGCCCGCCGCCGTGAGGCGACGGCTCGTTTGCACTCGTCGTTCCACCATGGCACGGATTTACGGTCAGGTGGGGGACGAGTTTTGGGTACGTGCTTTTCTGCCGCGAGTAGTATGGTATTGATCAATGCCGAAATTGGGGGATGAGACTGGGGTGGGATAAGATTATCAATTTCCTGGGAGAAAGATGGCTAGTTCGCTTTGCGAACGTTCCAGTTGGATATAAATAAGCGGTCTCTAGACTGGGCTGAGCGTTCGAGGGTGACGTGGATGGGAAAGTGATCACTAAAAATGGGGTCGGGTTGAACGTGCCAGGAGAAGAGGGGTGAGATAGAAGCTGATGCTAGGGAGAGGTCAATGGCAGACGGGCGGAACGGGGCGATGTCTGTGTTGTGTGTGGGTGTTTGGTCGTTTAAAAAGACCATGTTGTGGGTGTTGAGGAGTGGTCCAATATGGTGTCCGCGCTGGGATGTGGTGTGACAACCCCATGCCTGGTGGTGGGCGTTGAGATCACCCAGCACCAGACAGGGGTGTGGGAGAAGACCGAAGATATTGGTTACAGAAGCTAGGGGTAGTGTATGCGTAGGAGGAAGATAGAGGGAAAGTACAGTAAGCTCTAGTTGTGCAATTTGGACGGATACTGCAATAAAATTAAGGTCATTGGGAATGGAGATAGGGCGATGAAGAAGGGTGTCCGAGACGTATAAAGCTACGCCGCCGCCGCGGGATGTAGTGTTTCTGTTTTTGGAATAAAGAGTATAACCAAATATTTTACAATTATATGGATCATTGTCGCGCCATCTGGTCTCCTGAACGGCGGTAATCAATGGTTTATTTCTGATAATATATTCCTTGAATTCTGCCCAATGGGATATGAGAGACCTCGTATTCCATTGGAGCAAGAATTCAGTGGTGGGTATCTGCATTAGTGTTGTGTTGTGATGTGGTGGTCACGCCCTCGCAGGCGTGTGTGTGGTGGTGAGGGCGTGACGGAGTCGTCCGTCTCGTAGGAGGCGGACGACCCTGGTGTGGTGGACAGAGTCTCTGGATCCCCGGGGGGTACGGGCTGGGGGAACGGGAGAGGTGGCGGACCCTAGGGGTCAAGGAAGGGAGACGACCCTGGGGGGGGTGGAAGAAGCCCTTGCCTTCGCTGGCGGGGCGGCCTGGTAGCGGAGGGGGGCGGGCGACAAAGTGACCCGCGGCTGGGCGCGTGGCCTGAGGCGGAGCGTTGTCGGTGGGGTTCCCGATGTCAGTGGGTCCCGCGACGGGGGCAGGACGCATGGCCGACGGGGGTACGTCCTGGGGACAGAGCGGGGGCCGGGGGACGGAGGGGCCCGCTAAGGGGGACAGGCGAGATGCCAGAGGCAGGGGAGGAGAGGGCAGGCTGGGGTCGTACGGTCCAGCCCGAGGGGGCGAGGAGCCGCCTCGGCAGGAGTCGGCCACAGGAGGGCCGAGCGAGGCCGAGCCCACACCATCGGTGGTGTAGGTGGCGAGGAGACTCGGGCGGTGAGTCGACGTTGCTGTCGCTCCTTTGCGCCGAGCCATGCCGGGCACCGGGGATGAGGCTGGGTGGGGGCCCATGCAGGACGCGCATCGAGGGACCTCGGATGCACAAGTGTCTGTGAGGTGCCCCTCGGCACAACGCCCACAGACGGGCTCTCTGGCGTGACAGGCCTTGCCTAGGTGGCCGTACCTTTGGCAGAAGCCACAGCGGGCCGAGGGCGGGGCCAGGGGCGGAGGGCGATGCGTAGGTAGCCGGCCATGATGTAGGCGGGCGGTGCCTGGGTCCGGAAGCCCAGCTTCAGTACTGGGCCGAGGCGGGGACGGCGGCCGAGGCGGGTGACTTCACACACCCCTTGGGCCTGCAGTTCGGCCAGGAGCTCCTCCTCGGAAATCTCCGCTAGCTCGGGGCATATGCCGCCATGTGAGCCAGGTTCAAGCGGTCCGCTAGTTCCATCTTGACTGGGCAGTCCACGAACCTCTCCAGGTTCATGAGAGACCAGGCCCCGGAGCGGAGGACCTTGGCGGACGCCACTCCGCCTGTCCAGTTGTCCAGTTGACGGGCTATCCCAAAAGGGGAGGTGCGGGACCACGAGCTCTCCTTCTTAGTCACCAGGATGAAGGACTCCCCATCTGGAGGGTCGTGGGAGGGGGCAGGCGGGCTCCAGGCTGGGGCCGGCGGCCTCCATCCTCCTGGTGGGGCGGGAGGAGGGGGGGTCCCGGGTATACCGGGGCAGGGCGGGTGCGCTTACGCCAGAGGAGTGGGAGGGAGTGTACGTGTGGGTAAGGGCGCCCTGAGGGGGTGCAGGCAAGAAAGGCACCCGGAAGGGATGCTGCAAGGAAAGGTGTGAAGAGAGCTGGCGTGCGAAAGAGGAAGAAAGACACAGAGTTTTGGAGGGATGGGAAAATCGGTCAGAGGCGGGGGCAGTCACGCTCTGCGAACGTTAGCCCGATCCATTAAAACAGAAAGTTACCTATGACCGATTCTAACCTATAGGGAGGGATGGGATACAAACAATCGAGGCTGTCTGCCGGTACAACTCGGTTTCCCGACAGTGCCCAAGAGCACCGCTAGGCCGAGAGGGAGTGGGAGGGGGCTGCGCCGGCTATTCCGACGAGCAACCGCCTAGAGGCGTCGGCCAGCTAATCCGGCTGACAACCAACTAGTGGCTGAGGGGGCGGAGCTTCCCGTAGATGTCCGGGAAAAAGACACCTACGAGACAGCTGGAAAGGGCGGGTGGGGACTTGGGACAGCGGACAGCTTCTATGGCTCAATCTCTGGAGGTTGAATCCAGGTCTTCTCAAGCCTGAGGCGACCCACGACCTCTCTCTTCATTATCGATACAGTTATGACATTAAGATATTTTTTCTCGGAATGCTACAGCGACGCGGGACTGCGTCTTTCTGACATGGCTTAGATCGCTGCCAGCTGCATGAAATGAGATGAAATGTTGAGATTCCTGAGTCCAATGAGCCATGATCATCCCATGAGTCCATATGTCTCCCCCAACTGAGTCAGGATGAAACTAATGTGTCTGCACTACAGAAACACCGTAGGTAATTTTCCGGTAGTAGAGTAACCATAATGTTCATAAAGAACGAGCTTGAAGACCAATAATGTTTGCCGAAAATCATAATTTAAACTTAATCCATTTGGGCTTGTTGACGACTTAAAAACTAGTATAGAAGGTCATTTCTCTCTACTTTAAGGAGGTCATTCACCATACTCTAGCTTGGCTAGTGTTCTCCTGCGGAAAATACAGAGGGTACACTATTTGCTTTACCTCGTGCTTTTAAAAACAGAATCAATATTCCTTTCGTTGCCTTTAATCTTCGTCGCTTTTAATCATGCTGTTAATCGTTGCTTTTGACCATCTTCCTTTCTAGCTGGATGAGGTAGTTACCACCCCCCCCATTTCGCTGCAAATTGAGCTAAATACATGAAACAAACCCAAGCGTATCACTTGGTACAAGTTCTATCTAATGACCCCATCATGACATCACGGGATCATTCGTTGACAGCGGAGGTCAGATTAATAAAAACATTTCGAGAAAATCGCATATTTTCCACTGAAGCACACAATCTCATCAGAAAATCGCAAAAAGGCTGAGGATTGGTAGGCACCTGTTAATCTGGAGCTGACCTGTCGGGTGGAATCCGGCACATTATGGTCACTGAGATGAGCTTAAGATAAGCCTCAAGATCAGGTCAAACGTGCCCGACCGCATGAATTTTAAACATTTTGAGAAGGAGGTGTGACCAAACCCAGATGGCTCCGATATCGAAAGATGTTGAACTCAAATTCCGCTGGAAATGGTTGTTTGAGGTCATCCAATGTTCGATATCATTCAGGTCATTGACCTACGATAAACTCGGGTAGCGTTTGCCGGGCCAGGACCCACTTTGAGGCTATTTTTGGGATTAAAATTAAAATTTGCGGCGCAATTGCTCCCACTTTCAGCCCGCGGGGTCGATGACCCCGTCAAAGTCATGTTTGGTGTCATTCACGAGGCATTGCGACAGGTT